>WJXA01000097.1:0-185188 GCA_014282245.1 Rhododendron simsii | reverse complement strand
AAGGGAAAACTAGAATGAGATATTAACAATCAAGATCAATACATTACACCACACAACTCACAAGTATCACTTGCTATCAAGCAACGACAAGCCACATCAATATTCTTATTTGTGAATGTTAACTATTACTGTACAAGACTAGCAGAGGCAATAGCTCACCTCACAATGGTCTTCAATCAGTTCCTACCAAGGGGAAGAGATCTGCAACTGTAAGTTTCCTTAAAATTAGACTTCTTCGACGAGATGAAAATAGAAGCATACACCTCCTTGGTGGAATTCACCGGTGCATTATCACCTGCCTTGAACCGTTTTGCCAACCCATTACTCGAACCATTACTAACATCCTTTCTCAATTCCCCGCCATTACCAACTTTCCCATTCCCTTCAACTTTAGCCAAACCCTTGGACTCGATCAAACCATGCTTTTTCCCACTCAATTGCGACGAATCCAAATCCAAACGAACACCCTCCTCCCCATTGACACCCACTTCCCCAATGGCACCCACTTCCCCATTCTTCACCTTCTTTGCCTTCTTATCCCTCACCTTCGCCTTCTCCTCCTCCATCCTCTCCCTCAACTTCTCCACCTCCTCCTCGCTCCCATTAATCGCAATCTTATCGCTCTCCGAAAACTCCTTATGACAAACCAAACACGCTGAGGACTTAACCTCCTTCAATGCCTTGGCACTCAAAACATGCCCACAAGTCCTCAAAGCGAAAAACCTATACTTCCCATTAAACTCCAAACCCGAAATCGGGCACTGAAACCTCGTCCCACCAATCACATCACCACCCGATTCCAACCCGGGAATCATCGATAACTCAACCGAAACCATGTCCTTCAAACCCTTAACATGCCCAAACGCCTTCGGCAACTTCTTGCCCAGCAAAGCCTCAACAAGGGCCTGTTTATTAAACAAATTCCCTAGCAAATCTATCACTGCTGGATGCTTCAAGGGCTCGTTCGACAGCGCGCAATTCAACCATTTCGACAGCCGCTGCTCGTTCGGGTCGACCTTATCGGGTTTCTTAACGGCGTACATGTTGAGGTAACAGTCGCGGGACTCGGCGCAGGTGGAGCCTCCGTCGCCGCCCCCGCCGGGGAGGCGGCCGCGGAGGGTGAGGGTGGACAAGGGGGTGATTTGGGAATTTCGGAGGGTGGTGGAGTCTGGGAGGGGTTTGCCATTGAAGGTGAAGAAGAGAGAGGGTAAAAATTGGGTTAGGGTTTTTTGGGGGAATAGAGAGAGCTTGAGGTGGTGAAGGGTGCGGTTGGGGGATAGGGTTAGGGCACGAGTTGGGATTTGGAGGTCTGGTGATTCGATAAAGACCTGTAATTTGTGATCCATTGCTTGAGAATTAGGGTTTGGGAAGTTTTGATTTGATGATTTTGAGAGGTTGAAGATGGGAAAACGAATCAGATATAGCTCTGAGAATTTGGGGATTTTATTGCGGTTTGACGAAATCACTGTTCACCAGAGTGTATATGGGCCACGTTGATTGGTTCACTTCATGGTCGGGCTTCATAGTGGGCTGGGCTATCTCCAAGCCTTGCAAAAAAAAAAAGGCATCCCTAAAAGTTTGGGCCTAACCACACATAATCAGGCCTGTAGAAGTTTTTTTTTTTTTTTTGACCCTCCTTCTTCTGCTTAGTAATACGGTGCCATTTTGCCATTGCCATTCTCATTTGTTCGCCATGAGTAGTGTTGATAAATGATGGGAAAATGACGGCCAATGACGTGTTTTGATAATTAATACCCGCCAAAGATATTTTGTTCATTAACTAATGTTCTTAACATGTCCTTAAAAGGTGGAGTATTAATTATCGAAACACGTCTTGGGCCGTCATTTTCCCATAAATGATTACTGTTGTCGCACCTATGTAATGCTTTTCTTTTCTTTTTTTTAATTCAAAATTCGGTTTTCAACTAATTTTAACAAACTTTCGTATATAGAAAACACTTTTTTTTAAACATGCAAAAGAGCCATTTTTTGGGCATCATCATAACTCTGCGAAATTTGAAGGGTGGGTGAGACCTGCCTCGGTAAAAAATCTCCGTAAAAAACATTTTTGAAAAGTCTCCGTAAAAAATCAGCTAAACTGGATATTGATAAGCGTTATCCCTCCCAGTTTTTAGTAATGCTTGCCTAGAAATTACATATATCATGCCCACATTATGGGGAAGCTGCAACTCTTGTTGTGTGCATGTTCCTTGACTCTTTTTTTAATAGCTAAAAAGATCATATTAATAAAGTGTGAAGATACAAGTGATTAAAGCGACGAGAAAAAGGGCGCATCACAATGCGAGGATAGCATCGGGTTTCTGGAAAAGTTCCAAATTTAGTTTAGTTCAACATTTCTTAGTTTATTTGGTGAGAAACGAAGAAGTATGATATGCGCTTGAATAACTTTGGTGACAGTTCAAAACCATGGGAAATTTCCAGCTTCGTACTGTTGTTCTCTAGTTTTATTCAACACACTGATACATGTACTGAACTCATAAAAATGATTCGGGTATTTCACCTTCCATAACCCATAGCTTATGTACAATAAGTATAAACCTCCCTCAAAACACTGCCGTACAATGAGTGTTGGAATTCATCCCGGCCACGTCAATTTATTAGCACCTCGGAAATTAATTAGTATATGAACCTGAACTATTTTTCCCCTCATTGCCGATTGGTTTTGACTTAAATGCTTTAACAGACAGAGACTGTGTTTACTAAATTCACAGACCTCACAAACTAACTTATTAATGGAACGACAGGAGGGCACAAGGTGCTTCAAACTCTGAAGAGAGGGATGACCAAGACGACAGTGCTGTTTGTATGGAGACTCTGATGTCTGAAGAGCTACAAGCTGAGGAACAGTCAAGTAATATAGGCCACCTCGCTCAATGCTCCCACCAATCTTCCTCCCCGTCTTGAGATCCTGAAAAACACAACCATGAGGAAGAAATGTGACGGAATAAGTTAAAGATTTTGTAAGACGGCTTATAGACATAAGATTAAACGGAAAACGAGAAACATGTAATACAGATGATAAAGTAAAAGAGGAAGTGATAGGAACTGAACCAAAGCCAGTAACAACAGTGGTAGAGCCATCGGCTAAGGTGACATGAGATGTTCTACCGACCAGTTGTTGATCAAAGAAAGCAAATGTACCAGTCATATGATCTGTAGCTCCTGAGTCAATAACCCAAGGAGAGGAAGAAGAGGAGGCAACACAAGCAACGGATGAACCGGTCTGAGCAAGCGTAGCAGTAGAGGATCCTGTCGCAGCCTGCAATGACAAAAAACGCTGGTACTCCTCAGCTGAAATAGCCACATCGGTAGAGGATTGAGTAAACCGTTCAGTATCCTGAGAGATAGCAGCCTGATGAGCCTGGAGAAAGCCGTGAAGATTATAACAGAACTCCACCGTATGATTTGTTCCCCAACAATGAGTACAAAATCTCGAATCACGACCGTGACCGTGGCCACCTCCCCCTGATATGCGACCCCCACGATTATCAAAACCAGAGTCATGGCCACCAAAGCCACGACCACGACCACGACCAAAACTACGGCCTCCAAAGTCACGACTACGACCTCCAAACCCAGAATCACGGCCGCCAAAGGCACGACCACTCACCCCATAATCGCGGCCACGACTACTAAATCCAGAATCACGTCCGCGACCGCGACCATGGCTGACAGAGAGAACAGAGCTATCAGAAATAGCGGAAGACAAAGCAGAATGACTAGAAGTTGGTGCAGAAATAGACAATGACTGCCGGAGACGACTAAAGAAAAGAAATCCCACTTCTAAAGAATGAAAGAAATCATTATGAGTCGCATAGCATTCATGTGCATTTCTTTCACCACAAAATACCTGATAGCAGGAGATGGATAATTCGAGTCTTGCTGCATCATAAAGCTTTTGAGTTCATCAGTTTGTTTTTGGTGCGCGTCTTGTAGTATCTGCTCCTCTTTGCATCGTCTCTCCTCCTCCCGCTCTCTCTGTCTCTCCTCCAAAAGTAGCTTCAAATCCTCACGCTCAATCTGTTGCTCCTTCCGAAGTAGCTCCAACTCATGTTGAACTTTTTTCAGCTCTTCCTCACGTGCTAACTCAGCAATAGATCTGCCACAAATAGGAAGAGGGCCTCTGATCGTCCACAAATAATCCTCGGACCCATGCATAATGTGAGTGTCGGTGTGTAAGTGTTCAAATATGCGGTGATGCAATTTTCGGAATCTCATATGTCAACTTCAACCAAAAATAACAAGCACAAATTCTATGCATGAAAATGTACAAGATGCATAATTCAGGTCTCACAGCATCATATAGCTTTTGAGTTTCTCAATCTCTCTTTTTTGTGTGTATAGTACTTTCTCATCCTTCCTGTGTCGTCTCTCCTGCTCCTCCCGCTCTCTCCGTCGCTCCTCCTGCTCCCTTTGTCGCTCCTTTCGAAGTAGCTCCACCTCACGTTGAAGTTTTTTTAGCTCCGACCTAGCATGAGTCACAACATGATGCAAATGAATACTTGAAATCCATCATAAATTATATGCATAGAAATGCATATACAAGTGATTAAATTTGAATTATAACTCAATCTTTTAACCATAACCCAAACAAGCGAATGATAAAATAACTTGAACCATAGTTTTCATAGTATAAAATTGGTAAATCCAGTAAGAAGAGCAATTCGGCACTTAAGTTCAATTTTTACCATCCTCTACCAAAACTCAGCACCTTAATTACTCCACTTTGCCACAATGGAATTTTCCCTCTCAATACTCTTATTAGAAAGTCCACCACCACCACCCCTACTTCAACCTTTTGCCTTTTATTAGGTACTGAAACTGCTGCAGAGGCAACTTGGGTTATGTTAGCATGGCAAACGTTAGCTAAAGGATCATCATCATCATGAGAAGCTGCAGCTAGAGTACTCACAGAGCACTCACACTCAACCCTGACTAACATTTAATTCTTGTACAATACCTTCATCAGTTGAAATGGAGTCAAGGATAGCAAAGTCCATATATACTACTTAATAACAAAATGACATGTATATATAATTGGAGACAATAGTTGATGAGAAAAAGACAACAACTGTAATACCAAGTTAACTTACCCCCGCTCCTCCTCTTGCGTTCTCTTTTGCTCCTTCAAAAGTAGTCCCACCGTCTCCCGAAGTAGCTCCAAGTCCAGCTCCAGCTGCTCTCTCTGTTGCTCCTCCCGAAGTAGCTTCATCTCATATTGAACTTTTCTCAGCTCCTCATCTACCATAATAGGAAGAGGGCCTCCGGTCATCCATATATAATCCTGCACAGTGCAGTGTGTGGGACACACCTACATTGTGAGTGTTAAGTGTTTGTGCCTATGGATGTGGTGATAGAATTTTTGGATTCCAGTAGTCGACGTAATTCAACCAAAAAAAAAATGAAAGCATCAGTTAGAATCGATAGAATATCATAATAATACACCTATTTCTCTCAACAGCACCAAACTAGCAGTTAGCTTGTGACCTGAGGCAATTGCTTGCAAGTAGTGGGCAGAACAAGGTGTAAAATTGTAACAACCCGGATTTTTGACCCTATTTTTTTTTTTAAAATAGAGTTAATATTATTAATAATATTATTAATATCATTTAAAGTATATTATTAGTAATAATAAAATTATTTTAATCATAATTATCTAATACTTATATGCAATAAATTGATTTAGCCTTAATTATCCTACTTTTGATTATTTAAATTGCATGCATATAAATCCCACCATCTCTCGCTCTCCTTCTCGGTCTCTAATTCATCTCCCTGACTATATTATCGTCTTATAATTCGTCCATTCCGAAACCCAATAGGATACAACTTCTTTCAATCCAATTCTAACCGAAACTCTCAAAATTCCCTTATATATGCCCATTAATCCGACCCTAGGGTTTATTAGAATACTTATCACGCCCCTCTAGTCCAGAAAAGAGAGAAAAACAGGAGGGATCGGAGCTCCAATCTATGGAGTTCTAGAGAGAGAAAGAAAGAGAGAGAAAAGTGGGTTTGCGATCAAGACTCGACCGTAATCCAATTCGATTATTCCAGACCCTTTCTACAATCCCTAGCTTCGTAAAACAGCATCCAATTCGGCCCCAAAGTTCCCCGATCGAAGAACCCGAAGCTTTCTTCCCAAATTTTCAAGTTTTGATCGAAAATCATTTTGATCCGATTTGAGGTAGTATAATCTCTCCTAATCACTCCTCTAAGTATATTTAATGTTTTTAAGCATAACCCAATAGCCCGAATGGTCCCATGCATCGAAACCATCACGAAAAACCAAAAAAACCGAAACTGCATTGCACCTTGCGGCCGCGACCTTCGGGCCGCAAGAACCAGGCCTGGAGTTTGCGGTTAGCCTCTCAGCCGCAAGGTTGACCCGGTCGAACCTTGCGGCAGGTTCTGTTTTGTTCCGAACGTGTTTTGCGACCTCTCGAACACCGTTTTCGACCCCCGAACTATTTTTCCTAGACTTTTCACACCTCAAAGATCATAACTTGTTAAGGTCATATTTTTTTTAATTTAATTATCTATTTATTAAATTATTTATTAGTTATCGATCAACGTTTACAAACGAAAATTTGTTACGACCTTTCAACCAACGTCTTAACACTCCAATTATTTTTTTGAGACTTCTTACATCTCAAATACAGTAACTTGTCAAATTAAATATTTATTTTAATTAATTCACTATTTATTATTATTTTTAATGTAATTCCAATCAAAATTACTTTACGACCTTATAAACATTATTATTAATACCCGTGTAATTTTTTTTTAGACTCCTTACTGTCCAAAGATGAAATTATGTCAGTCTCAACATTTATTTTTATAATTAATTATTTATTGTCTATTTACTTCACTTTCGGACATTTTAATTAACGTTTTCATGTAATTTAATTATTCGACCCTCCGAACCCAACTTTTGACATCCAACAGATTATATAGGACCTTTAGGACTCTTATTAGGTCATGATTAATTATTCTAATATTTTTATCTAATTAATGCATTTAATTAGCTTTTAATTAATCTTATTAATTAGAAATAATTAATAAGAGCCTAGAAAATATTTATTAAATATATTTATAAGAATCCTACTTTATTATTGACATTGTGGCTATACGAGAATAAGGGCAACAGCCCATTCATAAAAAGTTGTGTGATTGCATTGCTCGTTATTTGTTTAAATTATTATTTGATTTAAGCGTATATTGCACCTATATCTGATTTGAATGCTAGACTGGACCCTAGAGACATGGGGTGGTATGCGAATAGAATTCACCTAGACGATGTTAGGTAATGGATGAATATGGAAAGTTTTATTTTTAGATCTGCCTGCAGGCAGGATGTTGACATGTGATGAGTTGGATGTGATGATTTGAAACTGGCAAAGTAAGCCCAGTAATGAATTGAAACTGGCGGGAGTCCAGTGATCATATAAAACCTGGCAAAGTAAGCCCAGTGACGTTTTGATAAAACCTGACGGTTGGTCAGTGATATTTTGATAAAACCTGACGGTTGGTCAGTGATGTTTTCTGATGATAAAACCTGGCAAAGGAAGCCCAGTGACGTTTTGATAAAACCTGACGGTTGGTCAGTGACGTTTTGCGATGATAAAATCTGACGGTTGGTCAGTGATGTTTTTCTGATGATAAAACCTGGCAAAGTAAGCCCAGTGATGTTTTGATAAAACCTGGCGGATAGGGCCAGAGATATTTTCCGATGATAAAACCTGGTAGAGGTCCAGCGATATTTTGTGACAGTAAAACCTGGCGGTGGTCCGGTGATATTTTCTGATGATAAAACCTGGCAAAGTAAGCCCAGTGATAATTTGATAAAACCTGGCAGATGGTCCAGCGATGTTTTGTGATGATAGAACTTGTGGGAGTTCCGTGGTGATTTTGATATGGTGATTAAGACAAGCAAATCCTAGTTATGGTCTGGGCAGGAATAGATTTTCCTCGTTGTTAAGCTATCGATCGATAATGAATAGATTTATGAGTGTTGTACTTGTATGCATTGATGATAAATCGTTACCTGCTAGTTGTAATGTAAGGAGGGGTGATTGGGTTGGATTATATTTCGGGGTGAACTTTTTCACTCAGGCACGGATTGTCTGGCATCCGTGTCAGATTTTGCAGAAAATCAGTGGAAGACTCAGGACCCTGAGGGAGGGCGATATTACCTAGAGACGAATCCGGAGTTGGAGACTGAGCCAGTATACGCCTGGAATCCGTATCAATCCTAGAAGACGGCTCTGTTATTTTGTTTAGATTATTACTACGAAGACTATTTTCAGTATTTCTTTAATGGTTTGTAATAGACGAATCTTTAGGAAGAATTATCCAGTTTGGATTTTGTATTTAAATTACTAAATTTTTAGAAATTAATATTTAATACCTCCGATTTTATTTCCGAAAATCGGGGCGTTACAACTTGGTATCAGAGTTTTAGGTTCAAACCCTCGGCCTTGGGTAGATTGGGTAGATCACATCAACCTGAGTATATAACCAATAAGTCTATAATATCCTGTCTCCATTTATATATACATATATATATATATATATTTATTTTTAATAAATAAAGCCTCCCCCTTACTAAAGACAAAACACAACGGTATCTAGATGGTGGAAACAGGGAGTGGATTGCACGGAAACAACTACCAAAATGACGAGCAAAACAATGGACAAAATGGGGCCCCTCAACCCAACGGCCAAATTGGGACTACTGAACTAGTCCAACTTATGCAAGCATTCATTGCCGCTGCGACTGCAAATAACCAGACTCCACGTGAAGCCCCACACGCACCTCGAGGGCCAATGACCAGGAGTCAGGCATTGAATGAATTCTGTAAGCGTCGTCCGCCCTACTTTCAAGGAGAACCTAACCCCACAGCTGCGGAAGCCTGGCTGGCAGAAATCAAGAAAATTCTTGAAACCTTAGACATTCAAGAGGCCAGCAATCGAATTGCCCTAGCTACCTATCAGATGCAAAGTGAAGCTCAGCATTGGTGGGACTTGATGAAGAACACCCATAATGTGGTAGCAATGACTTGGGATAGGTTCGAGGAAATTTTCCTTGACAAGTACTTTCCAGCACCTGTCAAACAAGCACTGGCCTCGGAATTCATGAACCTCGAGCAGGGCACAATGACTGTGACCCAGTACGCGGCACGATTTGAAGAACTGTCTCGCTATGGCACAAGAATCATACCTACTGATGATGACAAAGCAAGAAAGTTTGAGTGGGGACTCAATGAGACACGCCAAGCAGTGGTGGCGCAAACGCTTCCCACCTATTCACAAGTGGTGCAATGTGCACTTAAAATGGAGAGAGAAAACTTAGATTCCAAGGCGAAACGTGAGCAGAAGAAAGCCATGATAACAACTGGAGGACCTATCCGCTCAATCCATAACAACAGGAATGCTCCTACTTCCCAACCTTATAACCTGAACTATACTCGCCCCCAACAACCACAATTTAATCAAGCTTGGAGGAACCCTAATCCAGAATTTAACCAAAACCCTAATCCCAACCAAATCCAGGCACAGAATCAAGACTCAAACCCTAACCTTGGATCCAACCGCAACCTCTTTCTTCAAAACCAAAACTTAAACCGTCGTTGTTATTACTGTTTAGAAGATGGACATATTAAGAGTGATTGTCCTAAGCTAATCGGAGCTGCAAACCAAGGAGGACAGCCGCAAAATCAGGGTAAAACTGTAAGGTTTGGAAATCAGAATCAGGCTACACCAGTTGGGTTTGGAAACCAACTCGGAGAACAGAATCAGCCTCGCGGTGGTTGGAATCAACCGCCAACTCGTCCTTTTCAGAACAAAGGACCAAACGGACAAATCCAGCCCACGGGAGGGAGAATGTTTGCACTGCAAGGAACGGAAGCAGAGATAGACCCTGCAGTAATCCAAGGTACCCTCATCCTTTACACCACATATGTACAAACTTTCTTTGCTTCCAGAACTTTGCACTCATTCATATCTGCTGCATACATATCCGCACTTGGATTAGAAATTGAAACCCTAATAACGACTACGCATGCGACATCACCATTAAGGGGTAAGATATCGGAAGTACTAATCTGTGAAGGGTACGAATTGGAAGTGTCAAAATTTACGATTAACCTGCAATTTACGAGTAATTGAGGTGACTGACTTCGGTGTCATAGTTGGGATGGATTGGCTAACTGCAGACCGAGCTGTCATAGACTGCCATTGAAAGATAGTGACAACTTAGATGTGACGTGCTTCAAATTTAAGGGGGATAGACAAGACCCTTCTGCACCCAAGGCTAACGAAAACTAAGTGGCTAACAAATTCACGAGATGCATGGCTAGCAAGCCTCAAGTTGGAAGAAATGGACCATATGAAGTTGGATCTTCACCAAATTATATGTGAATACGAGGACGTGCTTTGCTAGGAATTATCAGGACTGCCACCACAAAGGGGATATGGACCTCCTTATAGAATTGTAATCGAGAACGACACTAATAACCGTGGCCCATATAGAGTGACGCTGACGGAGCCCAAGAACAGAAGAAACAATTCAAGGAACAACCAATGGAGATTAAAAATTTTAACGAGAAGTGTGTTAAAGGGGCAATACCATTCAACCAGTCTAAATTCTTTGGCAACATCAAGCAATCGAGAAATCAACTTGGGAAGGGACCAATACTTTGGACATCAACTACCGTATCTAGTACTCGTTAATTTCGAGGACGAAATTATTTTAAGGGGGATAGGTTGTAACAACCCGGATTTTTGACCCTATTTTTTTTTTAAAATAGAGTTACTATTATTAATAATATTATTAATATCATTTAAAGTATATTATTAGTAATAATAAAATTATTTTAATCATAATTATCTAATACTTATATGCAATAAATTGATTTAGCCTTAATTATCCTACTTTTGATTATTTAAATTGCATGCATATAAATCCCACCATCTCTCGCTCTCCTACTCGGTCTCTAATTCATCTCCCTGACTATATTATCGTCTTATAATTCGTCCATTCCGAAACCCAATAGGATACAACTTCTTTCAATCCAATTCTAACCGAAACTCTCAAAATTCCCTTATATATGCCCATTAATCCGACCCTAGGGTTTATTAGAATACTTATCACGCCCCTCTAGTCCAAAAAAGAGAGAAAAACAGGAGGGATCGGAGCTCCAATCTATGGAGTTCTAGAGAGAGAAAGAAAGAGAGAGAAAAGTGGGTTTGCGATCAAGACTCGACCGTAATCCAATTCGATTATTCCAGACCCTTTCTACAATCCCTAGCTTCGTAAAACAGCATCCAATTCGGCCCCAAAGTTCCCCGATCGAAGAACCCGAAGCTTTCTTCCCAAATTTTCAAGTTTTGATCGAAAATCATTTTGATCCGATTTGAGGTAGTATAATCTCTCCTAATCACTCCTCTAAGTATATTTAATGTTTTTAAGCATAACCCAATAGCCCGAATGGTCCCATGCATCGAAACCATCACGAAAAACCAAAAAAACCGAAACTGCATTGCACCTTGCAGCCGCGACCTTCGGGCCGCAAGAACCAGGCCTGGAGTTTGCGGTTAGCCTCTCAGCCGCAAGGTTGACCCGGTCGAACCTTGCGGCAGGTTCTGTTTTGTTCCGAACGTGTTTTGCGACCTCTCGAACACCGTTTTCGACCCCGAACTATTTTTCCTAGACTTTTCACACCTCAAAGATCATAACTTGTTAAGGTCATATTTTTTTTAATTTAATTATCTATTTATTAAATTATTTATTAGTTATCGATCAACGTTTACAAACGAAAATTTGTTACGACCTTTCAACCAACGTCTTAACACTCCAATTATTTTTTTTAGACTTCTTACATCTCAAATACAGTAACTTGTCAAATTAAATATTTATTTTAATTAATTCACTATTTATTATTATTTTTAATGTAATTCCAATCAAAATTACTTTACGACCTTATAAACATTATTATTAATACCCGTGTAATTTTTTTTTAGACTCCTTACTGTCCAAAGATGAAATTATGTCAGTCTCAACATTTATTTTTATAATTAATTATTTATTGTCTATTTACTTCACTTTCGGACATTTTAATTAACGTTTTCATGTAATTTAATTATTCGACCCTCCGAACCCAACTTTTGACATCCAACAGATTATATAGGACCTTTAGGACTCTTATTAGGTCATGATTAATTATTCTAATATTTTTATCTAATTAATGCATTTAATTAGCTTTTAATTAATCTTATTAATTAGAAATAATTAATAAGAGCCTAGAAAATATTTATTAAATATATTTATAAGAATCCTACTTTATTATTGACATTGTGGCTATACGAGAATAAGGGCAACAGCCCATTCATAAAAAGTTGTGTGATTGCATTGCTCGTTATTTGTTTAAATTATTATTTGATTTAAGCGTATATTGCACCTATATCTGATTTGAATGCTAGACTGGACCCTAGAGACATGGGGTGGTATGCGAATAGAATTCACCTAGACGATGTTAGGTAATGGATGAATATGGAAAGTTTTATTTTTAGATCTGCCTGCAGGCAGGATGTTGACATGTGATGAGTTGGATGTGATGATTTGAAACTGGCAAAGTAAGCCCAGTAATGAATTGAAATTGGCGGGAGTCCAGTGATCATATAAAACCTGGCAAAGTAAGCCCAGTGACGTTTTGATAAAACCTGACGGTTGGTCAGTGATATTTTGATAAAACCTGACGGTTGGTTAGTGATGTTTTCTGATGATAAAACCTGGCAAAGTAAGCCCAGTGACGTTTTGATAAAACCTGACGGTTGGTCAGTGACGTTTTGCGATGATAAAATCTGACGGTTGGTCAGTGATGTTTTTCTGATGATAAAACCTGGCAAAGTAAGCCCAGTGATGTTTTGATAAAACCTGGCGGATAGGGCCAGAGATATTTTCCGATGATAAAACCTGGCAGAGGTCCAGCGATATTTTGTGACAGTAAAACCTGGCGGTGGTCCGGTGATATTTTCTGATGATAAAACCTGGCAAAGTAAGCCCAGTGATATTTTGATAAAACCTGGCAGATGGTCCAGCGATGTTTTGTGATGATAGAACTTGTGGGAGTTCCGTGGTGATTTTGATATGGTGATTAAGACAGGCAAATCCTAGTTATGGTCTGGGCAGGAATAGATTTTCCTCGTTGTTAAGCTATCGATCGATAATGAATAGATTTATGAGTGTTGTACTTGTATGCATTGATGATAAATCGTTACCTGCTAGTTGTAATGTAAGGAGGGGTGATTGGGTTGGATTATATTTCGGGGTGAACTTTTTCACTCAGGCACGGATTGTCTGGCATCCGTGTCAGATTTTGCAGAAAATCAGTGGAAGACTCAGGACCCTGAGGGAGGGCGATATTACCTAGAGACGAATCCGGAGTTGGAGACTGAGCCAGTATACGCCTGGAATCCGTATCAATCCTAGAAGACGGCTCTGTTATTTTGTTTAGATTATTACTACGAAGACTATTTTCAGTATTTCTTTAATGGTTTGTAATAGACGAATCTTTAGGAAGAATTATCCAGTTTGGATTTTGTATTTAAATTACTAAATTTTTAGAAATTAATATTTAATACCTCCGATTTTATTTCCGAAAATCGGGGCGTTACAAAAATTATTGAAGGGGACATTTAGGTCTTATTTGCATGATTGTTCATCTTTTGGCTCATTGGACAAGTGTATAGGGGACCAAATTGACAACTCGCTAATATTTTGGGGGCCAAAAAGGTAAATAAGCCCCACTTTTCCGTTAAAAATTTGGATGCCGTTAACAATTAAACCAAATGAGTTGGAATAAGAAAGTTGAGAGATGAAATATGCGATTTCAATAATTTAAGGGCCAAGTAGACAAAATGTGTACAGTTTAGGGGATTCCAGCATAAAAAACTCGATTGGTATTATGTTTTTTTTTGTTTGAAATGGGTTGGTATTAACCGTATTATGTTAAAGCGTAGGTATAACTTGATCACGGACGAAATAAACTTCGGAGTGTACTTCTAGATGGTGGGAAGATAATCAGAAGAGTTCGATCATGGGTGCCTTGAAAGGCATTGGGAGGGTTGCAGGCTAAATCTTTTCATCCTATTCATCATCATCAGGAAACAAGCAAATGAACAGATTAATTAGCTCCATATATATATGGCTGATATTCTTCATTTGGCTTGTAAGTTTAATTATGTTGCAGTAATCTCTAAGGTTTCAAGAAATGATGTTAAAGTAGCTCATGTTCTGGCCAAATCTATAATCGCTCATGTTTAGTAATATTAATCTTATGTTTGTGGTTTGATAAAAAAAAAAAAAACTAACCTGCCTGCAAGTGGTCATACCTCTCCCTCGCGTTCGCCTCCACATCCCTCTCCATGTCCCTCTCCATCTTCTCAATCTCCTCCTTACTCAACCTCCCTGTAACAGTCGTAATTGTGATAGTATTTTTCACCCCCGCCGTCTCATCCTCTGCCGTCACGGTCAAAATTCCATTCGTATCTATATTGAAAAGCACTTTGATCTGCGGAACCCCCCTAGGCGCAGGGGGAATTCTAGTCAACTCAAATTCCCCCAACAGATTATTATCTCTAGTCCTCGTTCTTTCCCCTTCATAAACCTGAATCAAAACCCCCGGCTGATTATCCATAAACGTCGAGAGAATGCCCTCCTTCTTAGTTGGAATCGTCGAGTTTCTTGGGATCACAACTCTCATAACCCCATCTTCCGTTCCGAACCCCAAACTAAACGGCGTTACATCAAGCAATAACAAGTCCTGCACCTTCTCATTCCCTTGGCCGTTTAAAATCGCCGCGTGTATCGCCGCCCCGTATGCCACGGCCTCATCTGGGTTAATAGTACTCTTACATAGCTCTTTCCCATTGAAGAAATCCTGCAGTAATTGTTGTATCTTCGGAATCCGGGTGGACCCACCCACAAGGACAACCTCATGAACCGAACTCTTATCGATTTTCCCATCGTGAAGGCATTTCTCCACCGGCTCCATACACTTTCTAAACAAATCCATGTTCAATTCCTCGAACCTCGCCCGAGTAATCGTGGGGTAAAAATCGATCCCTTCGTATAACGAATCGAGCTCCAACATCGTCTGAGTAGCCGACGATAGAGTCCGTATGGCTCTCTCACAAGCGTTTCTCAACCGCATCAACGCCCTCGCGTTTCCGCTCATATCCTTCTTGTGCTTCCGTTTAAAGTCCAACACGAAATGCTTCACCAATCTGCTATCGAAATCCACCCCACCCAAGTGGGTATCCCCCGCATTAGCTTTCACAGCCAAAATCCCCTCTTCCATTGTCAAAATCGAAACATCAAAAGCCCCAGCACCCAGGTCAAAAATCAGCACGCTCTGCTCCCCTTTTCATGAATCCTTCGTGTCCAACCCGTACGCCATCGCTGCCGCGGCCGACTCGCTAATAATCCTCATGACATTCATACCCGCAATTTCTCCGGCGTCCTTCGTTGCTTGCCGCTGTGAACTATTGAAATATGCCGGGACCGTAATCACGGCGTCTTTCACTGGTTGTCCCAGAAAATTCTCTGCCGTTTCCCTCATCTTCCCCAAGACCATGCTTGATATCTGTTCGGCCGCGAATTGCTTCTCTTCGCCTTTGAAATTGACGACGATCATGGGATGGTCGCCAGGACCCGGAGTAACTTTGAAGGGCAAGAGTCTGATGTCGGATTGGACGGAGGGGTCGGAGAACCGCCGGCCGATGAGGCGTTTGACGTTGAAAACTGTGTTTCGTGGGTTCATGGCGGCTTCGTATTTGGCCGTGTCGCCAACCAGGCGCTCGGTGTCGGTGAAGGCGACGTAGGAAGCGGTGGTCCGGTTGCCTTGGTCGTTCGGGATGATTTCGACTCGGTCGTTATGCCACACCCCCACGCAGCTGTACTTCGTGCCGAGGTCGATCCCGATTGCCTTGTTACCACTAGTAGCCATTGTTGTTTCTGAAATGGAACTACTAGTAGCCATTGTTTCTTAAATGGAACTATTAGTACCCTTGTTTGATAGGGAGTGAGAGTGTTAATGGAGAATAATTTTGCTTTACTATCCCGGGATTCCTTGTCGTAATGGAGAATCATTTTGCTTTGTTTCCCACTTTACAGCCTTGTATAGTTGATTAGTTACCTAATCTTTAGCTTTCCTTATATTTTTTCCATAATTCTTGTCCTTTAGTTTAGGCAATCAATTATGTAATATCTCTATACTAGTATTTGTCCGTGACTACGGCACTACTCTTTTCGATTGGAATTAATTGAGAAGTTCTCAACTTATACACGCACATCAATTAATCCAAAAGTCCTCAAGTTATCAAAGCAAACCACTGGTACTTCCAAGAGTTTTTTCTGTCGATGCAAGTCTAACCTGCATACTCAGATTGATGGAAATGGGGATGCATATAATTAGAGGGCTTGAAGATATCATAGTGGTGCTAATTAAATTGCAACAGTTCTATTTTTTCTTCAACTCCCAAAATCACTTTTCAAAAACAATGCAGAAACTGAAGTGTTATTAATACAACCTCAAGAATTTCAACCGATTGCTCTTTTTTATACACACCCATTCCTCACATGAACATAGTTAGAACTTGACCACAGTTTGAGCATATTATAACTAACAGAGTTGGTATGGAGTTGTATTGCCCTAGAATCCAAAATTTTTCTCAACACATTTACTTCCGCAATTTCTTCCCCCAAAAAGTGTAATGACCCGGATTCTCAAACACCACAAAATAAGAATATCAACGATTACGTGACATCTCACCCAATCTTATCAAGTACATTACCAAAAACCTTCCCCAATTATCAACACATTGTCTTAGGTTTTCTTTTCCCCCCATTTAGTCTCCCCCTTTTGTTTGTTTTTCTTTCTTTTAAAGGAACTGATTACTCACCAACATGGTATTAGACAACGGGTGGAGATTTGAAAAATGAAGCTACGATCGAGAGAGAGATTGTGGGTGCAAACTTACAGGGAGGAGATACGCGGCGGTCGAAAAACGCTGTCGTAATGGGTAATGAGTTGAGTTTACGACAGTGGACGGTGGTGGGAATGTTCTAGAGAAGTAGGGGGATGCGCAGAATAGTGAGAGAGAGAGAGAGAGGAGACACCCAAAAGACAGTGCTATTTTTTTTTCTTTTAAATGAAGCTACGATCGAGAGAGATTGTGGGTGCAAACTTACAGGGAGGAGATATGCAGCGGGCAGAAAATGCTGTCATAATGGGGAATGAGTTGAGTTTACGACAACGGACAGTGGTGGGAATGCTCTAGAGAAGTAGGGGGATGTGCAGAGAGAGAGAGAGACCCAAAAGACAATGCTATTTTTTTTTTTTTGGATGATCTTAACAACAGAAGTTGATGACCAGTGGGTAAAAAGAACTAATGACATTTTTGTAAAATATTTGACAGAGTGTGAGCACTTTCTTAAGGGAGTTAGAAAGCACACCTCATTTCTTGAATCAAATGAATCTTAGCTCTTCAACTTGTGTTTACCAATGGATAAAAAGAACTAATGGCATTTTTGTAAAATATTTGACAGAGTGTGGGCACTTTCTTGAGAGAGTTAGAAAGCACACCTCATCCATTGAATCAAATGAATCTCAGCCCTTCAACTTGTATTTGTGTGGAGACCCACACCCTTGTGTTTTATTAGGTAGATATATGAAAACCGTTCTTCTGTTCTCTCCATTGAGGAGAACACCAAAATCTGCCTCTTAATTTTGACATGGTATCAGAGCGAGTTTTGATCCCTACTTGATTTTTTTTCAACCACTTTCTTACTAGCGATTCCGATCATTCATCATGACAAAAGCTGAGAAAAGCAGCAACAAGTCCAATACGTCGGAGGAATTAAGAGTAGATGATCCCTTCTAGATCCATATCTCTCATTCTGATAGTCCAACGGCTGTATTGGTATCGCCTCCTCTGAATGGAGACAATTATGGGTCATGGCTCTGCGCAATTACCATGGCTTTAAGAGCCAAAAACAAAGTTGGGTTTGTGGATGGATCCATAGAAAAACTTGGGGAGGACAAAGAAAAGGAAGTATCCAGGTGGGAAAGATGCAATGATCTAGTTGCATCATGGATTCTTAATTCTGTCTCTGATGAAATTGGGAGTAGCATTCTCTATGCCCACACTGCAAGAGCCATATGGATTGACTTGTCAGACCAATTTTTGCAGTCCAATGCTCCTCAAATTTATCAACTAAAGCGATCCATATCGGCACTCAAACAAGAAGAACTATCAATTTCAGCTTATTTTACGAAACTCAAATCCCTTTGGGATGAGTTGAATTCACTCCAAGCTTTCCAACCATGTACGTGTGGAAGTGAAAAGTTTTTCTCTGAACGGCTCCAACAAGATAGGGCAATGGAATTTTTACAGTGTCTTCATGAGCACTTTGGTCCACTTCGAAGTCAAATGTTATTGATGGAGCCTTTACCAAATGTAGCAAAGATATATTCTCTTGTTCGACAAGAAGAGAAACAACACGAGATTCAATCTTTATCGACTCCTATTCCAGATGCTACAGCACTATAACATCACAGCAAGGTCGATAAACTACAATTCTAATCGACTAATGGATGGTTGAAATAGCCATAATACAGGTGGAGGAAAATGAAATTGTCCACATCCAAGTAGTGGAAGTCGACCATATTCTGGTGGTGGAAATCGCTCAAATCCCAGTGATGGAAATCGCACATATATTGGTGGTGGATGCAATTCATCCGGCGGCAGATATAACTCATATTCCGGTGGTGGAAATAATTCTAACCGCAAGGTTAAATATCATTGCGACCATTGTGATAAGGATGGTCAATCCACGGAGCGTTGCTATAAAATCATTGGGTATCCTCAAAAGCCTTCAGAGTTCTCTAATCTTTCCACTAAATTTGTGAACAAAACAAGTCCTTTTGTTGTAACTCAAGAGCAATATGACAAGTTATTAGCAATGCTCTCCTCAGGTAATATCCACCACAATTCCAACTTAGCAGGTATTGCTCTTTCTATTCCACCCACCTCTGTTTCATTGACACAAGAGCTACACGTCATATGTGCTCATCTATAGTTTAACTTTCATAATATATGAAACTTTTTTTCCGATTTAAAAGAAACTTGACAACTTGATCCAGTTATACCTACACCTTAACATAGTAAAAATAACCTCCTGGTATATGGTCAATTTCAACCTTAATGGTATTTAAAAATAAATGTGGCCTAGCTACAGGATCTCAAAATCCAATTGGGAATGAAACAAGCCCTAATATAGTTTGAGCTTCGCTAGGTACACCGTTCAAACACCACCCAACAATGTGAGGTTTCACAACATATTTCGACAATTTGAGTCGTTCATTCTATAGCTGCAACAAAAAGAGACGGAAGGCCTTAGAAGAAGTGAAACTACGCATAGAAAAACAACTGCTTGCTCGATCAAATAAGCACAACAGCATAAAGGTTAAAGTTATGTGCATTCTATCAAGATGAGATACCCAAATAAACCAAACCAGAAATGTCAAGAGACTTCATCAAATCAGTAAATCGCTCCATGTCGATGTAGAATCACATAAAAGAACTCTTTGCTCTCACCGACAGATTGCATAGCATGCAAAGCAACCCTCACCCAATAATTTACAAGGATAACCACAAGAAAGGTTTCACTTCCCTCTTTCACAGAAGCCAAAGCTTCAAAACCCTGCCAAGATGTATCAATCCAGAACATTGAGACCACAGTCCGCTAAAGTACTCCCCAAAATTTACCCCACAACTCACTGCGTATCATTTGACAAGAAATGCATCTCCAAACATTCATTTTGAACTGAAATTGTAAGATAATAAAAAGGGCATACCCAGTGCACAAAATAAGTAATGACCACAAATATCCAAAGTTCAAAACTTATACTTGCATGACAGAAGAGCTCAGAGTCTACGTAGCACCAACGCTCCAAAAGCGCGCCATGTCCACGTATTGGACACAGGGACACGCCATGTGGCGTGTCCAATAAGTTTTATATTTTTTGATAGGGAACACGGCTGGGAACATGCCGGGGACACAGCTAGGGATCAAAATGTAATTTTTTTTTAATTTTGGGGGGTTAATATGAAATTATTCAAAACATTTGGGTTAAACTGTAATTATGCCTTTGAAAAAAAATTTATACAATTTGTGAAATTATTCATATACAGTGGTTCATAATTTTTTTTTTAATATATGTACATATATTTATTTTTTTATTTATTTATACACGTGGCGTGTCCCCCGCTGTATCCGTATCCCATTTTTTTAGAATTGCCGTGTCCTGTGTCAGTGTCCGTATTCGTATCCGTATCCGTGTCCGTGCTACATAGCTCAAAGTACATATCAAAAAAACAAAAAGTTTTTCACCTTCACTGTATGAATCATAAACAACAGGTACAGCCGGGTTCCGGTTAAGGCGGACAGCCTAGCAAATAAACATCCACACAAATTAGTATCTTTTCTTGTAAGGCTGCTTGCCCTACAAAAGAGCCTAGGGCTTCGATGAGCCCTAGATGTAAGGGGTTCTTGAACAGTTGAACAGTTTTACCTATTAACTGAATTCTCTCTTATTCTCTCATGAAGCAAATTGAATCATAAACTGTTAGATTTAGGAAGTCATCCTAAAATAGTAACTTGTGCAGTACCTTTTTTCCCTACGAATGCCATGGTTCCTACAGGAGAGCTGCATTGGAAGGCAACTTTTCCTCAAACCTCTTCAAAATGGTTGTCATTCTCCGAGCCCTTTTGAGAAAAGATATCAACACTAGCCTGTCTTACTCCTTCAATCTCCAATAAGTTTTTGTGTTGGGGAAAATAAGGGTGGCAACAGAGTGGTGCTCACTCATATCAGTTTGTTATTTGTACATAGAAAACTGGACATAAAACCAATCGTGAGCAAACTCAAATCCCTTAGGATTGCATGCCTATTTTGGACACAATAGAGCCCATGGCCTCATGCAGATGTAATAAAAAGAAACAGAACACCTTAGAAGAAAGTGTAAATATGCATAGCAAAACAACCGCTTGCTCGATCAAATAAGCACAACATAAAGGTCAAAGTTATGTACACTCTATCAACATGAGATACCCAAATAAATCAAAGAAATGTCAAGAGGAATAGACTCCATCAAATCAGTAAATTGCCCCATGTCAAAGTAGAATCACATAAAGAACTCTTAGCTCTCACTGACAGATTGCATAGGATGCAAAGCAACACCGCCCTGTAGTTTACAAGGATTACCACAAGAAAGGTTTCACTTCCCTCTTTCACAGAAGCCAAGCTTCAAACCCCTGCCAAAATGTATCAATCCAGCCCAATGAGGCCATAGTACACTAAAGTACTCCCTGAAATCTACCCCACAACTCACTGAGTAAAATTCGACAACAAATGCATCTCCAAACATTCATTTTGAATTGAACTAGTAAGATAATAAAACGGGCGTACCCAACCGCACAAAATCAGTAACAACCACAAATATCCAAAGTCCAAAACTTATATTTGCATGATGAAGAGCTCAGAGTGCATATCACCAACCAATTTCACTTTACGATGATCAGAATCAAAAACTTCTTGCCACTAAGGCACTAACCAATTTCACTTTATAATTGCAAGCTCAAAGAAAATTTCAAGATGGCCCATATCCATATATGCATATATAATTATGATATTTCAATTAGTGGGCTTGAAAGTGTAAGGCTGTGGGAGTGACAACGGACCTCTTCTGGACTCATTGTCATCCAACAGCCTCTGAAGCCTCTTCTTGGAAGCATACTGTCTGTCAAAATGCTTCACCTGCACAAATTCACACCAACCCACACCCACTCTCAAAACCAAACACAAAAAGTGCAGAAAAATGAGAAAATAATAAGGACCCCAATACTAATTCAAAATGCTTGACACAACACCAGTGTTCTAAAAGAAGGATTTAATCGCCGATTAATCGGAAATTTGGGCTAACCGATTAGATTAATGCCTAGTCGGTTGAATTAGTAGGTCAAGAGGTTAATCGGAATTAGTCGGCGATTAACCGACGATTAGTCGATTAATCGGTTAATGGGCGATTAGTCGGCTATTCGGCGATTAATATGGATAAAATCTATAATTTTGGAAAATCAAGAGGTGGAACTGTTATATACTCATACCAGTTTAAAAGCTTCGAATCACAGTTTTTAGGGCTTGTTCAACACCCAGTCATCGATTGATCGATCTTGGAGTCACTTGTCATATCTCTGTGAAACCCTAAAACACGAGATCTCCGAGCCGCCTATCGCCTCTCTCTCTCTCTCAAATTCGAGATCTCTCATTCCACGTCTCCGCCGACCTTGAACATTAATATTTTTTTTTTAAAAAACCCATACCCATATTGACACGTTAGTGATTCTGGAAACAAAGTGTAGTATTGTTTGGTGTATATAAATAAAGTTATTATAATTGGTAAGTGACTAATAAATGAATGGCCCATACCCAGTACCAGCTGGTGTTATCATCATGGTAACAGTTTTTTTGTAAAGGAGAGATTTCTATGTCATGTTTGAAAAACAATTGATGTTGATGGATTGATAGATGAATGTTCAATTTTTTTATAAGAGTTGTCATTAGGGAGTATTTATTTATATATAAATAAATAAAAACCCGACTAATTGCTACAAGCCGATTAATCGGCGATTAATAGGTCTCGAAGCTCGAAGGTGGTCGACCAAGCGACGAACGCCGAGCGACTTTTAGAACATTGCACAACACACACACACAATTGACACAACACACACACACTCAAACACACGCCACTCTCAAAACCAACCATAAAAAGTGCAGAAAATAAGTGAATAATAAAAACCCAGAAAATATTAATTCAAAATTAAAGAGTTTACCCAAGTGGGTCGACATTGTTTCTCAAACTGAGCCCTAGATTTCTTGCAATCAACTGGGTACAGCAGCCCAACTGAAGCGATCTCGGTGGGTTTCTTGATCGATTCCTTCTCCAAACAAACGTAGAACGCGTCACGAGCCTTTTTTCAGTTTGCAATATTCAGAGATTACATATTAATTTCTGAAGTTATAATAACTGAGATATGTAGAAAGATAGACATATGCATGCACAGATAAACATATAATTACATGATCTGAATGAGGAAGAGAGTGGAGAGAAGAAGTACCTTGTAGCAAGCTTGTCTTGCTGCTGAGAGGACGTCGGTGTGGACTGTGTCTGGGTTTTTCTGTGCCATCACCAGAGAGAGAGGAGACTTCGTTGAAACCTTTACAACTGTGAAAAGTGATCCTTGATGAACTGGGTCTCAGAATTGGGCTGGAGTGACCCATTTTAAGCCTGTTGGACCAGATCTTGTGATATGTGAAGTCAGTTTTTGTGTAAATATTGTGAAGAGTTGATGGTGTGCCTATCTTACTCCAATGGCAAGAACCACTCTACAAAAGCCCATATCTGAGCCCAAGGCAATCTAAAACTCATGTTGCGTCTCTATAGCAATACTTTTATGTGCCTTAGAGTATCCACAATACTATAATTAAAAATTGATAATTAAAAGTTGCTACATCAGCTTTTAATTATTCATTTAAGAGATTGCTAATTTTAACAATGTAGATGTTTATAATGACATAATCAAAATTGGATAACCAAAATTTGTTACATCATCTTTCAAACTACCAAAAACTAAAAATTGTGAACAATAGAAAATAGTTTTGAAACTAATAAAGACTATTTACTAGAAATAGAAAATGGTTTTTGAAACTTTTTTTTTTGGAAAAAAATCTATTTTTAAAAATAGTTTTCCGAAAAAAAAAACATTTTTTTAGTAAAATATTGTTCGAAAAGGAAGAGAGAAGAAAAGGGAAGAAAGATAGAATATTTTTGTATAATGATTGGTGTATTTAATTGAGAATATGTAGGGTTTATTAAATTTGGTTATTGTCAAAATGTTGCTAATTTTGGATATCCAAAATCCAAAATTTGATTATTTCTAAGAAGGTAGTTAGATTTGATTATAGCATTGTGAGCTATATTTTACACTAACATTGTTAACTTTAGAAACCTTTTACTTTTGATTATAGCAATGTGGATACTCTTAGAGTATCCACAATGGCATAACCAAAAGTGATAGGTTTTTAAAGTTAACAATGTTGGTGTAAAATATGGTTCACAATGCTATAATCAAACTAGCAACCTCCTTAAAAATAATCAAATTTTGGACTTTGGATAATCAAAACTAGCAACCTTTTGCCAATAACCAAATTTAATGAATCTTACATTCTCAATCAAATACATACATCATTACAGAAAAGGAAGAAGAAGGTTCTATCTCTTCCCTTTTCCCCTCTGTTTTTCTTTTTCAACAATGCTTTAAAAAATATATATTTTACTTAAAACTTTTTTTTTAAAACTGTTTTCCCCCAGAATTTTTTTTAACTATTTAAAAAAAAACATTTTTATACAAAAAAAAATTGTTTTTCTTAAAGGTTATATAAAAAACTATTTTTCCAAAAATCGTAATTACACAAAAGCTATTTTTTTAAAAATTGTTTTTCTTTTTTAAAAAAATTCAAAAAAAGTTCAAAAATTATTGTCCATTTCTCATAAATAGTTTTTATTAGTCTCAAAATTATTTTTAGAAAAAACTATTTCTATGTTCACAGTTATTAGTGTTTTTTGTCATTTAAAATGGTGATGCGGCAACTTTTAGTTTATTCAATTTTGATTATGTCATTGTGGACCTCTATATTACTAACCTTAACAATATCTTAAATGGATAATCAAAAGCTGATGTGGCAATTTTTGTGTAACGCCCCGAATTTTGGGTACGTTAAATAAAATGTTTTATTAATAAAAACAAAGCGAGTCCAGCTCGTTATTACATTATACACCTTACAAGAGTACTCTCATTTACAAAACAGAAGGATCTAGGGTTCCTAACTACAGTTCTTCTTGCTTCTCCATCCTAGCCCGCTCCTCGGCTCCGAATGCCTCCAAAGTGAATAGTTCGTCCTGTTCGTCTATCAAATCTGACATATTATACCGGCGTCGCCACCCGTATAATATGCCAGGGTCACCACAAGGCAACACCATGAGCTACGAAGGCTCAGTAGTATAATCCTAATACTAGCATCGATTTCCACATGATAGGTACATAAGCAGAACATAAAGCCATATCATAATTATCGTTGGTGTCCAAAATCCTCGAAGTTCTTCCTACGTAACCCATCGTAGACCGTGTTGTTTTTACTACCTTTCTTTTCCAAAGTCTCCTTTTTAACTCACCCAATCTCGGTTCCGTCGCGCCGGGTTCCCGAGCATCCTCACAACGGTTCCGCCGCGCCGGGTTCCCGTTGGCACACAACACTAGCATTGGCTCCTCTCCACGGATAACCAAGCCATATTACCAACAAGGCTACCACGTCCGGCCTTATTGGCAATCTTCACAAAGGGCTACCAAGTCCGGCCACATTGTGGTTTTCACAACTCACGCAATGGGCTACCAAGTCCGGCCACATTACGGTTTTCAAACACATCTCACGTTAAACACACCCTAGGTGCCATGTTTCTAACTTCCTCGGTTTTCGTGTCACGTTCTCATGTAAGACTCCGCGTGTGGGACTTTACATACAAACATGCATTCAATCAAGCTTCGAAATAGTATATCAAGAACATTTAAGCAACATAGCATGCTTGAATTCCATAAATGACATAATCATGCATTTTTACTTTTTCATCTATGATCAAGTAACTTTTTAAACTTTAGGAAAAATAAGTAGAGATTCAAGTAGCAAGATTATAACTACTTAACGAAAATAAAGTAAGGACTTAGAAAATAGGGAAGGATCACTACCTTAATCCGAAACTAGTCGGGGCCGAATAAGCTAGGTGGAATTTCTCCCGAATCTGGACCGAACTTCGGACGGCAATAGCTCGGTCAATCCTTGGCCGAATAGCGTCGTTCTTGGGTCCAAATCGAAGATCAAGAACCCCTCTACAACTTCCGTGAAGGAAGTCGATCCTAGAAACTAATTGAAGTAGGAGAAAAATTGGGATAAAAGAAGTGACAGTAAGCTGTCTGGAATAAAAATCCCAGATTTTTACTGAACTTCGGATGATGATATCTTGGTCATTTCTAATCTGATTGAGGTGGTTCTTGAGCCTAACTTCAAGGTTTCGAAGTGCTCTACAACTTTCCAGAAGAAAGTTGATCCTAAAAACTACTCTAAGCAGGAGAAAACTGGGGATTTCCAAAGGGACAGTAGGCTGCCCAGAAAATTAGAAATGGTTTTTTCTAGAGAGAAGGAGGAGCTAATTGCTTTGAGGTGTGATTTCCAAGTGAAGAGTGAGCTTCTATTTATAGGCAAAGGGTTCCTCCCTCTCCTCATATGGCCGGCCCCCCTTCCTCTCTCCTTCCCCAATTTTTAAATCCAATAAAAGTGTGTTCACATGGAAGATAAATGCAAAAATCCTAGGGTTGCATGGCTAGGGTTAGTACTTAGATTTGATCTTGGACAATCCAATGGTGGAGATGAGATTGGTACAAGATTCCAAGGGTTAAACAAATCAAAAAGGACATTGGAAGTTAAGTTTTGCTTGGAAGATTAACCACCCAAGAATATTGTGGTACAATGGAAGTTCAATGGCATTGTACAAGCAAAACTCTCTCCCCTCCTCTCTCTCCAACCGGCCTCTCTCTCCTCTCCCTCTCCCATTCGGCTCTCTCTCTCTCTCTCTCTCTCTCTCTCTCTCTCTCTCAAGTACACACACACATATATATACATGCATACAATGTACAAGAAAGCAATAAACAAAAGGTACTTTGTACTTTGAGCCAAGAAACTTAATGACTAAGTTTTATCAACTAATAAACACATGTGTACCAAGCCATTTAAATAATCAACCAAGTACTAGATTAATATATATACATATGTACTTATGTATCTAGGAAGAATCAATACCCCAATAGAAAATTAAGTAATAGTACTTTTAAGAATCTTGGTACCTTGTACCTTTTTAATTAAAAATGTTTAAGCTTTCACACATGGTTTAGAATAATAATCCCCTTGGTACTTTGAAAGACTAAATCTATTGTCCATTGGGTAAAAATCCCCCTAACATCTATTATCCAATGGATAATAGTTATTAGGTCAATTTATGTACTAAAATAATTCAAAGTACTTAAAAGTAATAAAAAAAAATCTATTTTTTTAATATCCCTAGTACTTTGACCAAGTATTCACTTAATATAAACAAATGGAGTTTCTATTATCCAATGGATAATAATTCCCCTAACCATTATTGTCCAATGGACAAAGAATATAACCATTTTGATTAAAAGAAAAAGAATATTAAAATTCTAAGTCTAGGGTCCAAAAGGGTCAAAAGTTCCAATGAGGGGCAAAACGGTCATTTTGAAGTAACGAGATAGCTTTCCAGTTTAGTTCTTCTAACCATCCGGTTAGAAACTAGTTAGACTTGCTAAGTGGGGCTAAAGTGCAAGAAACGATAGTTTAAGGGCAAAAATGTAATTTTGACAAACTACAAGGAAATTAAGGAAATCCAAATAAAATTCAAATATTTAACGAAATTTTTAACGACCGAAAATCAGGGTCGTTACAATCTATCCCCCTTAAAACAATTTCGTCCCCGAAATTGGCACGCAAGTACAAATTAGGCTAGGTCGCTAGACCGATCGACTATCCCCCTTAAAAGGAAACGAGTCCCTCCTAGGGTATATGCTGCCGCTACCTTCTAATGGTAGTCGATGATAGCCAATCCACTCGTCAAAATCCGTAGGTCAATTTATTATAGCATAAAGTGAGTCGTCGCTCACAATCACAACATAGCCCTTGTAAGAGCATACGAAATTACAAAATAGATAACAAAAGGGAACTAAGGATCCTATTCTACGGCTCCTCTTGTTCCTCAGTCCGCAGCGCGAAAATACGCCCTCCAGTGCTTTGATGGTTCCCCATGGGCTGCTTTCCCTTATTCTGCCCATTTTGCTGCTGAGATGGGCCGCCGAAGTTTTGCTTCACAAAATCGGCTTGCTCAGTTTGTTGAGCTTCCTGATTTCCAAAGCTTCCATTCCCCTCCTTCTGATTTTGCGGGCATTGGCGGCTGTAATGGCCCATAGCCTGACAGTTGTAGCACCTAACTGTTGTTAGGTCCCGATTGCCTCTCCGCGTTTCACCGTTTTTGGCGGAAGCAGTCTTCCAGGGCTGGTCGCCTTGAGACGGGCTAGAAGGTTTGGCATGGTAGGGTCCATGATTGTTGTTGGAGGTCTGAGTTCGGATAGGTCCGCCAGCGTTGCCTGTCGCCTTCCTCCATCGAGTCTTGAAGTCGTTTTCCTCACACTCCAGTCGAAGAGCGCACTTCACCACACCAGAGTAGGTGGTGAAGGCTTGAGCTACCACAGCACTTCTGGCTGTCGTCAGCCCCCATTCGAACCTCCTCGCCTTCTTGTCCTCGGTTGCAACGGCATCCGGGGCGTAGCGGGATAGCTCCTCGAACTTGGCCGCATACTGAGTAACGGTCATAGTTCCTTGTTTCAGGTTGTTAAATTCTTGTTCCTTGGCCAATCGGATAGGCGTAGGGAAGTATTTGTCGAGAAACAGGGTCTCGAACTGAGCGAAGGTCATGGCGGCTACGTCATGAGTTGCCTCCATCAGCTCCCACCAGTAGCGGGCTTCTCCTTTCAGCTGATATGTAGCTAAGGCCACACGATCTCCGTTACGAGTGATCTCCAAGGTGTCCATGATCACCTTGATTTCCTTTAACCATGCTTCCGCCACAGTGGGGTTGGTATCGCCGTCGAATGTCGGAGGTCGACGTTTGCAGAATTCATTCATCGCCCGGGTCCGAGTCATAGGTCCGTCATCATGGTTTTGGTTTTGGCGGTTAGCATTCAGAGCGGCCACGAGCGCTTGCATGACTTGAGCGAGGTCGGGGTTCGCGTTAGAGGGTCCTCCGTTATCGTGTCCTAATCCATTGCGTCGATTCGCCATCTACGAGTGAAAATCGAAAAGGGGGCGGTTTAGTCTACCGAATCGATTTTTAAAAAAAACGCTTCCTTCTAAGGACCAAAAGTAATTTTAACAATTAGTATGCAACGGTACTCTTTTAAAAGTAACGCAAGTTTTTTATAGATAAGAAAAACATACAACATAAGCATGGAATAAAACATAGAGTTTTACTACAAACACGCATATTAAAACAAGATTCCTACTACAAAGCAAGTAGATCGAAGACAAGATTTCCTAATACATCTGAAATACAATCCTAATCTTCGACATCCTATATCCCGAAGGATTACAACGGTTACTAGATCGGCCTAAGATATGCCGAATTGACGTCGTCGGCTTCGGGTCTCGCCCTCCTCTACCATCTTTCGTTGAAATCTTGACGCAAACGACGTTCGTACTCCTTGATGATCGCGGCGAGTGCGGCGGCCACGACGAGAGCCCAATACCAAAAGGTGTTGGCACGGTTGTTCACGGCGAACCACCGGGGCATGGCTATGGTGAGCACGGCACAAAGTAGGATGAAGGCGAAAAGTTGCATCCACAGGCTTCGGATGATCAAGCGAATTTCGGTTCGCTCGGTATCTTGGATTAAGATCAAGGCGTCTTCCGGGAATCCTCGCCATTGGTTTGCCATAGCGCGGTACAAGGGGTCTCGGTTTTGGAGGAGTGGAGATGGGAAGAGGAATGAAACAAAATGGAAGTGGTGGTGGGGTATATATAGGAGCCGAAAAAGGTGAGTGGAGGAGGGAAAAGTTTGAAAATTGAAATTTGAACTTTTGGAGGTAAAATTTTGAAATTTGAAGTTTAGGGGGGAGTGGGGTGTGCCGGCCTAATGGGGCTATGCCCGGTGCACTTTCGGTGCTCGGGTCCCACTCACCCACTCGGTGCTCGGGTCCCACTCACCCACTCGGTGCTCGGGTCCCACTCTCGTCCCCAATTTAAAATATTGACTCAAAAACGGCTCCTCCACGAACTAGTAAATAAAATTTGCTCAATTAGCAACATTTTTTTTTCGGCCAAGGCCTACTAATACCAAAAATATTTTTGAATTTCTAAGTTCCACATTCGATCCTTGATTTAAGTCATCATCCAATTGTTCGGGAATTCCCAGCTCGGCGGTACTGCCAATTTCCGCGCCTTGCTTCAATCCGAAGATTGTTTTGACAGAATTCCACCCAATTTGGGACGGTAAACTTAAACTCGAAGTCACGTTTGTGCAACGGTCAAAACTAGCTTAAGGTTCTACCCATTCTACCCATGGCCGAGGTTTGAACCTAAAGCTCTGATACCAAGTTGTAACGCCCCGAATTTTGGGTACGTTAAATAAAATGTTTTATTAATAAAAACAAAGCGAGTCCAGCTCGTTATTACATTATACACCTTACAAGAGTACTCTCATTTACAAAACAGAAGGATCTAGGGTTCCTAACTACAGTTCTTCTTGCTTCTCCATCCTAGCCCGCTCCTCGGCTCCGAATGCCTCCAAAGTGAATAGTTCGTCCTGTTCGTCTATCAAATCTGACATATTATACCGGCGTCGCCACCCGTATAATATGCCAGGGTCACCACAAGGCAACACCATGAGCTACGAAGGCTCAGTAGTATAATCCTAATACTAGCATCGATTTCCACATGATAGGTACATAAGCAGAACATAAAGCCATATCATAATTATCGTTGGTGTCCAAAATCCTCGAAGTTCTTCCTACGTAACCCATCGTAGACCGTGTTGTTTTTACTACCTTTCTTTTCCAAAGTCTCCTTTTTAACTCACCCAATCTCGGTTCCGCCGCGCCGGGTTCCCGAGCATCCTCACAACGGTTCCGCCGCGCCGGGTTCCCGTTGGCACACAACACTAGCATTGGCTCCTCTCCACGGATAACCAAGCCATATTACCAACAAGGCTACCACGTCCGGCCTTATTGGCAATCTTCACAAAGGGCTACCAAGTCCGGCCACATTGTGGTTTTCACAACTCACGCAATGGGCTACCAAGTCCGGCCACATTACGGTTTTCAAACACATCTCACGTTAAACACACCCTAGGTGCCATGTTTCTAACTTCCTCGGTTTTCGTGTCACGTTCTCATGTAAGACTCCGCGTGTGGGACTTTACATACAAACATGCATTCAATCAAGCTTCGAAATAGTATATCAAGAACATTTAAGCAACATAGCATGCTTGAATTCCATAAATGACATAATCATGCATTTTTACTTTTTCATCTATGATCAAGTAACTTTTTAAACTTTAGGAAAAATAAGTAGAGATTCAAGTAGCAAGATTATAACTACTTAACGAAAATAAAGTAAGGACTTAGAAAATAGGGAAGGATCACTACCTTAATCCGAAACTAGTCGGGGCCGAATAAGCTAGGTGGAATTTCTCCCGAATCTGGACCGAACTTCGGACGGCAATAGCTCGGTCAATCCTTGGCCGAATAGCGTCGTTCTTGGGTCCAAATCGAAGATCAAGAACCCCTCTACAACCTCCGTGAAGGAAGTCGATCCTAGAAACTAATTGAAGTAGGAGAAAAATTGGGATAAAAGAAGTGACAGTAAGCTGTCTGGAATAAAAATCCCAGATTTTTACTGAACTTCGGATGATGATATCTTGGTCATTTCTAATCTGATTGAGGTGGTTCTTGAGCCTAACTTCAAGGTTTCGAAGTGCTCTACAACTTTCCAGAAGAAAGTTGATCCTAAAAACTACTCTAAGCAGGAGAAAACTGGGGATTTCCAAAGGGACAGTAGGCTGCCCAGAAAATTAGAAATGGTTTTTTCTAGAGAGAAGGAGGAGCTAATTGCTTTGAGGTGTGATTTCCAAGTGAAGAGTGAGCTTCTATTTATAGGCAAAGGGTTCCTCCCTCTCCTCATATGGCCGGCCCCCCTTCCTCTCTCCTTCCCCAATTTTTAAATCCAATAAAAGTGTGTTCACATGGAAGATAAATGCAAAAATCCTAGGGTTGCATGGCTAGGGTTAGTACTTAGATTTGATCTTGGACAATCCAATGGTGGAGATGAGATTGGTACAAGATTCCAAGGGTTAAACAAATCAAAAAGGACATTGGAAGTTAAGTTTTGCTTGGAAGATTAACCACCCAAGAATATTGTGGTACAATGGAAGTTCAATGGCATTGTACAAGCAAAACTCTCTCCCCTCCTCTCTCTCCAACCGGCCTCTCTCTCCTCTCCCTCTCCCATTCGGCTCTCTCTCTCTCTCTCTCTCTCTCTCTCTCTCTCAAGTACACACACACATATATATACATGCATACAATGTACAAGAAAGCAATAAACAAAAGGTACTTTGTACTTTGAGCCAAGAAACTTAATGACTAAGTTTTATCAACTAATAAACACATGTGTACCAAGCCATTTAAATAATCAACCAAGTACTAGATTAATATATATACATATGTACTTATGTATCTAGGAAGAATCAATACCCCAATAGAAAATTAAGTAATAGTACTTTTAAGAATCTTGGTACCTTGTACCTTTTTAATTAAAAATGTTTAAGCTTTCACACATGGTTTAGAATAATAATCCCCTTGGTACTTTGAAAGACTAAATCTATTGTCCATTGGGTAAAAATCCCCCTAACGTCTATTATCCAATGGATAATAGTTATTAGGTCAATTTATGTACTAAAATAATTCAAAGTACTTAAAAGTAATAAAAAAAAATCTATTTTTTTAATATCCCTAGTACTTTGACCAAGTATTCACTTAATATAAACAAATGGAGTTTCTATTATCCAATGGATAATAATTCCCCTAACCATTATTGTCCAATGGACAAAGAATATAACCATTTTGATTAAAAGAAAAAGAATATTAAAATTCTAAGTCTAGGGTCCAAAAGGGTCAAAAGTTCCAATGAGGGGCAAAACGGTCATTTTGAAGTAACGAGATAGCTTTCCAATTTAGTTCTTCTAACCATCCGGTTAGAAACTAGTTAGACTTGCTAAGTGGGGCTAAAGTGCAAGAAACGATAGTTTAAGGGCAAAAATGTAATTTTGACAAACTACAAGGAAATTAAGGAAATCCAAATAAAATTCAAATATTTAACGAAATTTTTAACGACCGAAAATCAGGGTCGTTACATTTTGATTATCTATTTTTTATTATAGCATTGTGGATACTTTTATAAGCTGCTCTGAAAGCTTTGTTTGGGCCTAGCTAATCTTAAACTCGTTGTATTTTATGTTACTTGATTTTAATCGGTTCAAGCGTCACAATAATAATTGTACTCAATAATTTGTGCATTTTGGTAAGTTGCCATGTTCTTATTTTTAATGATGGCAAGCAGAATAATCCCCAATCCCAGAATAATCAAACCAATTTGTCGAAACTATAATCATAATTAACCTCACTTTTTTCTGTGGTTTTCAAATCAAATCTAATAATGATATTATAGAACTAATTTCACCAATAATGTTGCAATCATACACAAACACTTACACACACTCACAAAAGGGGTGGGTCCCACACAAACTGGAGGTGTGCAGTGTGTGTGGGGCTCACCCCCTATTTGAGTGTACATGTGTAAGTGTTTGTGTGTGTGGCTGTAAAATTATTGCTGATTTCACTCTAAAACATAGCAATGGACGCCTATATTCTGTTGAAGGGGACGCGCAAACTGTGATCAATATGTTGCAAGGAGATAGACAGGTTACAGCATGCCTGGAGGTCATAATTAGAGATACGATGTCTTTTGGTAGTCGTTTTAATTCTTGTTCTTTTAATTTTGTTCCTCGCAATTGTAATAGGGTGGCTAATGTTTTAGCTAAATATGCCCTATCTCTGGAGACTCCTATAACTTGGCTTCAGGATTTTCCAAGCTGGGTTCATAGGGAAGCTTCCCTTGATGTTTCTTTGATGCAGCTATAATAATAACCTATTACCGATTGGAAAAAAAAAAAAAACTCCTCTTCTCCATGTGTTTCTTTTGGTGATAGCAGGGTGTCCCAGGCTCATTGCTTGAATCTTGGACTAATCTTTATAGTCTCTCGTAGAGCTTTTCGACACACTTACGCATGGGGATGAGGCTGATGTGACCCCAACACAAGTTTTATAGTTTTATTTTGGTGTTATGAATGTTTTCGTTCAATTTGTAAGTTCAAGTGTACTGATCATTCGTTTTCGAAGTACTATTAGATTGATCTGAATGCATCAAATTTATCTAAACACATAGATGTGTAAATTACAAAAGAAACAAATCGTTATATATTTCTCAAGACAAATGTGATGAAATCATGTGCAATAATTTTCGCATCGATCATGAATTTTTAAAGGGAGAGTTCACATTTTAGCAACTTCGACATTTACGGATCAAATACTCCTATCAAAATTAAATATGGCAAGGCGTAGGACTTACAAGCTGAAATAATATGTATGGACCAGAGAGAACCCGAGTTTTAATTATTCTTCGCATACTGGACCGGAGAGAAACCGACTCATAATTATATTTGTATTACGAGTAGGATAAATCATAAATATGTACGTATGATTTCTCAACGACTACTTCATGCATAATTATTTATTAATCATGATTACAAGAAGAAGAAAACGTCCCTGGGTAGAAGAACAGACGGACCGTCATTGTCAAACGTTTCAATTATTGAAAATTAAATGCTTACCAACCTATAATTCCACTAATTAAATTTCTGGATTATAGAGAAAGTATTACCTGAAATCAACATCCCCAGTACGAGATTGGCATAAAAGATTGTCAATCACTGTCGAGTGTTTCTATTATTGCTAATTAAAGTTGTTGTGTCTAATCACTCTATTGATTAAATAGAGTGATACGGAAACCAGGAAGAAAGAAGGAATCGATCAACAAGAAACAATTAAAATATACCAAAGTTGAGAAAAAGTTCATATAGAACGGAAGAAATTAAAGGACCAAAAATGATAAGGAAAAATACCCAAAAAGTTTGTCCAAATTCACCCCAACAAAGATTAGTGCATCTTTATCAGATTTTTCACAAATGGGTATATTCCCATAAGAGAAAATCTTTTTAACAGAAAAGCCGTGAATAGTTGTTTACAGATGCAATTGCGATCATTCAAAAGTGGTTTGAATGATTCAGATATTAATGAAACTTTTTTCAGTGAAGAGTTAAACTTGGCAAAGAGAAATCCATCTTAAGAAGTTGCACAAAACACGGAGTTGTGCCCCCAAGAGATCGCAAATTTCAAATCTCACGAAGCCCGAACAAGAGGTTTGTTCAGTTTTTAACTTTAAGGTCCCAGAATTAATTGAATGCTCTTAAGCTGGCACATTCTGTTATAGAAAAACAAAGGCTTATCCTGTAAGACTAAATAGAGAAATTATTTCCTAAATAGACTTTTTTTTCCGGTAAAGGTACCTTTAAAAAAGTGTCGAAGTACTGTTTACAAATTCCTAAATAGGCTTTACTTGGACAGGAAGTAAGTATCAATGTTTACCAAGGAAATTTGTTCTCTCTCTACTTATAAAAGAGTGTCTAGGGTTCACCTAGGGCTTAATGCTCTAGCAAAATAATGGATGATTCAAATGGATTATTGGATCACTCAAGTTCCGCATGAATGGATCTAGGTACGCCGCTTGATTATTTAATTAATTTCCGCTTTATGATTATATTGTGATGATCATGATATTCTAGATCCTAGTTTATTGAGGTTGTCAATTATCTAACACCATTAAGAATAATATCCAACTTTACATAGTGATATAAGAGAGATTTTTCAGTGCCGAGCGAGTATATTCTACGTGGTACCCACTTGGCGCATCCGAGCTGTCCGATATACTTTTGGATGGTTTGGATTGAAGTCCTCTCTCTCCTCTCACCCCAACACTTTCTCCCTCCAAATCTGAGCCGTTCAAACACTGAATGGACGGCTCGGATGTGCGAGGGGGCACCACATGATACCCGCTCGGCACTGAAAAAATTTCGTAATATAAATATGTTTATTTTTAAAAAAATTCGTGATATAAATATGTTTATTTTAAAGTTTCCGTGCTAATTTTTTATGTAGTCCTATTACATTTCAGCTTAACATTTCTATGTACATATGTTCATCCAAAAAACAAATACTGGCATGTTTTTAAATTTTTATTTGTATCTTTTTAATTTGAACTCATTGTGACGTGTTGGACATTTTAAATCTCCACTTCCGATATGACTCTTAAATTTATTTTGTATGACTATTGATAGAAGGAATATGATGTATGAACCACTATAAAGTAAAATGGAAAATCTATTAGACAAGACTTTGAGATAAGTTCTATATAATTCCGTTCTTAGTTATGGGGAGGCCAATTGCATGAATTTTCTGAGATTTTATAAAGAAATTGTACTATATTTATATGGGGTATCTTGTGCAATTCTTCAAAATTTATAAAATGGGGGAGGCTAGGGTAAGCACCTCTAATAAGAACGACTCCCATCTATTGAGCAAACGAACACAAAAATACGCACTCATCTTGTTTTTTACCGTAAAGATTTACAACACAATCCTCGCGTTTGTAGGAAATACTCCGAACAATCGTTTCATTTGCACAAAAGAAATGTACAGATATTAGTATTGTGCAACAGACGCCTTAGACACCATCTTCTTCAATGCCACTGCCAGTTTATATGATATGGAAATATGGTACTACTACCCCAAAAACTTCTAAACAAAAATTTCTATTCGCTGTACACAACTGGAGCTTCAATCAAGCTTGTGTTCGTTAATCCTTTGATGCAAAATACAACAGAAAGTGACTTTTGCATTTTTTTTTTTTCGTTAGAGATTCTTCTTGTATTTGAATGTAAATTGATGTTGATCAATTTCAAAATTTATGCAATGAAAATTTTAATACTATCCCACAATCATGTCACTGCATGAAATTTTAATTTCCAAGTTTCTGTCCTTGGTATTATGAGTTGTACATACTGGCACGCAAGCAAGGCCCACTTCGGTCGCATTTAATTTATTGCTATCTTTCCTTAATACCCGTTTTGCTATCTTCGCACATACCGGCATGCAAGGCCCACCCTGGGTTCTGCATAGAAAAGAGTGTAGTTCTGATTTGAGACAAAAGTGCCACAAAAAATCATGCAATTAACAATAATTGAATGCAATTCCTGAATGACCTTCCGCCCACTGAAATTTAGATCGGCCCCTCCACCAACCTCTAATTGAGGGATGACAACATTGCGGTTCAGTTTGGGTATTATCAAAATCGAAACCATAACCAAAATCAAACAGTTTTCTTTTTATATAAATCTTAACCAAAACCAGCGGTTACCGGTTCGGTTCTGATTCAAACACCATTCCAACCATCTACTACTACTACAGTACTACTTGCCTTGCAAATTCGAAATACCGCGAAAAGAAAAAGAAAGTTTGTCATGTCATGTAACAAGAAGATGAAGGTAGATGCATGACAGCGAGACTGTAAAACCCCACTAGTAGTCCCACTTGCAGAATTCTTCACAAAATATCACCAATCAAGCTCTGATTCAGGGAAAAAATTTCATTGTTGGATGGGTAGTACGTGGTGCCCGTTAGGCGTATCCGAGCCATCCATTGTGTTTCTGGACGGCTCGGATTTAGAGAGAAAAAATGATAAAAAAATGTGTCGAGATAAGAGGAGAGAGAGAGAGAGTTTCAAAGCGAGCTGTCCAAAAGTGTATTGAACGACTCAAATGTGTCGAGCTGGTACCATGCGGGATATACCCACCCGGCACCGAAATTTTTTCCCTGATTCAGATACTATATTTCCAGTTCCCAATCAAAGTCACATGTTGGAGATAAAAATGTTTCCAAAATAGTACTCTCTCAACTGGCAAAATTGTTGTCCATACACCCTACAGTGTTTATTTTGAGGAAAAAAGACAATCTTTTTCCAATCATGCAATGGCCTTTTCATAAACTGAAAGAAAAACCGAACAGAAAAGTTGCAGTGGTCACTAGGCCCTGTCCTGTATGGTAGAACCCCACCACTACACCTGTGCTAAATTATTTATAACTACCACCAATGAAGTTCTGATTCACACAACATTTCCAGTTTCAATCAAATCACTGAGATCATGTTTGTCTTGAAATTTTGATTTTGGAATTTTGGGTAATAAGGAAAGAGATAGATAGAGAAATGTGAATTCTAATTGAAAGAGAATTTATTGAAAATCATGCATAAAAAAAATCCCAAAATGAACATGTTCTATTTTACAAACATCAGAGAAAAACATTAAGTGTCAAATAGAAAAAAAAAAATTAAAACACCACTTTAAAATATCACTCCGCATGCAATTGCATTCAAAGTCGTTCAACATACATAGACCCCAGAAAAAATGGGGTATCACCCATTGGAGTTGTGTGTGTGACGTACTCCCTTCGTTCCAATTTGCTTGTCTCAATTCTATTCTAAGTTGATAAAAATGTAGTGGTAGATCAGCTCTTGCTAGAGATAGTAGTGGACCAGCTCTGGCGTGTGGTAAAACAATGGTTTCATCTGCTCTCTCCATTGAAGCTTGTGCACTAAGGTTAGCTTGTGTGATGGCTGTACAGGAAAATTTTCAAAATGTAGTCTTTGAATCTGATTGTAAGAATCTGGTTAGCTACATCAGTGACTCGTCACGATCTCCCTGGGAAATCGAAGCTGTGGTTAAAGACGTCAAAGAATGGGCAGGAACAAGGCAGTGGTCCTTCGTGTGGTGCAGCAGAGTGCAGAACAAAGCAGCTCACTGGATAGTGTCTAGATGCATCAATAAAAAGCTTTTATTTCATTCAGGTTGTATTCCGCTCGGACTAAATTTCATTTTGTGTAATGACTTGAGATGAGTTTGGAATACATTGACATCTTCAAAAAAAAAGGATAAAAAAATTAGTTATATCTTTAAATTGATAATGAATTTTATATATCCAATATGGATCTTGTTTGATAAATCTCGATTTGATCTATAATACAATGTTTTCAAAATCACCTAAAACATTATAAATTACAAGATATAATCAATTGAAAAATGACACGAACTTCCAAAAGTAACAATTAAATTGGAACGGAGGTAGTACTTTATTTGATTTACATTTTAAAAAGTTATTTTTGAGAGTTGAATAGTAACAAGTGAAGAAAGATATTTATTGAAAATTGTGCCAAAAGTTAAAATTATCCTAATGGGACCCAAATGGAGTGTTGTTCCTATACTTTTGAACAGAGAAATGAGATATCACAATTCAAAGGGAGAGATTCGATTCCGATTCCGATTCTGATTCTAATTCAAACACCATTTCCACTTCCCAATAAAATCAACAAATTCATACAAACATCACAGAAAGAAATTCTTGGAAAGAGAAACATAGGAATCACAATTCACATGGGAGCTTCAATTAAAAACTACTACTAGTGAAACAAACTCTCAAGACTCAATCTTGAACCTGATTCAGGCCCTTTTTTGAAGAATCGTATAGTTTTACGATTTCATCGACAATCCTAATAACAAGACCAACACCACCGATAACCTATTTAAACACATCAACTAGCATTAATTATTTATATTCCACACCTGGGGATCCAAGATTTCAAATTGAATCAAGCAATTGCTGAATCAATTCTCAACAGCAGGGGAAGTCCAGTACACGATGTCTTTCAGCGCAGGCCGGAGCTCCTTGCTGCAGAACTGGTTGTACTCCAACGTATCACCGCCCGACTTCCTCACCTCCACCACCAGGAACGATGGCGCCACGGCGAAAATCTCCGCCGTGATCGCCAGCTTCCCTTTCCGTCCGTTCTCCTCCCTCTGCAGCCTCACGCTAGAGTCGTCCCCGCTCTTCTTGACGCTGAACTTCCCCGCCGCCTTCGCCGCCACCTCCTCCAGCCTCGACACTACGCTGCTCGCCGGCCTCGTCGTCGCGAACCTCAGCTCCTCCTTTTCCTCCCTCTTCTTCTCCTCGAACAACGGAGACAAATCAAACCCCTCCGATAACGAGATTATGTGAAACGCATTCAACGTCTCCGTCTCCTTCCCCTTGATACAAACATCATCGCTCTTCAGGATCTCGTCCTCCCTGACTGTAGTAGACTCCGGAATCGATCTCTCGTCCTCCCTGATTGTAATAGACTTCGGAATCGATCTCTTGAACCACGACGATTCCATAATTTTCGAGGCAGTGATCCGGGTGCTGGGATTCGGATCCAGCAGCCTCGTGATCAACCGCCGCGATTCCGGAGAGAACCACGGCGGGCACTTGAAATCGCCCCGGTAAATCTTCTTGTACATCGCCACGAGGTTGTCGTCCTGGAACGGTAAAAACCCGGCCAGCAGCACGAAAAGGATAACCCCGCACGACCATATGTCCGCCTTGGCGCCGTCGTAGCCTCTTTTCCCGATCACCTCGGGCGCCACGTACGCCGGGGTCCCGCACGTCGTGTGCAGCAGCCCGTCCTGCCTCAGGTGATCCGAAAAGGCCGATAGGCCGAAGTCGGTCACCTTCAGGTTACCCTCCTCGTCGAGCAGCAGATTCTCGGGCTTCAGATCGCGGTGGTAGACGCCGCGGCTGTGGCAGAAATCCACGGCCGAGATCAGCTGCTGGAAGTAGCTCCTGGCCGCGTCCTCCTTGAGCCTCCCCTTGGCTATCTTGGAGAACAACTCGCCGCCGCGCAGGTATTCCATGGCGAAATACACCTTCGTTTTGCTGGCCATGACCTCGATGAGCTCGACGATGTTCGGGTGCTCGACCATCTTCATGACGGAAATCTCTCTCTTCACCTGCTCCGTCATGCCGACTCTGGTCACCTTTTCCTTTCCGACCACCTTCATCGCCACGCTCTTTCCCGTCTTCACGTTCCGCGCGTGGTACACCTTCGCGAAGGTCCCGTGCCCGAGGATCCTCCCTAGCTCGTACTTCCCATGCAAAACGCTGTTGCCCTGGCATTTCTCGCCTTTATCCGCCATGGTTGCTGACAACTTGACCGGATAAACTGTTACGTTTCTGGTTTCCTGATAGCGCGATTTAAAATCGAAAGGTTGAATTGGACAAGAGAATCTAATAATCGGTGACGGTGGTGAGAGGTACTTGGAGGCGGGGATGAGGCGGCGGGTTTAGCCGTCCTCAACGTGTTTTCGGTGGCAATTTCTACCGCCGGGGGATTTCGTGGTGGCCCTACCTAAGGAATCAGGCTTAGAGAACGAAGCTCTCCCCATTTCTTTGCATTCCCTAATGGCTATGGAGATGGAAATTTTTAATGGCTGATGTGATTTTCTCTCTCTAGGGTTTTTTTCTATGCGGGGAGGGGTGCTATCTTCCCTTTCAGAGATGGAGGGCTGGTTATATAGGAGATTCGCGGAACTGGTGAGGATCGGACGGCTGTGGTGAATCCGGAAGTGACGCGTGTCGTGATCTGGGACGTCGGACGTAACTGTAAAATTGGCGACTTAAAACACGTGTGGGGTATGACCGCAGGTTGTTTGATAGTAGGCTAGTAGCCATGTGGCTTTTTGGGACCACGCTTTGTGTAGTTGTGATATTACCGTTTTGCCCTCATCACCGATTTGTCGCATTTTTGGAATATTATTATGAGAATAAATTCTTCATATCGCCGACGTAAACATTTGTTCCTCCAAATTATTTACATTGTGTCACATTGCAAAAGAGTGGTCTCAAGCAATAAAACATAATGACGTGGCGCAATATAATTGATTTAAAGGAAACAAATGTTTACACCGACGATGTAAGAAATTTATTCTCTATTATTATTAGGATTTGATTTTGTCACCCTTTGTTTTTTTAACCAAATCACGACACAAAAGAGAGTGGCGTTCGAAAAAAATTTAGTCACAAAATCGGATTCGAGGACGCTCCGTGCCAAGCACCTTGCCAAGCAGGCAAACGGCACCGTTCGGACCCAAGAATTAATGGGTTGTTTTATTGTTGGCTGTAAGTCCTTAGTTTATTCTTGATTTTTGTGGGTTCACTACTGGTTCTAAAAAATGATTCAAACCGTAATTTATTTTTATAATACTTTTATGGTTTTCTGAAAAAAAATTAGCTCAATTCGATATCGGTAAGGTTATTTCAGAATTCGTAGGACGCCCAACAAATTCTGAAACAACTCTTACCGACATCGGATTGAGCTATTTTTTTCAAAAATTCATAAAACATTATTTTAAGAATAACTTGTGGAAGAATAATCTTTGTAGGACCCGTAATAGACCCCACAATAATAAATTCGTTAATTTACTGCCTATTTAATGGGTACCAACCAAACAAGTTTTAATGGGCTAGAAATTAATGGTCTTTTGATTTTTGTGAGATCCGTTACGGGTATTACAATAATTATTCAAATTGTAGGTTATTCTTAAAATATTTTCTTATGGGTTTCGGAAAAATTTAGCTCAATCTGATATCGGTAAGATCTGGTTTAGAATTCGTAGGGTGTTTCAGAATTCGTATGTGCTCATAATTTGTAGGGCACCTACGAATTCTGAAATAGACTTACCAATATCAGATTGTGCTAATTTTTTTCAAGAATCTATACAAAAATATTTTAAGAATAATTACGGCTTGAATAATCTTTGTAGGACCCATAATAGGCCGCAAAAAAACAAAAAATCATTAAGTTATTGCCCATTTAATGGATACCAACTAAACAAGTTTTAATGGGCAAGAAATTAATGGAAATCAGTAAGGGTTGTTTCATAATTTGTAGGGTGTTTTAGAATTCTTATGGCGCTCTATGAATCTTGAAACAGTCTCATCGATATCGGATTAAGCTAATTTTTTTTCAGGAACTCATAAAAATGTATTATATATAAGAATAACTTGCGATTTGAATCATTTTAGTTGTGCTTTTTAATTAAGTTAGAATCTCCGGGAAAACAATCATTAAATAAGGACGGTAAATCTTGGTCACGAGACCAACGCGTCTTGAATTTCTTGGGAGGTGCTGGTATTGATTGTAATGGCGGTTTCCGGGCAATTATGTTACGTAGGAACTAGGAAGAGTCAATTGTTGCATGAAATTCAGGGCCGTAAACGAACCGACTCGTTGAATCGAGCCGAATATTAGAATGTTCAGATTCGTTCATTAAGTTTTTTAACAAACTCGAGTTCAAGCCAAACTCAATAAAAATTATGACGAGCCAAACTCGAACCGAGCTTGCCTAGATTCGGGTCGAACTCAAGCTTGTTCAAGAGCCTTAACGATCCAATAATATCATATTTTTATGTTCTCATACAGGTCTAAAACTGCAAATAAATTTTTCATTATGTACATAAATATGTTCATATACATATAAAATGATAAAAATATATACATAAGTAAATTTTTAGTAATTGTAAACGTTTAGACTTGTACAAGTTTTAAAATTTTCACTATATAACTATATAAAATCCCCATGATACACATATAATTCAGGTTCGCGAGCCTAATCAAGCCGTATGCTATTGCGTTTATGTTCGGCTCATTTATAAAACGAGACTAAAATTGAGGTTCAGGTTCGGTTTATTTAGTAAACAAATCAAACTCGAACGAGCCTTTACGGAGTCGAGCTTCGAACAGTTTACGAACGGCTCAATTCATTTACAATCCTATGCATGATGTGGAGAAGGGTAGTACTGTAATAAAAGGTGACATATGGGGGTGGTGTTGGAGGAGAGTAGGCGTGGTAAATCCAAAGAGTATCTCTCCATATCGAGTAAAAGACAGGGGGTCCCTTTCAGTTTTGATGAGGTATCTGTCGATTCACACATATGGTGGGTGGTCAATCGGGGTCAATCTTCTCTGTTTCAAAATTCGCACAATTTAACGGCCAAAAAATCCCTCGGCACAAAGATACAAAAATTTTCAGCACAAAAAATCATACCTCGATCAATCCGTGTAATTTTTCCTTAGTACTGAAATTTGTTTACGTAAAAAGCGTATGTTTTCATAGATATCAGAATCAACATGTGCTACGCTATTACTATCATTTATCTTCTCGCTATTCTCTGGTGATATTTTCTAGGTGCTACAATGATTTTAATCTAGCAAGTGTTTCATTTCTAGGTGCTACGGTGGTTTTAATCTAGCAAGTGTTTCGTTTAGTCGCTTTCGCAATCCCTATTGGGAGTACTAGGCCTTTATTTTTGGTTGATTTTTAATTTTTTTGTTTTAGCCGGCTCATTATAAGATTTTGTTTTTTCGTACTTTATCTTTTTATCAATAAAGTTTTCAAAAATACTAGGTTTACAACAAAATTCTACAACATACTTGCACGTCAGAAATGGTGGCCCCCAGTGCTGACCTATAAGTATAGTGTAGAATTTTGTTACACCGTCCGTCCAAATTTAATTGTCATTTTTGAGAGTTCGTGCCGTTTTTCAATTGATTACATTTTGTAATTTATAATGTTTTAGGTGATTTTGAAAATATTGTATTACAGAATAAATCGATATCTATCCAACAATATTCATATTAGATATAAAATTCATTATCAATTTAAAGATATAACTAATTTTTTTATTCGGTTAAAATAGAACTGGGACAAATAAATTGGAACGGAGGGAGTATAAACCTAACATCTCTTTTAAATGTTTTTACCCTTTTGCTAAAAAATAACCCGCGTTGGCCCGTGGGGTTTGATAGATTGAGAACTTGAGAAGAAACTAAACGAAACACCGACCACAGGAGTTCCGTCGGCCGAGAAGTTGCGAGGAAGTGCGCGCAGCTGGCAGAGATGGACTAGCCGACTAGGAGGAAGACGATGACCTCAGGTAAACTAGATGGGGCCCACAGGAGCTCGGTGAGCCGCAACCAGACAAAACCGGCCGCCATCAATCAACACAGCCACCAAAATTATACTGTACTAGTACCAATCTATTCTACAAAATTATTCTACTAGTACTAATGATCTAGTCTACCATACATGATTAGTATCGATAATTACGGTCACGTTTATTTGTTAAAGAGCTTCTAATTAATGGGTTCATTTTCAGTCCAGTTTTTTTGCTGTCCAGTACGGTCCAGTTTTGGGCCTTTGTGGGCCCATTCCGGGCCCACGACAATGATCGGAATCGTTCATTTTGTAGAGCTCGTCGAATATGTCATCCATGCCAAAAATTAGCTTGATCAAAATCTTCTCTTTATCCACCGGTATTTAACCTACCTTGCGACCTCTTAAAGACAAGAACGGAACCAGGATTTTATCCTAGCAGTGGCGAAATGTATACTAAAAAATTCTAGTGATGGCGAAACTATATAAATTGGGCATAATTTTTTTTTTTTTTACATATCATAATTGTATTTTACTCTTTGATAACGATCTTATGTCTTGTCGATAAAAAAAAAAAAACTATTGTATACCTGCAAAACTGCTTTGGATTAGAAGTGACGGGATATGTATATTTGAAACTAAGGGGATATGTATATTTGAAACTAAGGAATCATATACAGTAAGGTGGATGCTAAATGTTATATTTTAGATATCAAGTGCTTATTAATTATTTTATATACTTATACAACAAAAAGGTGCTTATTTTACGAAATAAATGTAATTTGTTGATCTCTTGTTTGTCGTCGATAGTTAATTTTATACAAATAGATTTTACTTTTAAGTCCTACAAAGTGAACGACTTGAATCACTTCTTTGGATTTATAGGCTCGATCGAACCCTCAAAATAAGAGTATGGAGGGACAGAGAGAGATTGAGTCAACAGGTAGGTGATAAATTCGATCCCTTTTCCATTCCGCAGTCATATATGAGTGAAACTTGTGGATGAGCTCTTAATTAAAACTTCAATGAAACAAACCAAAAAATTCCACCCCATTAAAACAAACAAAAAAAAGGCTCAACTTCTCTGTATCCGAGTTTGAAATGCAGAAATCAGTCTTCTCTCATTTGTTTATCTCAACCAAGGAGGGCTAAGCTCAGTCGGATAGAACTTTTCATCTCATTGGAAGGTTAGGAGTTTGACTCTTTGAACCTGCGTGTGAGTGTTATTCCCTTAAATGGGTTTTTCACTTTTTTCTTTCTTCTTTATTTCTTCCCTATGATGGGGCTTATTTATTGACTCTTGTATTGGTTTAATTGTTGAGCATAATTATCTTGTGGACCTCACAATTGATGTAGTATCCCGGGTTAGTACTTTATACTTTCATAAATATAAATGATGTAATATGATCTCTTCTATCGATTGACAAAGGAAAAAAAAAATTGTTTATCTCAACAATCAATGTTGCAAACTTGTGAAAGATTTTTGTTTTCCCGAGGTATTTTTCTTACATGATAGAATATGTCGACGAATTTAAACCATCAAAAATATTTGGGCGGCCGCGATTGCATAGACTGCGATTCGCAATCGCAAACTAGGACCGTAGAGAAGTCGGATTTCAAAAAAAAAAATTCTAAAGGGGAGAGAGGGATTTTTATTTGAAAAACAGGGGGAGAGATATTTTTTTTATATATCAAAAAAAGTAGGAACCTTTTATTATAACTCAGAAATCTCAAATACATCAACTAAGTCGGTTACCTCTTCCAAGAGGAATCAACGACCAATCAAAAGGCTTAGCTTAATTTCCAAATTCTAGCACTACTGCCTCACAAAAAAAAACACTGCTGCCCAAAGGCTTAGCTTTTCTCGATGTACCCCCTTCGAGTTTTTATAAATTGTTTCGCTTTTCCGATCAAAAAAAAAAAAAAAAAACACTACTGCCTCACAAACCAGCTTTTGCCAAAACATCTGTTGTACACCATTAGCCGACCTTTGAGCAAAAATAACCTCACAATCAGTGGGACATACTATCTCACCTCGAATAATCCTTACCACCCATTGCAAATCTCCCTCCATGACAATCTAGCCCGAGGCCGGTGAAAAAACAAAAATCCAAACGCTGCCCTCCATGCCAAAGCTGCTGGTTTTGTACGTTTTTTATTTGGCCTCAAGAGAGACACCACCAGCCCAGCCCTGCATATGGCTTGTGTCACTCACTTGCATTGGTGATTTGACCTATTACAATAAGAGAAATACTTATTTCCGGAGGTGCTAGAAACACTCGTTTACAGCACTCAATCGTGATCGTATTTTTGGTGGTTAGGATGTTACTAAAAATTTTTCGGGAAAGAGACGTTAAACTTTTTCCCAGAAAAATTTCATTAAAATCCGAACTGTCCAGAACACTTTAATTCCCAGAAAAACTTCATCAAAATTTCCTTAAATAAGTATTTCTCTTACAATAATAGAAGGATGCATGTCCTGAATAATTAATTCTGGACCTCATAACACTTCCAAATTGAAATTTGTCTTCACATCTATAAATCATGTACTCCTATTTATGTCATCCGTAAAGGTAAAAGGTTAATAATGAACATGCATTGGCCCACTGCATTAATTGAAAGGCTATTCCATACCTGACTAGTTTGCGCACATCTCGTATTAATTCCTACCGATCCTCCTATAGCTCTTTCCACACTTACGCGTGAGGTGGAATAACCCCAAAAGTCACTTACACATGAGATTAGTTGGCCTCAAGAGTTGCTGACTTGAAATCTTAAGAATGAGCGAGTCTTGAAATCCTAGGCCAACACCACGTGGCCAACCACTGGATTTGTATAAAGTTAATGATTGATTCTAGAGGGCCCATATTGTGGGTTCCATCGCCAGAAATTGTATTGTACAGACTACAGATGTTTAGCATTGAGTGGATCAAAACAAGCAAGTTTTGTCTTGGCATTGTATTGGAAATTTATCACCTCATGTCACTCAAATCATTTTAGAAAGAGATAAACTAAACAAATTAATCTTTATTTTATAAGTTATCATTTAGTAAGTTGGGGTAGGTATCTAGAAGAACATTTTTCAATAAAAGATGGTTTCTCTTTCTATCTAAGAGATATTCAATTTTGTGTTCGTTGTGTTGGTTGTTTTCTTATACCATTTATTGTTTGTATGATTTTGTAACAACTTGGAACAATGAACATGGTGATCATGTTAGATATAAATCATGTCAGTCTCACCCGATTTTTGACTAATAACTTAATACAATTTTTTTTTTTGAAAAGCAAAAAAAAATTTCTTTTCTTTTGATAACTCACGTGTTTAGGTTAACTTTCGCGCACCTTGACTATTCTTGGGGGATCAATCCTACCGTCGGAGATTTCAATTAAAGCTATATAGCAAAGTCCCGTATGTATGGATTGAACCTAAAGGAGTTGATAGCACCTAGCTGCGAAGTTTTGAACGTGGGTTCTTAGAAAGGAATAAGCAATTCATCCCTCCCTCCCTCCCTCTCTCTCTCTCTCTCTCTCTCTCTCTCTCTCTATATATATATATATATATATATATATGCGAACAAAATGAAGGTGATATGTCACTTATTTCAAATAGGAGTTTTACACATACCAAGACATGACATTTTATCTTTATACATCCACCGTATACATTTTTTTTTGTCAATCGATAGGAGGGGATAGGGGACGGGTGTTGCAAAGCGATAAGACTTAAACCCAGACATTTTACTTGGTAAGGTAGTGTTACAACCACTAGGCCAGATATTCCAAATCGTATTCTCTCACCATCAAAAGGTAATGGTTAATTTTTGTGTTTTATTAATTTGCTCCGAGTGCATCGATCTTTTTTCTCTCAATGCGATGGGACTATGAAAAAAATCCGTTTACAAAATTTCCAAAAATCCAATAGTTGAGGATCGAACACTTCGAACCTCAGCCGTTCGATTTGATTCGTTTCAAGTCCTATGTGAAAGAATAGAACAAAATGAAACACTTCTGCACACATTAAATACACTAATGTATCAAAATCTCATGTGCGGATATACACCCTATGATTCAAAAGTGTGCACATAATTCCATGTGGTTTTAAAAATGTGGGAATAAATCCCATGTGATTTTTCATCCATATTAACGGACACGACATGAGATTTTTATTTTTTGATCGACTTGAATTTTGGCATGGATGTAGTACTCGTCAATCTCTACAATATCAACGGTTCAAATCCAATTTTTGGCACAAGGGATTGATTGGTTAGATTTAAGGAAGAAAAAGAATCAAGGGAGAGTACGATGGCATATTGGTCTTTTCAAGTCAAGCTCGTGAAGGGAAAAATTAAGTCTACATTATACGTCAATTATTACAACATTGTGCTCACAAACCTTCTCGAGCTGGGCTACAATATACTCAAGCTTGGCTCAAGTAATAAATTAGGCCATAAGTTTCGTTCGAGCGCGCTCATTAAGAAATACAAGTTGAGTTTGAACGAGTTTTTAACGAGGCAAGCTCAAATTCTAATAGCTTTATTAGTTTATAGCCGGTGCGCCCATTGGCATTTATAGAAAAGTAAATCATAAAATGCAAATAACTTATCTAATTAACCTAGTGAAGACCAAAAAAATTAAGAGTTGTACCCAATGAAAATTGGAGAGCAAAATCATATGAATTACATATATATATATATATATATATATCTCAATCTAATATACTATACACAAGCTTTCTTAACAATTTTGAATCTATGTCCGGATTGTTAATCCACGAGTTGGGATCAAAACGTACGATTCGATTCGGTCCAATTTTGCGTTCACCAGAATTTTCGTGCAGCCCTATTAAAATCTCCAAACTCAAATCAACGGCTTCTTTTTTTGGCCATTCTTCTATTTGATTGTTTTGTGGGGTTCCAAAATTAGTCCCACCACAACCGTACAACGGACAGATAGCTTTGATGAGCCTTTCCTTTAGGTTCATGCTAATCTATCCCTCTTTGGTAGGACCCTGTAACAAAGAACAAGTGGCCAAAGGGCTTCAAACCAAAAAAATTATATAAGAAAATATCAGCCACAAGCTAGAGATTGAGAGGATCAAGGTAATATCAAGTGAGCTCCCAATACCTCTCAAATCTCACCCAATAATTCAAGTGCATTAGCAGTTGATAAATCCACATCTGTGGTTGCTGTAAATGTCCTTAGCCATGAATCTAGTTGTTAGGACCTGGATTTGAATTGGACTTTTGGCCCTTTCCCGGGTCCCTGCCAAGCATCCAACCAAGCGCATTCAAACCGTTCATCTCGGCAATCAATGGTCCGGATTGAAAATAAACTCTTCTAGAGAAGAGTGAGTTTAATTCTTTCCTGAAAGAGTTTGTTTTTTAATCTGAGCTGCTAAAAGTACTTTTGGACGGCAGGGTGCTTGGCAGGTACTTTTGGACGGCAGGGTGCTTGGCAGGTCTCTGCGCGGATCCGCTTCTTTGACCTAGCCTTCGTTCTTCTCGTTCTTGCCCTTAGCATGCTTCGAACCATTGGTTGCCAAAGTAGCCTTACCCATCAATTCGTGATCGACCAAACCGTTCGATCGCAGATGACCTCGTGACTCTCCAACGCGACGAAGCTCTTTGATCAGTTTTTCTAAGGGTAAAGAAACGCGGTGTTCAACGTTCACGAGTTATAACTAACTATGATTAAAATTTGAAGCCGATCCGTCTCTCGTTCCACAGTTCAAGAGAAATGGGTCGATCAATTTTGGCTTTTGCGGGCCTTACACATGATCATTTTCAACTACCAATACTAATCATTTTCTCAAACTCTGAGGATATGGATCGACATTCATTGAAAAAAACCAGCCTGGTCTTGTCACAAATGTAGCTAGCCACATTAAGCAGTAGTACTGGACAGTGAATTTCCAAATGATTAGTAAGTCACTTCAAAGCTCTACTAAACATGCAAGATGTCGTCATGCATTCATATTCCCTTCGTCCCTAAATAAATATTCGGTTCGTAAATCTAGATCTTTAAAAATATGTACTTTTTTGGTTAAAAATTTCAATTTTTTTTTTGCAATTTGAACAAACTCATTAACATCTATTGATTTGAGAAGAAACATCGAATTTTTCAACGAAAAAAATGCATCTTTTAAGATACCTAGGTTAGTGGTCTGGACATTAATTTATTTAGGGACGGAGGGACAAACACATGAAAAATTAACACATGTCAAGCAGACATTTTTTCTGCCTCCATACAAGTACTAGTAGTTTTTTAAGTGTACGCTACGTCTTCTTTAATTTCGTCTTCAGTCGTCTGATAAAAACATTCGTGGTCCAAAAACTAAGGAGTTTATTGTTTGATTACGAGAGCTGGGCATATTGGTGAAAGTTACATAAAGGAAATTTTGAAGGTGACAAGTACAGTTTTATTTTTCAACAGTTATATCCAGCTCGTTTGGTACGCGAGAGTTCGCGAGAGAAGAACAGAAATGGGAAGAGAGCTCAATCGATCTCTCCCTCGTTTGAAAGGGGAAGAAGGCGGGAGAGGGTGAGAGACGGAGGGAGGCCAGAACCCCTCCCAAGCCCAGTTTCGTTTCTCCCCAAAAGTGGCGAGATTTCGTGAGAAAGGGGAGCATGTGCGTCGCCGAAGAAGAGAGAGAGAGAGAGAGAGAGAGAGAGAGAGAGAGAGAGAGAGTACTAGGTTTGCCGGAAATGAGAGGGAGAGAATTTTAACTCATCGGAGAGTCGCCAGAATTCTTCCAATCGCTTGTGAGAATTTTTCTCACTATTATTTGGATGGGAGGATGAGAAATCACACCCCTTTCTTTTCTTTTCTCTTCTCATCCCTCTATCCAAAGAGGTTGTTAGAATGTCTGGTCCAGCTTACGCACAACTCGACTATTCTCATTCCCGCCTTTCCGGTCGAATCAAAGGCAGACCATCCGTACTGAGACTAAGAAATTCATTTATCGCAACAAAACAATAAAACGTGTGCGGAGCAAAACTACTAACCAATTAGATGGTTTCAGATGTCACCATTTTTACACCTTGCCTAAGATAAGTTATCAATGGCCGTGCAATTTCAGCAACTCTAGCTCTTTTTTGATCAATTTTGCTTTATGTTCCAACTACAAGTTGAAAAGTTGGATAAATCGATTTTAATAATCAATCAAATGCATGCATGAGGACAACTTATTCAAATGATTTAGGATCTCTAGAAACCTCAAGCATGTTTTTCACTTCCTCCATTTCATATGCCATTTGTTTAGGCATATTTTTTAGACAACCAAATTTATTAACCTTACATGGGTTGCTGGTACAGAGTTAGCCAATACTTATTCCTCAGATACCGTCATTGCTTCTTCTCCGGCTGGGAAAAGAATGAAGTGAGCCCCAATACCTCTCAATTCTCACCCAATTACACTACATTAATTGCAGTTGATAAACCCACATCTGTAGTTGCTGTAAATATTCTTAGCCATGCATCTAGTTGTCAGCACCTGGATTTGAACTGGACTTTTGGCCCTTTTCCGGATTCCTGCCAAGTACCCAGCCAGGCACATTTGGACCGTCCATCTCGACAATCAACGGTCCAGATTGAAAACGAACTCTGCCAGAGAATAGTGAGTTTAACTCTCCAAGAAAGAGTTAAAAAGTGAGTTTAAACTCTTTCCTAGAAGAGTTTGTTTTTTAATCCGAGCTGCTGAAAGTACTTTCAACAGTCCAAATATGCTCTGCACCTGCTTTGCAGGTCTGCGCGGATCCACTTCTTTGACCCAGCCTTTCTTCTCGTTCTTGCCCTTGGCACTTTTCGAACCATTGGTTGCCGAAGTAGTCTTACCCATCAATTCATGATTGACCAAACCTCTCAACCGCAGAAGCCATTGCATCGACCTCCTAACACTCCAACACGATGAAGCTCTTTGATCAGTTTTTCTAAGGGTAAAGAAACGTGTTGTTCAACGTTCAGGAGTTATAACTAACTATGATTAAAATTTGAGGCCGGTACGTCTCTCGTTCCGTGGTTCAAGAGAAATGGGTCAATCAATTTAACTTTTGCGGGCCTTACACATGATCATTAATTTTCAACTACCAATACTAATCATTTTCTCAAACTCTGAGGATATGGATCGACATTCATTGAAAAAAAGCAGCATGGTCTAGTCACAAATATAGCTAGCCACATTAGGCAGGCAATAGTACTGGACAGTGAATTTCTAAATTCCTTCCTTTGTGAACAAATTCTAGTAATGAAAGTTTGTGGCTAAAATTGTCAGAACAATCAGATTTTTACTCAAAGGATGTGATCTATTATCTATAGAAAGTGGCCTAGGAAAAGTGGGCAATGTAGGGGGTCCACACGGATATTTTTTCATAAATTTAATAGTAGTAAATATCATCAGAATTACGTCAAACTGCACTTTTAGCGTATTTTATAGATAAAATTCAACGCAATGAATCACTACTCTTATTTTGAGAAAAATTCGCAAAAGTCTGTTGAGTTTTTTTCTTCTTTTTGCACAACCATTGAGCAATATCAAAATGTTTGCACATTTTTTTAATATATGTTGGATGATACAAATAACTACAAAACGGCCTTTTGTAAGGTTTGAAATGCTCAAATTAAGGTACTATTTTATTGTATAATGAATGTCTTTGACGAAAATTATATTTGATTCTCTCTCTCTCTCTCTCTCACTCTCTCTCTCACAGTCCTTATTATGATTCAAAATGAACAAATCGGAAATGGACATTTGTCTGCTAGTTATTTTTTTCTACAATTGTTCATTAATTCATTTAATTGGTTCTCAGTGTCCCTAAATTTACGCTACCATTACTTTAGTTTTTCTCCGGTGGTTTTATTATATAAAAAAAAAGGATAATGCTATGGTGTCCCCGGTCATTTTGGGGACACCGTAATTTTTGGCATAACTTTACGAGGGGCATTAGAAAGCTACACCAGGTAAATTTTGAAGACAAGTGGTTTGAGAGAGAGAGAGAGAGAGAGAGAGAGAGAGAGAGAGAGAGAGAGAGAGAGAGAATATATGTGTGGGTTTATATCTCCTTGTCTGATATAAGTTATCAATTATGCGATTCTACGGGATACTTCAATTTATAGTTTTTTTTTTTTGTTTTAACTTTAATTAGAAACCTCGACCGAAATAATTTTGACATAATTGAGGAATATGGACTAATTGTCAAATTTTCCTCAGGTGATTGAAGACTTGTAGTTTATTCTCGAAAAAGCTTATATTTTTAAATTTCTTAATCCCTCCTTAGGTGTGTATTGCCTACTAACATTTCGGATTTTATATAAGTTTAAATTGTTTAAAATTATATTCTTAATTTATTTATTTGGTTGGGTAGTAAGTCACTTCAGAGCTCTACCAAACATGCAAGATGTCGTCATGCATTCATATATATTCCCTCCGTTCCTAATTAAATATTCAGTTCTCAAATCTAGGCCTTTAAAAATATGCATTTTTTTCGTCAAAAAAATTTAAAATTTTTTCACAACTTGAAAGAAGTCTTTGTATCTATTGATTTGTGCAAAAAAATGAATTTTTTAACTAAAAAATGCATCTTTTAAGAGGCCAACTAGATTTGCGGTCCGAATATTTATTTAGGATGGCGGGCCAAACACATGAAAAACCAACCCATGTCAAGCAGACATTTTTTTGTCTACATACATGTATTATTTAGTACTCTTTCCATCATATAATATTTGTCCGATCCACAAAACGATGATGTAAAACAATACACAATTTTTGCAAGAAAAATTTTTACAATTCATTAGATATCAATGAGTTTTTTTAATATATGAAAAAAATTTGAATTTTTTTTTGAAAGAAATGTATTATTTTTGAATCCTCATTTTACGGACCGGACAAACATTTTGAAACAGAGGTAGTAGTTCTTAAGTTTACTCTACCTTTTCTTTAATTTCGTCTCCAGTCGTATGATAAAAACATTCGTGGTCCAAAAAAAAAGGAGTTTATTGTTTGATTATGAGAGCAGGGCATTATTGATTGTCACGTGAAGGAAATTTTGAAGGTGACTAGTACGTGTTTCTCTTGTCTTGTTATCTAACAAGTTTCAATCGGAAATTCAGAATACGAATTCTCTTAATCTATCGAAACAAAATTACAACGGAATGAAAAATCAAATACAAAAACTGCAAACCGAATATGTAATACAGTTGTGAACCGAAACCCGTGTTTCACACATGAACAGTGTCCTTAAAACTGATTCACCGCCTACCGGAGGGTGTTGTGGTTACTCGGCGTCTGTCTTTCAGGATTGATCCGGCTTGGACCACGAACGTCGGAACACCACTGAAGAACGCCTTGGCGAACTAACTCAGTGTCGTCTGTCTCTCTCTCTCTCTCACTCTATATCAAAATACTTGTGAAATTTCGTGAATTGGTGTAGAACTCTATAATGCGATGCTCCTTGCATAGGCAGAACTTGACCCTTGTAATGCTTGCGTTGCCTTCAATATGTGAAATGAATGGAAGAAATGAAATGGGGAAAACCCCCACAATGAAGTGGAGAAAACCTCCACTATGATATGGGAAAGTTAATGGCTTGAGCAAGCCAAAAGTCACCCCAATTCATTCACTTTTCCAACATTTTTTCCCCGACAATTAGGGTGCATGTTTGGGTCAACTTACATGCAACTCGACTAATCCTATGTCATCTCCGTTCCAATCAAAGACAAGCCATCCGCGCTCACCGAGATTAGGGAACTAAAAAAAATTTAATTTATTGCGACCAAATCATAATGGTGTGTGGGGCAAAGTTACTAACCAACCAAACTAATCCTTAGGACCGGTGACAAGTGCATGGTTTTAGATGTTGAGAGAGAGAGAGATGTCACCAATTTAAAACCTTATCTATCCTTGTCTAAGATAAGTTATCAATGGCCGTGCAATTTCAACCCTCATTTTTACTCAATTATGCTTCATATTCCAACTACTAGTTGAAAAGTTTAAAAAAAAATCGATTTTAATCAATCAAATGCATGTAACTTATTCAAATGATTTATCTAGAAAACTCAAGTATGTTTTCACACCCTCCATTTCATATGCCATTTATTTAGGCATGTTGTTTAGACAACCGATTTAGTTAACCTTATGTGGGTTGTTGGCACAAAGTTAGCCGATGTTTATTCCCCAGGTACCGCCATTGCTTCTTCTCCGGGAAAAGAAGTTTACGACATGCGGGCCTTGTACCTCCATGCGGCATTGCTCCGTCAGGCTTTTGCCCATTGCGGAAAATTCCGCAGTACTGCCTCCCGTAGGAGTCTGGGTCGTGTGAGCATTCCAAGATAGCCTATTCCAAAGGAGTTGGAATTATATGATGTTAATTTCTTCTTAATCCATTCTACACGTTCCAACCACCATTCTAGTACTTCCAAGTAAAATTAGTTCCAAGTCTCTATCATTTGAATTTGTTGGGAATGTTCCCTAACCAACTTTTCAAATCAAACTCTTGGGGAAGATTGCATGGCGTAAATCTGACCAAATGAGCAGTGACGGAGTCAGATATTTCATACCACAATGCGTTGTTTTTTTATGTCGGCGAAACTTCGTAATGTTAGAACAGTTAGAAAACATTTGGAAATTATGTCCAAGTTGGACCTGGGTGTCGGTTTTGAATAGGCTTGGCTGGGCAGAACTTCCCAGGGGAGAAAATGCCGAGACTGTTGAAGATGCTCTAACACGTGTGGTCTCAGTTTTATTGTTGCACGATTCAGTTTCTTAATGCCAAGTTTTCATGTCCACATAACGAGAGAGAGAGAGAGAGAGAGAGAGAGAGAGAGAGAGAGAGAGAGAGAGAGACGTGAATTCATTGGTGTCTAATTTTGTAACTTGGCTCCACTGCCTAGAAAAGCAGACCTCCATGCTTTTAGATTTTTTAGATGAGGTAATATGTACCGTAACGCTATAATAGTTTCTCATTAGTTGTAGTAATCCGAGTAATGGTAACGGTACAATGATATATAGAAGTATCGAATTATACGTAGCAGGATTTGAGTGCAGTGATTTTGGAACTTTGTAGATTATTTTTCACATTAGAGAACTTAAAGTGGCCAAAGTGGTCAAGTATTCCAATGGTGGCTAGGAAGTGAACAAATATACAAACCGATATGAATTGAAAATCCGGCAATACGTGCGCGAATTTGGACTATCACAAAGTATAATTGAATTGGAAGGTAAAACAAGATATACAATATATAACAGCATGGCATACTCTGGGAATCAAGTGCGGAGCTATTCTTAGACAAGTGCGGTAACTTGATTCCATTGACTTCCACATTTATTTATTAATTTGCTTAAATTTTACTATATTTTGTGAATTTGGCCTCACAATTTTAACGAAATTGCCCAAAGAACGAAGCATTTCTATTAACATTGTGAATTTGCCCTTTTTTTAGCACTAGAATTCACTAATCATCGATTAATAAGTGTGGATAATACCTACTTACTAAATGCTAAAAAGAATTGAGAATATCAATACAGTTTTTACCTAATTAAGAACACACATTTCATGAATACCGAGATATTTTTGGCACAATTACCCAGCACCCACTTCCCTAAAAGCAGTCAATCACCAAGAAGTTTTTTGGATTTTGATTTTGACATTCCAAAAATTAATAAAGGGGCTTCAAAATTGAACTGTCTTCGTACACAAAACGACATCGTTTTAGAGCCGTCAATTTCCAAGTTTTTTCCAGTAGTAATACATAATCAAATTTTGATTAGCAAACAAGAATAAGATCAAGTAAGTTCCTAAATAATGACCCCACAACAAGAAATTTCTGGCTCTGCCCCTACCGAGAATACTAACAATCCCAAACCGAAGCTAGGCAAAAACCTGAGTTTTTCAGAGCTTCAAGCAAAACGGCATTTTCACCAGAGAGAAAGAAGCCTGTTGGGTTCCCTCCTTAGTGGAAGCCCAATATTTTGTTAGCCCAATAATAATTTTTTTGGCCCAAAAGAGTTATATTTGTATGGGCTAGTATTTGGGTAGAACATTCTACACAAGTTGGCACATGACTTGCACATGCCAACTTCTAACCAAACCAAACCAAACCAAACCAAACCTTACGTCCTAATCACTTGGGGTCGGCTACATGAATCCGTTTCCTCCATTGGGCTCTGTCAAGAGCCCATTGTTCACATAGACCTATTAGACTCATATCTTTGCGCACTACAGCATCTAATGTCAATTTAGGTCTACCCCTCCCCGTAACATTGCTATCTTTGCGCACTACAGCACATGCCAACTTCTAAAAAAAAAAAAACTTTTAGAAAATGAAGGTAATTTCAAGTTAAAAATTATGCGTTTATGCAAATAATTTTCTTACCAATATGGATCTTGTTTGATAGATTCTATTGAAATCTTTTAAATGGTGCAAAAAAATTTAAAAAATTATTTTTTATTTTCATTATATTTAAATTTGAAATATCATTCTTTTTGAAAAAGAATGTTTAAAAAGAAAGCGAAATGACACCTTAATAGCCTTTTGGAAAGAAAAAGAAAGGCTCAGTGCACTGTGTGTTAGTGTTTCAGTGGGTAAGAGCATCCGCACCAGCCTCTCCACATTTTAGACCAATTTACACCTCAAAAAACCATTTTATTACTTTAGCTATCCATTTTTACAATGTTCACTGCATCAGGCTCTTTACTCTCGCTCTCTTCTCAATTAAATATTCCTACAATTACACAAAATATCCTCCAGCAGAATTGAGAATATTCTTCTCTCTCCTACTTTCCCCAATCTCTCTGGTATACAAAACAAACCCAGTGTTGATGGCGGAGAACCCACAGCTTTGATCTTCATTTTTTACCCGCCCACTAGAACCTCAAAATTCGTCATCTCTCTCGTGTTTTTGGCTCGTCCGACAACGGCGGCGTCCAATCTGTGTTCATCTCTGGCGGACAAATCCTAACTGACGCTTGCGGCGGCATCGTCGTCCAATTTATGTTCATCTCTCTTTGCCATTTGGCCACCCCGAACCGAGTGGTTTTCACCAGCTACAGGTATGAATCTCTAGACTGATAAAATATTGCAGTTTATTACAAAACGAGTGAACAGTGGCTCGGTTCATGTAGCGGGTCACTGTAGCAAAGTTACACCTTTTTCATAATAGCAAGCTTAGAGCTGAGTCTGATGCAGCCCCCTTTTTGGGGTTTTGCTCGCTAGTATAATTTTCAGGATGGAGTAGCTAGACTGGTGCGGATGCCCTAAGAGAACCAATTGGGGCAGCCATTCTCTCTTTTCTCTGGAAGAAATATTCAGCATCCTCTTCGTCAACATTTGGGACTGGTTTGTGCTCTGTTTCCGGCTCTCCTTTTCCAGCTGCTATTGGAGGGTTTTGTGTTCTTTCATTTGGTGAGGTCTTTCCTTTATGTATCTAGAGTTTGTTGGATACACCTTAGACTGTTTATGAGATCTTGTTTCTCTTGTAAACCCATTTGTAAGAACATTTGTTGATAATAGAATCGGACTCCGGTCCCGTGGAGGTACCTCACACTTTTGGGGAAGCACGTAAAAATTCCTTGTGTTCATTTGGTTTGTGGTTTGTGCATCTAGATTACGTTCGTTGCAGTTTTATTATTTCCTTCGTGATTACTTGTGGAAATTCCGCATTTTTTTCCCAACAAAGCCAACTAAGAAAAACAAGAATTCCAACAAAGCCAATCGGAAATCCAGAATACGAATTCTCTTACATCTATCGAAACAAAATTACAACGGAATGAAAAATCAAATACAGAAACTGCAAACCGAATATGTAATACAGTTGTGAACCGAAACCCGTGTTTCACACATGAACAGTGTCCTTAAAACTGATTCACCGCCTATCGAAGGGTGTTGTGGTTACTCGGCGTCTGTCTTCCAGGATTGATCCGGCTTGGACCACGAACGTCGGAACACCACCGAAGAACGTCTTGGCGAACTAACTCAGCGTCGTCTGTCTCTCTCTCACTCTATATCAGAATACTTGTGAAATTTCGTGAATTGGTGTAGAACTCTATAATGCGATGCTTCTTACATAGGCAGAACTTGACCCTTGTAATGCTTGCCTAGCCTTCAATACGTGAAATGAATGGAAGAAATGAGTTGAGGAAAACCCCCACAATGAGGTGGAGAAAACCTCCACTATGATATGGGAAAGTTAATGGCTTGAGCAAAGCCAAAAGTCATCCCAATCCATTCACTTTTCCAACATTTTTTTCCCCAACAATCAGGTGTATGGGTCAACTTACGGGCAATTCGACTAATTCTATGCCATCTCCAGTCCAATCAAAGACAAGCCATCCGTGCCGAGATTAGGAAACTAAAAAAAAATTTATTTATCGCAACCAAATCATAATGGTGTGCGGGGCAAAGCTACTAACCAACTAGACTAATCCTTGAGACCAGTGACAAGTGCATGGTTTTAGATGTTATGAGTAGAGGTGGCAATCTCAACCCATATTTTTTAATCCGCCCAAACCCGCCCACTTATAACCCAACCCAACCCGCCCATATTAAATAATGGGTTTATATGGGTTGAACCCATATAAACCCATATTTGTATGGGTTTAGATGGGTTGAATATGGGTTGGAACAAAGAGTGTCCACAATGCTATAATCAAAAGTAAAATATTTCTAAATTTAACTATGTTGGTGCAAAATAAAGCTCACAATGCTATAATCAAACTTAACAACCTTCTTAGAAATAATCAAATTTTAGGCTTTGGATAACCAAAACTAACAACCTTTTGACAATAACCAAATTTAATAGACTCTACATATTCTCAATCAAATACACCAATCATTATACAAAATGTTCTATCTCTCTTCTCTTTTCCTCTTTCTTTCTTGTCGGAAAAAAAAAAGTTTTACTAAAAAATTGTTTTCTAAAAGAAAACAATTTTTTAAAAATAATTTTTTCCCCAAAAAAAGGTTTCAAAAACTATTTTCTATTTCTAGTAAATAGTTTTTATTATTTTCAAAAAACTAATTTAGAAAAACTATTTTCTACTGTTTACTGTTTTTAGTTTTTTGTAGTTTGAAAAGATGATGCGACAAGTTTTGATTATCCAATTTTGATTACATCATTGTAGACATCTACATTGCTAACATTAGCAATCTCTTAAATGAATAATCAAAAGCTGATGTGGCAACTTTTGATTATCAATTTTTGATTATAGTATTGTGGATACCCTAAAAGACCCACCGGTCGTTATTTTGATTTTCACAACTAAACTCCCGATGTTTATAATCTCTCTCTCTCTCTCTCTCTCTCTCTCTCTCTCCAATCCTGTTATTTTTAATCTGCTCCCGATGATTTTTTTTGTCCTTATTTAAATTTTTTTCGTATTTGTTAATTTTGTTTCAAATTTTTGTAATTTATTGATTTGTCTCGTCGAGAAAAATCGAAAAAGTAAAATTTTTTAATCGAAACTTTAGAATTTTTTTTCGTTAATTTGACAAGAAAAGAGTTTCCTTCTTTCTTCCAACCGAATTTGGTTTTCCATACTATTCGTTCCTCACCTGCTCCCCGTTCTCTCTCTCTCTCTCTCTCTCTCTCTCTCTCTCTCTCTCTGCGGATACGTACACCTACACAAGTAACGCCATACCATCTACCTATCTTCTTTAACATGGCTGAAGGGGAAAATGAATCGCCTAGACCATAAAGGGAGAAAAGGAAGTAAAACGAGTCAGGTGGGTTTCAACCATAATTTTTTAATTTTTCGATTCCTTTATTTGAATAGAACCAATAATTCACAAAAAATTGATGCAAAACGTACAAATACAAAAATAAAAAATAAAAATTGGCTTATGTGGCTAAAAGACCCTACGGGGTTTTGCCTAGGCCTATGCAAAATCGCCGACTACCCGACTCGACCCGAAGGGCCGCGGGCGGCTTCGAACAGGTGCTTCAATCGGGTACCCTGGAAACAAGAAAACAATCAGAACCTGAGAACAAGAACAAACTATCTGCGCTCATACAAGCAGTCACGAGTTCAGAATGTTCTATGATCGCTTACAGGTTAGCCTTAGAAAAGTTGAATATCGTCGAGAATTGTCATAACTACTATGGTTATTAGGAAATGAGTTATTCTGTTTCTTCAAATTTATTGAATTTTTTTGCACTCAGAGTTTCACGGTTTCGTTAGTGTAGTTACTTTAGTACTATGCATTTAAACAAAAAGACTCAGAGCCCGTTTCAGAAACACAAAATAAGAACTTATTTTTTGTGTAGTAAGAAGGCTCATTCCGGAAAATTAAGAAGGCTGATACTTATTTTGGAAGAATTTATATAGGTACCGATTGGCCGGGGAGGGAAATCGTACCGGCAGCTGCGCCAGGCCGTCTCCGGCCACCGGACGGCCGATCCGAGCCGCCCAAAAATTCAAAAAAAAAAAAAACGAGGGGGCCATTGCGGGAATCAACGGCATCCGAGGTGTGTAGGGTGCTTGATCCGAGCATCTCTTTTCCGTGTAGGATGCTTGATCATATAAACACGGAAAATGGGTGCTCGGATCAAGCACCCTACACACCTTAGATGCCATTGATTCCCGCATAGGCCCCCTCATTTTTTTTTTAGAATTTTTGGACTGCTCGGATCGGCCGTCCGGTGGCCCGAGACGGCCCGGCGCGACCGCCGGTACGATTTCCCTCCGCCGGCGCCCATTATCATAGCAACAATCTTATTTTTTGTATAAGGCAACTTCAAGCTCAAAAATCATGTGTTTACGCAAATAATTTTCTTACTATTATGGATCTTATTTGATAGATCTCATTGAGATCTTTAATACGGTGCAAAAAAAATTGAATTTTTTTTTCATTTACATTATTTTTGAGTTTGAAAATGTGAAATGAACTTTTTATTTAGATTTTGTGGAATGACTCTTCTTATTTTTGAATGAGAAGTGACAAAATAAGTTCTTATTTTTAAGAAGGTTTCCGGAACGGAACCTCAGCAAAAAGCCCAAAAAGTATCCCATTTGGGCCTCCAGTGTAAGCCTAATTTAAGAGAGAGAGAGAGAGAGAGAGAGAGAGGGGAGGGGAACGGAAAAAAAAAAAAAGGGAAAAAGGGGGGGGAGGAAAACGGATTGGGTCGGGCGGGTTTGGGTTTGGCTTGACCCATATATATTCGATCCGACCCATTTCAACCCGTTTATCTCTTGACCCATATTTGACCCGTCCATATTCGACCCATAACCCGTTTCAACCCGTCCAAACCCGCCCGTTTGCCACCTCTACCCACACCTCTCTCCGTCTCTGCATGGCAGGTACTCCTTACGAACCAAGAGTAAACCTTTTTGTTTTCTGGATATTGTTTGATCTCCAATCCGTTGGTTATATAATTCAGATTTTTAGTGTGGATCGTTTCTTAATTGATTCGCAAACATGGTTGCAGTTGGGTTAGTGTTCAACTACGGAGAGTTAAGAATAGCTCTCAGATCTCTAAGATCGAAATATCTCAAGTGTTATCAACTCTTTTGAAGTTAGTCTATACGAGTTCACAAAATTCATAAGTTGAATCAAGAAAATTTAGACTCCACAATCTATTTTTCAATAGAAATCATAATTAAGGCTGCAATACCCTATGATCACGAGCCACGGAAATATGTCTGTAACATAGCAAAATCCAAACAAGAACTGTGTTGCCTTCATCCAGGGTCGGTATTTTTCGATATGGCCGTTACCCGATCGGTATTGGAATCGGAACACAACTAGCTAGAGTAGTGAGGTTCCTGTTTTAGGTACCAGCCGGTGGCCGGTACGGTGCTGTATTGACAACCTTGGTGGCAACGGTATGACTTTTTTGCTATTGCGTTCATTCTTCTAATGCATAAAATTTCTTTCTTCAAATGACGAGTTATTCAAAAAATAAGTTACATTTAACTATTTTGATAACGCTCTGGAAATGATTTTACTTTTTCTAATGGATTTAATTTTTTGTTCAAATTAACCTTTTCTCTTTTCTAATATTTATGTGGCTCAAAATTGCAAGATTTGGAATTTCAACTGTTCTGAAAGAGCTCTTAATTATTTGTACACATTTTACATTTTTATTCAAAATTATAAATAATTTCTTGTCAAATTGTGTCTTTCCTTTGGTATCAGTTATTATTTTTAAAAACTTGAACGAAGTATTTGCACCATATAAAAAGTCCAACTCATTTCCTTTTATGAGACGTCTCTTTAAAAAAATTTGTTTCATTTTTCTAAAATCAATGTTGACTCTACCAAATTCGTCAATTGGTTTAATCTTTATAAGCCTTTTAAAAGATTAATAAAATATTTTTTTCCGATAAAAAAAAACAAATCAACAAGTAGTTGACTAATTAAGTTCATTCCAAATAAAAAAGAATCACAAAATAAGATAACTACATGTTTCTATATTCTTAAAATGATATTCGCCCCCACCAATTTGAGTGATCGAATAGGTGTGCGCCAGGTTACCGCAAAGCCATCTCCAAGATATAGTGAAGCTCAATCTTAAAGACTATTGTCTTATTGCGTCATGCACCAATGAAGAGAGCCCGAATACATTCAGATTTTGCTAGCCCAACAAGAATTGACTTAGGAGATAATCTAGAGAGAGAACAATCAGAATTGTTCTAGTCAATTTACTGAATCGGTACGTAGAACCCCTTGCATTTATACAAGCATGGATCATGACCGTTGGCCAAAGATTACTCCTTAAACCCAATAATCATATCCATTTATAATTGCCATGTCTAATCATTTCGGCCCAATAGGCACTTTTTTTTTTATCATGTCTATTATTTTTAACCAAATAGACATACCTTTTGTATTTAAATTCAATAGTCACGTCTACAAATTCAACTTGAATAAATACACCTTTTGGATTAAAACCGTTCACCAATAGTTGTATATAATATCCATTAAATAGTTTGGAAATGTTACTAACACTCATTTGAACGGTCATGTCTTAATGTAGTAGCTTGCGAGAGATATCAAGGGGTATTGGACTTTTTAGGGCATCCTCCTCCTTTCCTTTCAGTATCAGTGTCTTTGGAATCCAGTACTGAAATGGATAGCTTGCAAAAACAAGGCTATATAGCAATAGAGCAACTAAGTAACTAAAAGACTCGCGTATTACCAATTCCACATGCTAGAGAAGGCTTTCTGTTGAAGTTTATTTGTAATCCTTGTCCATAGAACCTTTCTTTCAAGTTCAAAAGCCAAGTCTTTTTTTGTCACTTCTTAAACCTGTTTCTCAAAGTCAAGCTTCAAATTGAAGTTTATGGATAAGTTTGAAGTTCAGATATTAATTTCAAACGAGAGCAGACGGTGTAACTTATGGGAAGTGTTTCTGAAATGATCCGTACTTTTGATATTGTTGATAGAAGATCTATGTCAGCTATTTTTGTAAACTAATGAGTAATGCCTTTTGAGAAAATCCTCTTCAGGAAGTTAGAGAAGAACTGCAATCTGAAATGGAGCAATTTGTATGGTCCAATTACAAACTGTAGATGCCTAGGCCATTGCTAAGCATACATGTGAGGATGGGCGATAAGGCATGTGAAATGAAGAAATTTGAATTGAAGAATACATGAAACGTGTTGAACGCATAAGAAAGCACTTCCTGCACCTTGTCAGCATCTGGCTATCCACGGAGATGCAGGTTATTTACAGTTTTCTTGTGCTTTATATCCTTTTATCTTATAGACAGAAAGACCCTAGGACCTGAAGTAGTAGAACTGGTTCTCATTCTTACATCCAAAACTAAATATCACGATTTTTTTTCTTTACAAATAGTTACCAAATACAAGATTAATATGCTATAGCAAGGGTTTATTCCACAATCCAACCTGAATCCAATTAAGGCGTGTGCCCTTATTCAATAACATAAGTGTCTATTCAAATTCAATCAACCTGCAGTGTGAATTAATAATTATCTTGAGAAAGTCTTTCATTGGTCTATCGATATAGCAGTCCCATCCACCTATGTACATTCCAAACCCGAACAATATTTATGATTCTTATGGTTGCCCATTTCCATCAATTACAAATGCAAAGAAACCTAGCAAAACCCTTGCCTGCCGAGCCTTTTTCCCTGTAATTTATTGTTATTTAAGGAATTGTCTACCTCTAAACTATATTGCTCTATTTCTTTGATTTGAAACGCGCTGCCACTGATAAACAGAGTGGATATAAGAGTTGCGTTCAAGTTTTCTTTTTAAATTTTTTGTGCCGAGAAACTCTAGTCAGGGTCTCTTTTGGCCCACGAACCCCTACTGGAAAACTCTAGATATATGCAACAAACTAAAAGCCGGAGACTATGTTGTAAGGAAACAGAAACGGCTGGGGACATAGAGACTGATAGGTGACATGACTATTCTAAAAAAATGGGGACATAGACACGGCATGGGACACCTCAATATTTTTTTAAACAGTTCTTTTAGGTATGCAAACCATCATTGTAACCACTACATATTGAGGTTTGGACTCCTATCGAATCCTTCATTGAGTGATGGTGTTTCCTTATGCACATATGCATGCTCCTTATATTACATTTTTTTTGGCTAAATACTATTGAAATTACAAGTATTTTGCTGTCACCTTGCCGTGTCCCCAGAGTGTCCCATCATTAACAAATATTGAAATGTAATGGACACACCACATGGTGTGTCCCTGGAGTGTTTGACACGTGCGGTTACGGTGATCTCTAAGAGTGTCGGTGCTTTACAGGCCACAAACATTGGATAAGTCTGGTCTTTTCCGGTTGAAGTTGAAGTTGAACACAAACCCATTGAGTTCAATTGGAGTTGTTTTATGACTTGATCATAGTGTGTACTCTTTTTGACAACTTTTGTATAGCTGTTGTGATCAAATTCTCATAGTACTACGCGGATCAATTTTTTTTTTTATTCTCATAGTACTACTTTAATTCAGGAAGTAATTGATAGATCGAGATCATACCCTCAGTGGCATTTCTACTACACGTACAAATGTGACACGCCAGGTGGAAAACATGTCAATGGCTACTTACGAAGCCAGCCTGGGGAGGGAAACCAGCACGAATTACCCTCTCGTTAATTTCTTGATGGCTGGGGAAACAGATTTCTTCATCGGAGCCTTGGGTTCCAGTTGGTGCTTTCTTATAGATGGAATGAGGAACACGGAAGGAAAAGTTATGGCTGGCTATTTAAGTGTCAACAAGGATCTGTTTTGGTAGCTAGAGAGAGTAAATATACATAAAGATGTCGGCTGGCGGTTCTACGGTTACGGAGCACATGGCCAGATCTGACCCCAATGATTACATTTGCCACATAATCCTCGTGGTCCCCAATTGGCGTAACTACCTTTCCGAGGCAGTTTCGGGAACATCCAAACAAATACGTTGCATGCTGTTGATAATTACCGAAGTTGGTACAGAAGGCTTGTAACCGAGCGGCAAACCAAACAGTATGCCGGGACCATTAGCTTTTACCAAATTGGTTGATAATACCTCACGAGGCATCGGTTCAAACCACTTGGCCAGGTTACCGAAGATGGTAACCGAGGCCACCACAGTAAATGTTCATGTATTTAGCAAACTAATGCACAGAAAATTAACTGTCAAGGTTGTTGGTGGCGCTGTACTTCTATAATAAAATGTGGAAATTAAATGCAGTTTCCTACGGTCTATTTGCCATTGCCTGGGTAATCATCTAGAATCAAGACAAAATTGAATGTGCAAATGAAAGTAGAAAACAGAAGTTAACACCAAATAAGGCACACGTCATTCCTTCTCTATTCCATGCTGTGGCCCAAAAAATGACTAGAGAAACGTTGCTATTACAATTTCTGCAGATTGATTCCGCAATGTTCTGTCAGAGCTAGTCAATTCATGAGCCATGCATTCAGGCTGCTGAAATCATAATTTGGCAATATTGGGGGCAAATTTTGAAGTCCATCCGTAGTTATCTTTTGCTGCCAAAAAATGAAAAACCCATCTTTGGTACCTACCAACTTTGGCTATTTCGAAGTTGTGTTTTTGTATTTGTCGGGTTGGGTGTGTGGGTGTATGTGGAAAGCTGTGCATGTGTGTGGGTATGTGGGCTAGCAGCTTTGTATGTGCGTGTAGCGGTGTAAAGGTGGCAATCTCAACTCATATTTTGTAACCCGTCTAAATCCGCCCACTTATAACCCAACCCAACTCGCCCATATTTTATAATGAGTTGATATGGGTTAAACTCATGTAAACCCATATTTACATGGGTTTAAATAGGTTATAAATGGGTTCAATATGAGTTGAAATTAAACTACTCATCCTTGCAAAAGAGTGAAACTAGAATTCTCCTGTACGTACGCCTCCAGTGCGGGAGAGTGCCGTCCGGGCCGTCCCTGTACAAGACATAAAAAGAGAGAAATACATGCTCATAAATTCACTCTCTCTCTCTCTCTCTCTCTCTCTCTCTCTCACCCAATAAAAAAAGGTAAAGTGTGATGTCCACACAATTGAGTCTGAAATTTCCCCCAATTGACATATGTAAACTCATACATACGATTACGGGCTTATCTACTCGATCGAGCTAGTCGAGCTATAGTTATCTCAACCAGGGACGGAACTAGGATTTCTTTAACGCAGGGGCCGAACTACGAACAACAAAATTTTAAAATTTTTTGGTTCGGAAATCTAAAGGATTTAAATGTCTAAATAACGCCAAATGCAAAATACAATATCTAAGTGCTCTTAACAAACAAAAAAAAACTAGATGGTAAAAAAATAAAAGTTTCTCGATGTGTTACCTCAACCATGTATCAGAATGGAATGCGACGCTCCTTTAGATCCTTAAAGTCGTCGACGATTGAGAGCCCAAAGGTGAGTGCGCCTTCTTTTTGGTTCCTTTTCAAAGAGTAAACCCAACCGTGAGAGAGAGAGAGAGAGAGAGAGAGAGAGAGAGAGAGAGAGAGAGAGAGAGAAGTTTGTGCTGTGCTTCCAAAAAACCCTAAATTAATTTTTTGATAAGAATGTCGTGGTAACTGGTAAAGGCATAAAGCCCTAAATTATTGGGGAAACAAATTTTCTATTTTAGTGGTGGGGACCACCCATGTATTTTGTTGTGTTTAGTCACGTGAGATATTGAAGACAAGGACTGTTTTCACTTTCCAGTTTCGGCCACCACTGGGGGCCACCATGTTGACCTTAAAAAAAAATAATAATAACTCAACTGAAACAACGGGATGGCCACGGCCCCCCTATGCCCATTGGTGGATCCGTCATTGAATTCTCAACCTCGATTCCTTTCGAGTTCGACATTTTTACTGAATAAACAGAACACGAACATGAATATGATATGACACATACCGTAAATAAACAAATCGAACTACGTTCAAATCGGAAAATTCCAAACTAGGAATGTTTGGTAAAAAAAATATTAGGGTAAAAATTTAAAAAAATTACTTTTCGATTCTCTCATCAAGACAAATTAATAGAGGTAAAAAGTTTGTCGCAAACCAAGCAAATACAAAAAAAAAAAATTGAATAGAGAAAAAAATTTACTTTTTCGATTCTCTCTGCGTTACCGCGACCCTTTTTAATCCAAACCTAAGTGGTGGTTTCGGCTCTTTGTAAGTCTCTCTCTCTCTCTCTGCATACATAAACTAACCACATTCTTGTATAAGTATCATTGATTTTAATAATAAAACCAGAGACGATCTCGTTTTTTTTTTTTAAGGCATGACATAGGGTTTTTCTTTTATTGATTCTGAAAGGTTCGTAGATGTAGTATTTTTGTTTAGCAAGTCTGAGTTTTGATACAGAGGATTTAGTTTTATAATTTAAAAAAAAAAAAAAAAAAAGAAAGGAAGAAAGAAAAGGAAAACGGGTCGGGTCGGGCGGTTTGGGTTTGCCTTGATCCATATTCGACTCGATCCGTTTCAACAGGTTTATTTTTTGACCCATATTCGACTCGCCCATATTTGACCCGTAACTCATTTCAACCCGTCCAGACCCGCCCGTTTGCCACATCTATGTGCGTGGGTGCTACTAGCTGAGTGCCATTTCCTGGTTTTGCTGCTGCTGCCAATCAAATGCTATCGTTAAAGAGATCCCTGCCCCTCGCTTTTAAAAAGACACGCTATCAGGTTGCCTTCCTGGGTGGGTCTCGCTGCCTCGTGATGTGACTTGAAATGGCCCTGCGAGTGGGCAATCCGCTCCCAGGATATCGCTCCGCTGCGAATAAAGGAAAAAAAAACACACACACACACACATTGGCTTTGTCAAACTTCCAATATCCAAGCCAACTGAATTGCATCAAAACAATGATCGAGACAGTTCAATTCAAAGGTATGAATTTGCAATTGTGCAAAAATGGCACCAAACAGCTGCCGCACCATTACTATTTTTGGACCTTTTGATATATTATGAGTACCAAAGTAACAATACTCATTCTGGCAAATAAATTTTACAGGAACAGGTGTACTTGCTTTTCCTCTTAGAATCTACCATTCTCCCGCGTTCTATTCTTCTATCTTTCAGGGCCTATATTTCGCATATAAGAGACGCAAAACGAATGCGGACTAGGGGACATTTGTTTTTTGAACAAGATTAACGTGAACTCGTGATTTATTTCTTCTTATTTCTAAAGGGTTTTCCAAGCTGTTTTAGGCTTCTAGCTGAAATTTCCCCATCTCCAGGGGGGGTCTAAATTGCTTTATCAGTTGTGGTTGTCAAAGGCTGAAGAGAATCGGGAGTACCTCCTATGTGATCTCAATGTGGGGCCCACTACGGGTCCCACACTACGGGTCCCACACAAATGATCCGAGCCGTTCATTAAATTTGAAACATTTTTTCAAGACCCCCTCGCAAAAAATCAGCTCAATCCAATACCTAGAAGTACTCGATCTAATCATCTAACTTTTCACTCAACTTTGAACCTAAATGAAAACTTATATGATTAGATCGAGTAATTATAGGTATCACGTTGAACTGATTTTTCATAGGAGCCTTCGAAAAAATGTTTTAAATTTAATGAATGGCTCGGATATTTTGTGTGGAACCCGTAGTGGGTCCCACATTAGAATCTGTGCACAATCTGTGCACCCTTTGTATGTGTCGACAGACTTACGCCTTTACAAAGGGTCTATTTACATACTTACAGACACCCTTTCGTAAAAAGCCACGTCTTTATTAGACACACATTAAGAAGAATCATGTCTTTTGAAGACAATTAATTAGGGAAAATTATGCCTCTTACCAGGGCACCTTTTTGCATAGAGTCATACCTCCTAGTAGACATCAATTAATTGGGAAGGCAATGCTCCTAGTAGGCACCCCCATGTTACACATCCTTTTCGAATAAATACATTCCAATTTAATGAGCGTTATAATTATTCATATATAGTCATAATCCATGTGAAATTAAAGATGTTGCAAAATTTCACAAAAATCTACCAAAATACAAAAAAGAAATTTTTTTTTCAAAAAATCCAAAATAAAAACCATTTATTACATTGAAAATCTCTAACCCCGGATTTGCTGCCATGCTTGCACTCGTTGATGAATGGAATTGGCTATGTTCGTTGCACTTCGAGTATCCGACTCGTTGATGAACTGAATTGGATGTGTTTGTTTTCTACACTTGGAGTATCCATAGTCATAAAACTGCTTGTGTCGAAGTTCCAGTCAGTAAAATATCCAGGTCGTGAAGTAACTGCACTAACTTCAATGTCTCCTGAAAGCATCGCCACTACACGCGGCATGGAGGGGCGTTGCTGTGGGGATGTCTGGGTGCACAAAAGAGCTACTCCTATAACTCGTTTTACTTCTTCCTCGTCAAATTCTAACAATCTAGCATCCACAAGCTCAACTTCACGGTTGTTTTCATGCACATGCCAAGCCTAAAAAGGAGGGAAGAAAGGAATGTCAGAGAATCATGTAAGCAGAGTGGGAAGCACCCATTCTGGGCTAGGTGTGAGGATGAGTGGATCAGATATTCATTGGCATTGATGCACATTTTAACACCAAGAATACTAGAATTCAGTTTCAGAGATACACGGGATTTATAAGTTTCTTTGCGTAGTATTTGAACAACTTATCTTGTTTCTAATGATGCTCAAGTGAAACATCCTAAAGTTTCCAAGATAGAATAATCCTTCCTTCGTTTTAAAGAATTATAAATAGATGTAGCCGAATCAGTAACCACAATCAAAACAAACTGTGCCCACAATCGAATATGCAGCCGTTTGGAACTTTTCGAAGGATCAACAACCAATGAATGCCTAAAAGAAAGCGAAACATACCCATTTAAGAAGATAGATCTTTTCTTCTTCCAAGCTCGAGTCAGTATTTGGCCTTCCACTGACAATCTCCAAAGCTACAACACCAAAGCCAAACACATCGGCCTTTTCTGTAAGTTGCCCAAGCATAGCATACTCAGGCGCAAGATACCCACTGCATCAGGAACCATTGAAATTTCATCACATGTAAGTTAATACTTTAGCTACAAACAGTACCAAAATAGAATATCGAAACCAATAACACTGAAGAATACATGGAGATTGACTGCGGAGAATCTTACAATGTCCCTGCAACACGGGTACTGATGTGGGTCTTTTTGTCATCAAAAAGTTTGGCCAAACCAAAATCAGAAACTTTAGGGTTGAGTTCAGAGTCAAGAAGAATATTGCTGGCCTTAACATCCCTGTGCACAATGCGAAGCCGAGATTCCACGTGAAGATAAGCTAAGCCCCTTGCTACACCCAAGCATATATCAAAGCGGATGGGCCAGTTAAGAAACAAACTTGTCTTCCCTGCTTAACAAATGCCAAATAGTTAAACATTTCACTTATTCACCATATTCAAGATCTATAATTTGCATTGACAGTAAAGGTGATGTCCTGTACCAAACAATGCTTGATCAAGACTCTTGTTTTCAAGATACTCATAAACAATCAGTCGTTTGTTCCCCTCAATACAGCATCCGTATAATTTCACAAGATTTCGGTGTTGAACAGCAGATGTTGTAGCAATCTCTGCAACAAATTGATCCTTTCCTTGGCGGGAGGCCACAGACAGTTGCTTGACAGCAATAACTCTCCCATCATTAAGTGTTCCCTAGAGAATATGAAAATTTTAAAATTTTGAGAAATATTGTGTAGTCCCGACCATGGTTTCTGATCTAATGAAAAGCAAAAATGGTATGGACCAATAAATCGCAGTTCTAAGCAAGTAATCTAGAACAGCAGGGTTTGTATTTTCCATGGTCTTGATCAATGCAAAAATGTGATGGTACAAGCTTACTGTTGCCATCCATAATAAATACGAAAGGAAAAAGCAGAGGTGAAGTGGCATATTCAAGAGAGTCCATCGATGGGTGCTATTTCATAAAAGCAATATTGTTCTAGGACAGCCTGTCTTTTATTAGAAGGATGTTTACCTTAAAAACAGGTCCAAAGCCTCCCTCCCCAAGTTTGTTTGCAGGATTAAAATCTTCTGTTGCATCCTTTAGTTCTGCATAACTGATAGTGTAGGGCCTAACATCCATCCCTAGGAGCTCTGCAAGTACAGTTAAAACTAGTGTTTGTGAATATGCAAGGAAGTTAATACTCAACTTACGTAACTTTTTTTGAAAGGCAAAAAATTTATTAATCTTTGAATACAAATTACAAAGATTAAAAGGAACCCAAACAGCTTCGAGCTGGAGTAGGATAAAATCCACAAGGGGAAACAACAACTCCAACAATCACAATCCAACAAGGACCCCAAGGGAAAACGATAACACGCCAAGGTTAGCAAGAAACCAACAAAGAAACACCTAAAACCCAAAAGGGCCACCCAAGCCTAAACATCAAGACAACACCCGAAACGACACCTAAGAGTCAATCATTATGTTGGAGATCATGCGCCTTAGCCCTTTCCTCATCTTCAACTTCCATAATCGCTAATCGTCGAGTGAGGTCTTTTTTGTCCCCCGAATAGCTAAGACCCATAATCTTGCTAAGGGACCAAACAGCCTGAGCCTCGTTTAGATGAGTCATGTTGATGCCTACAGAAGAGATTGGTAAAGCAGCAATGGCAACATTGTTATTACGCTTAGCTAAGACCCCTTTTACACCTTACGTATCTATTACACTTAAAGGATGATCATTATCATTTTGTAGCACATTGTTATTCCCTCCATCCCAATTTGTTTAACCAATTTAGAATAGAATGTTTCAAGGAACATAATCATTACACCTATATATAAAAGCTCAATGTTCCAAAAGTTACCCTCCAACTTTTGGAAAATGACCACTTTTAACTCAAATAGTAAGGTGTAAAAGGGGTATTGTGTAGCTTTTGATCCATTAGTCTTTAAAAATATACAACATTTTGGGACAATTAAAAGTCAAAGTGTACAAACAAATTGAGATAGAGGGAGTAGTAGATTATGTAAGACAATGGATATTACAGCATACTAATTTTGGGCAGGACACTAAGGGCAGTGCCAAATGTGTTTTCTTCAACAATGGGTTTACTTCTTTTCCCTCATTCGACAAAGAAAACCAGAGGATTTCAGGTACTCGATGGTGAGAAAGAAAGGAGAGGGACGGGCTGTTTTATCATAGGATTGTTGGTTGGCTAGAAAGGGGAGTGTTTAAGAGAACATGTACCCATACCTCCATCATGTCTGAACATGCCACGAATCACACAGAAAGCATCTAGCAAGCCTAACGCTACTAAGAACACAAAAATAACTTGCATAGGACCCATGCATCTAAAACCATTACAAATAAACATTAGTAGAACCACACACAAGACAACAACGAATCTGTTGTGATGCAAAAGTCATAGCCCAATAACACACTTGGCTTACTATTTTCCTGAGTATTTTTACCTTCATCGTCGTCCCATCCCGGCCCTTTTCGGCAAAGGACAAACCAATAGAGTGCAAGGAGAGATAGAAAGCTTACAACTCCAACAGGAACAACAATCCCCACAATCAAACCAATCTTACTCTTTTTGCCAGATGTAACAGTGGGGATGAATTCTGTAGAAAATATTAGTCATAAGAAAATTGGAACTAACATTTTTAAACTTGCATCAAATATTTACAAAACATATTACCTGGGACAGCACTGATTGCTGAAATAGAAGGTCCATATGTACCTTGAGCAGGTATACAACAAGTCCCTTTACCAGCCCAAAATAGATGGATTTCAAGGTAGTTTTTTGATACCAGAGTTGGGAAAACCTTCGGAACAGCTTGGAAAGAGAGACCACCGGCCTCCTTTTTTATGTCGAAATCTTTCTGAACCAGATTCCCCTATAATGAAGAGGTTGATAACTTAAGAACCAAAAAAAATAGTAACAACTTCAGGGGATCCCCTTGTGAAGCGAAGTCTCACAGGGTACCAAAGTAATAGTATGATTTATATAAGTGTGAGGGCACCCTCAATTCAATAGCTAGCTTTTGGCATTGACTTCTACCCAAAATCGTGTACCATGGTATCAATGCTAGGTACCAACAATTAATTGTATGTATGGCTTTGGATCATTCATAGTATTTATGAAAGTCACTATTTTTCCGATTTATCTTTTGTGTTTGTATTCATGATATCAAGCACCGTCATATGATCGTTTTCATTGTTTCGGGATAGGCTTTGAGATAGACCATACAACGTGGGACGGGTCGTGCCGTTGGTTAAATTCAGTGAGACGATCCGTGCCGTATTGAGATAGCCTATACTGAGTATGAGTCTTGAGCATATTTTTGGGAATTATAGATAGGAATTGCAACCCTATCGGTGGGGTTACAAGTTGAATGAAACCCTAGACTTCGCCACAATTATGTTGCAAGGGGAGGTTGAATCGAAATCCTAGTCCCTTTTCTCTCATCAGTTTCCAAAACTTTATCGCTTTCTAGTTAGTTTTAGTTAACTCAAACCAAAATCCAACTTCCCTTTGCTTTCCGAATTAAATTAGAAATTGATTGGAAGTACAGTAACTTAGCTTTTCAGCGATCTTGAACTTAACCACCATTCTTCGGAATAATAGTTGTTCCCTTATTTTATAAATTATATTTTTGATACGAAAGACCAAAGGATAAAATCATAAGCTGGGGCATGCGAATCTTCCCTATATGTTTTCTCCGTAATCAGCATAATGAAGACATGTACCACCTTTTCTTTAGCTGCCCTTTTTCAAGGACTACGCGGCCACAGTTTTGTTACTACTGTGGCACTTCTAAAACTCCTCAACCTTAGGACTCTGAAGTTGATTGGCTTGTAGGAAAGTTCCTTTTGGCATTTCTTTTCACGAACACCATTAGGGAAATGGCTTGGGCAGCTACGGTCTACAATATTTGGGAAGAAAGGAATTGCATGATTTTCAGGGGATTCAAAGACCCCAATCTTCTCTCTCCAGAAAATTACATTTGATATTCGAATTAAGGGGTCCAATTTCTCTCCAATGTAAAGCTGCCCCCCTTAAATTTTGGCCCTATGCTGTTCTTGGTAGATTGCTCCTAGGACTGTTGCTCCTAGCTTGTAGTAGTTATTGTTCTGTTGTTTGTCTCATGTAATGGAAGGTATGCCTTCCTTGTTCTTTGTAGTTGTGGAAACTTTATATCCATCTCATAACCAATTGGCAATGAGTGGAGAGCTCTCAAATGTTATTAAGTGATCACTCATTCCACTCCCAAGCAATATGCGATTCATTTCCTTAACATCCCCCTCACGTGCAGCCGCGTTTGAGGTCTGTCACATGTGGCCATTTTTGGGTCCTATCATCGTGCAGCCTTTTTGCTGGTCTGCCATCAAAAATGTGGCAGAGCGGGACCTATTCCACTCCACATTTTATAAAATTCACAATCCACACCCCACGATGACAGACTAGCAAAAAGGTTGCACGATGATAGGAATCAAAAGTGGCCACAGGCGTCCACTTAATAACATTTGGGACCTTTCCACTCATTTGCCAATTGGTTATGAGATGGATATAAAGTTTCTACAGTAGTTATTTTTTCTTTCAAAAAAAGATTAGGACTATCAAAAAAAAAACCCAATTGTGATAACGCGGCACTGACCTGGATGTATATATCAAAAACACGCCTTCCAAGACTTTTCCAAGTTTGGGGATTTAAGATTGCAGTCTCTGCGAAATGGAGAGTCACACTGTAATTACCATTCTCAAGTCCCAGCCCAAAATATCTTAGTGATCCCGGTGATATTCGTGCTGTCTGTAACACGGTGTCCAAAGTCGTGAACTGACTTGAAGAGACACTCGTATACTGGGAATCGTTTAATTCGTTGAAGTGCCCGACATTACTTACAGCCCACCTTTTTGTACTAGTCTCATAATAAGTAACTGGACCAAGAGTCTCGTTATCCCACTCATATACAATCTGATTAACAGCTTTTATCTTTGGACCACCACAATTAATCGCAAAGTCGGAATCTGCGAACCATCGGGGGAAAGGAATTCATCAGATTAGAGTTCAAATAGGTCCAACAGAAAAAAAGAAAAAAAATAGCCACATCTCCTTGATCATGTGATGCATCTTATGGGTTTAATGAACTTCTAGAAGTGGGAATTTACACTTTATGAAGACAAACTTGACTTCGCTGCGTTTTACATGTGAAGTTTTGACATTAACAAGGAAAGGAATTTCTCACTTCATCTGACAAGTATAAAATTGTCACCTTGAAAGAAAAAGAAGAAAAAAAAGACGGTTTCTTATGGCCTTTCATTGGCAAAGGGCATTATAAGATTGGAGCTCAAAACATAGGCCATTGACTAGCAACAACACTTGGTGGAAATAAAAGAAAAATTGGAAAGGAGCATTAAATAAATCTACATAGGCTTCAAATCTCAAAGGTAGTACCACAATCAAACTCAATTCAGTGGTCTTCAAAAAAATTAACCGCACGAAAGGATTTTGCATGACCACATACACAACAGTACACAGTAAACCAAAATCCTAACACACAAATATCAAACTATGTAACACCCCACCATGTACGGCCCCATTCCCACATATCAAGAGGCAATCAAAGCAACACCGGATAAGGCGTACAGATGCGCACGCACACACAGAGTGCATGGTAACATAAAACAATGGAATGAACAGAAGTTACGAGACTTGGATTGACTTAGGACCTCTATGAACTGAAGGTCTAATACCATCAGGTCACCAGTTATTCCAAAAGCTTAAACAATTAGGAAAAGAGCCCAGCATTGTGTACCAAGTCAGCTAACATTTACCGGTCTAAGTTGACCTACTTTTAGAATCAAAAGGATTTGATGATTCAAACAACACTAGACTCAAAGATCCTCTTTCCAGCATCATAGAATTTAAGTGTCCCGTCTCAGAATAAAGGGTAAGGGGAGGTTCTAAATTGCACTTACACTTAGGAGATCCCCCAAGGCAGGGAAAGTTGTTTTGAATACAGTCCAATCCCGTAGCTAGGACACTGTATGCAGAAGAAGAATCGATAGTGATTAGTGCAAGTTGAATTTTCCACATAACTAACGCAATTGAAGTTGAATGATTCATCATGTACAGTTAGCAACATCTTGTGGAAACAAAGAACATGAGCATGGAGTATAACTAATCAATGTTTAAGCTTTCAAGTATTATTACTTCAGTACTTGTTTTAAAGGACATGTATCATGGGTTCTCCACATTATCTTTGTGATGCCAGGTATGAGCTGTTTTTATCAGGATTCTGGAAGAGGACGTTCAAAATCTCACACCATTGCAATTCTATATCTCTGCAGTTGTCGTAAAAAATGCTTCCAAAGTTGTCTAGTTAACTTCTTACATAGGCCTCATTCGCTGCACCTCTAACAATCAGTTTGCACAAATCACTTCACAAAACTATCGTCTATGGTTTAGAAAGTGAAAAACAGATGGCAGCCAGTTTCATCAAGAGTGCGGTCCCATTATACAAGAACACTGAATAGAAGAAAGGGATACAAAAACTCAGTAAATCTCATTCAGCTGCTCACAGAAATTGTGGGTGAGGAAATAAACTCTAGAATCAAGACATGGTATCTCATATCAGAACAACTTGAAAAATATCCGTTTTCTGTTTACATTTAGGATCAGACATCCTCTAAACTTAACAAACTCGTGCATTAAACAGCACTATCATTGTGCTGTTCAACACTTGAATTGTATATAGGAAATGACACAACTTTCTTTTTGCATCACTAAATGTTCATAGACCACATAATACCATTAAAAACATACAGCACAGAGAGAATCACCTGTTGTTTGCCCAAGATGGAAGTTCCACTGATAATTGATTGTATGACACATCTCTGCAGGCAACGACATAATGGGGATGCTTAGTTGAGATTTTCATTTTACTGAGAACCGATAAATTGTTCAGTCTTACATTTGACCGCCAAAGCCTCAGATTTCGTCATTTGCTTACATATAAGTATACTACCATGACTGCATGAATCAAGATTTCATTTCCCAAACACTTCTTTACGATACAGGTTCTCATATTTGTGTATCCATGTCTCCTCATACACCAAAACATAGCAACAAGATGTGCATTAACCATGAATCAAATCTTATGACAGCACAGTAGCGGGTTATGCTTCTGAAATAATCTAACCATGACATTCTAGGAACTCTACATAATGACCATAAACGTCCAAGTACCACCTGCATACAATCTCCTTGAACTATGAATGGTTATGTAATACTGACTTACATATGCAGAAGAGGATTCTTTAGTGCGGGAAGCATTCCAGTCAATTTATTATTCCCAAGAAACCTGAAAATACAGGAACTAGTTCAATTCATAAACATTCATATTTTCTAAAATGCTTTTCGAAAAAAACATTGAATAGCTTGTTTATCAGGAGGAGAATGTTTATTACAAGTAAGAGAGAGAGCTCAAATTGAAGAGAGAATCTGGAATTGGTCCAGTTAAATTGTTAAAGCTCAAATCCCTGAGAATTAGACAGATCATGGTTGTTACAAGTTAGCTGTAAAACGTTAAAAATTAGACATTTACGTTTACTTAATAGAGAGATGTTGACCCATCCTCATCAACCTGATCATCAACTGCAAAACTTTACGGTTGAAACGTATGGAAGCTGATGCAAATTTAGCAGCTATAACTTACAATTGAGACAAACTCTTAAAATCACCAATATTGGAGGGGATAGTACCAGAAATATTGTTATTCCTCAGAATTCTGCCAGGCGAGAAACCACTTAGTTACGTTAAGTTTGTAAACAATATGGAGGATCATAAAGACGAAAATATGTCAATATTGATTGTCAACTATAACAGTGTTGCCTTACAAGGTACTCAGAGACGTCATATCTTTCAGAAATGCCAGTGAAGAGCTTCCGTTAGATAAATCGCTTATTCTCCTATATAATAAGGCAGTATGTTATAGAAGAGAAGAGAACATCATTCATATGTTAAACATGAAGAAAATATGTAGAAAGAGTCAACACCCACAAGTCCATCAACGAGGTCAATTTGGAAAATGTTGTCGGTATTCCACCTTCAAAGGCGTTTCCTTGAAACCTCCTACAGATGAACTAATTACGTAAATTCACTGATTACATAAAATAGAGGTTACTGAATGAAGTACCAATACTTTAATTAAAAAGCATCTCCGTTACCAAACATTGGTATCTACTATCTAGTATTAAGTAAAGCAATGATCAGAGTACAATGATCGAAATAAAGAGGACACATCGTACAAATTGCTTACAGGGAGCTAAGTTTTGACCAGTTCCCTATGAATTCAGGTATGCTTCCTGTGAGTTCATTATCCGAACCCCACCTGAAACCCTCAAAAAAATTCTTTCTTGATCACAAAAACAATTACTACTATTAAAAACATGCTCAAGTTCACCAGATAAGACAAAGGATGAACCAGAAAGCTCTTACACTCTTGAGAGGTTTTGTAGAGTAGCAAATGTAGATGGAATAGCTCCACTAACTCCAGAACTGTCGAAGTAGCTGTCAAGGAGGAGAATTATGTAAGTATGATGCTCGAACTTTTTGCATGCAATGCCAGCCTTATAGAGGTTACAGTTTACAGGTTTTAAAACTTTATGATGTTTATAATGTGAAACTTAAGAACACATCGAAGTTCCTTTACTGCAAAATAGTTGTGGAGAAGGAGAGAAACTAGAATATGTGCCAGCTACTCCACATAGAATTCATAGCAGCCACGAACTAGTATATACAGAACTTTAGTTTTATTAACTGTATTTTGTTTCCTTGCAATTAAAAAACTGAAATTATTAAAGTTTCTCTGTTAGGAACTTGGTTTGGTTTAATTCCTATAACTGGGTGGATTTTTGTAACTGCTTATTTTTATTTTTGGTCAGAAGGTCACGGGGTCGAGTCGTGCCAACGACCCCCTCTCGAACTAGGTCCTCCTGCGAAACCCGGTAGTAGTCCACTAGCCCTTGGTGGGCGGTAGTTGTAATGGCTCTTTGGTCCCTTCCAGACCTACCGTGGGTTTGGAGTCCTAGTGGTCAAGCCCAGGGGAGAGTTGCTATGCCCTGTCGCCCCCTCCTCACCTTTTTTACTCAAAAAAAGAAAAGAAAATAGAAACTAGATTGCGGAATGTCTCAGCACTTACAATTGCTCCAATTTTATCAAATTCCCCAGTTCTGATGGGAGAGAGCCAGAGAAGTTAGTCATGCTAATGCTTCTGCAAATTACCAAGTTAACAACATCAGAAAATAGGCTCATCTTTCAGTTATATGTACGAGTGATTCCAATTTTCAATGGAATAAGGAACTCAATGCCACGACAGCAAACAACTGATTTCGATATAAAAAAAATCCAAATTACAAAAATGTTATGTAGATGACACAGTTGTGGACACAAGATGATTATACGTGGGCAGACTAGTACTTGTTGGCAACAAGTTGCATTGCTGTAAATCGAAAACTAAAACAACAGACGTACAAATTCAAGAATAACATACAATAGTAACAGATTAGTTAGTTTTCCAAGTTCCTTTGGAACCTCCCCCGATAATGCATTAGCCGTCAGGACCCTGAAAACAATTAAATGAGGTGTCAGACCGTGAAAGGAGTTTAGCTAGACATGGGTAAAATATTAACGACCTGCAAACAACGTTAAATAAAAAAAATAGGGTGGCTTACAGCCACTGCAATTGAGTTAGATTGGCAATGGATGAAGACAGGGGACCAGTCAGGTAATTTCGGGGCAAGTTCCTGCAAAATATGGAAGAAACTTAATAAACCATTGTGTGATGAGAGAGAATTTTGAATGACAGTTAAAAAAAAAAATTTATCGAACGATGCATTACACTCGTAGATATATGGAGACGATCAGCATAACGATTTTGAAGGTTTCAGTTTGATAGTGTGTAACAGTTCACATAAAGAAATCGTAACATTTTTTTCTGGCATGGAAAATGAAACATTGTTTAAACTAAACATCAGTGGGTAAACATACAAATGTGTGAGGGAAGTCAAAGACCACAGCTCCTCTGGGATTCCTCCAGTAACATCCAGTTCAATGACTTTGCTGTTACAAAACAGTAAATAGGGCGAGCAGTAAGTGAGAAGACTTCAACGAACGGTACTAAGAGCTTGAGTTCATAAATCAAGGTTCTGACTTCAACTGCATGGTAAATGTAAGCTCTAAAGGCCGAGCTCCCTTTTGGTTGGCACGTTCTTGACCAAAACACGGATTTGCACGTATTCTCTTTTATTGACTTGTATGGTTCTTTTACTTTCTTTCTAAAGTCTGTCTAGGTTTGTGAAAAGGACTTTGTATTTGAATTTTATTGAATACGAGTCTGGTAGTCATTAGTCCAGTGTTTTCGGAAAGCATTGAAGCAATATTGAAGCTGGAAAAATTGTTCCAGAGACCATGAAGCGAGATGTCAAGCGAGGTCTACTGGATGCTTTCACTCGAGCGAAAATGAGTTCGCTCGAGTGACTTTTCTTCGCTCAAGCAAAATTGTCAAGTTGTGGCTTCTCTAAAAAAAATGGATTAGTTACGGTACCGAGTGCTGTATTCAATTCCCAGAGCTTTCATTTCCATCTCCAAACTTCTGGCAGTGCTAGGGTCTATGTATTTTGAAGAAACGTGAAGATCTATGGATCTCTAAACCTAATCAAGTGATGACATCAAGAGGTATTCTATCACCTATGTTCAAACTTCAAAGCAAGACCTTTCGTGGAGTTCAAAAGGCGCTTCTGAAAGGTATGAGGATTCAAGATGTAGTGATCATGTGCAAGGGTACAGTGAGTGTGACTTGAGCAAGTAGTTCTTAGGACTCTTGGTGAGGATACACAATCGTGAATAAGAATACTTGTAATCATACTATGTTTCTAGTACATGATTCCTTCCTGTGATTTATCTTTGATCCTTGCGTGATTGGTATTTTTTTTGTGTGATTGAAGTAATCTAGTCAAAGGCCAATCATAGTCCTTGCATCAATCTAGGAATTTCATTCTGTATTAGAGAGGGTCCCTATAATGTGGAATCGTTGAGTTCTAAGCGGACTCTTGATTTGCAATGGAGTTGATTTCAAATCGTCCTCCTGTGAAACGAAGGCCCACATTGTCTGAGAACCAAAGTAATATGAAGTATATAAGTGTGAGGGTTCACTCACTTCAATAGCTAGCTTTCGGGGTAGAATTTTATCCAAGGCCATGTAACACCTTTGCCACTACAAAGTAATTCAAATCAGAGAAGGGGATTTGTATTCATTCATATCTTTGCAACCTATACGAATTTTATCCAAGACCATGTAACACCTTTGCCACTACAAAGTAATTCAAATCAGAGAAGGGGATTTGTATTCATTCATATCTTTGCAACCTATACACGTACATATTTATACAAGCCAACTGATCCCTACGATCCCTACAATTAAGCTTATCTAATCTCTAAGCTAGGAAAGAATAGATAAACTAGGAAAGAATATCAATTACAAGATAATTACATGATCTCCGTGATTCACAGTAATCAGGAATGATTTGGAGTAACGAGATATCGTAACACTCCCCCTCAAGTTGGTGCATAGATGTGTCACATGCCCAATTTGCCCAAAAATTTTGAGAACATTTGACTTGACACTGCTTTGGTAAGGACATCAGCCAATTGATGTTCCGAGCGAATCTGAGGAAACTCCACAATTTTCTCGTCCAATTTTTCCTTAATGAAGAATATGTCTACGTCCACATGCTTGATACAATCATGTTGTATTGGATTATGAGCAATATCATGTGCTGCTTTATTGTCACAGTAAAGTTGTATTGATTGCCTTGGCAGATAGCCCAAATCCACTAAGAGAAGTCTCAACCACAACGCTTCACATATTCCAAGTGCCATACGGCGGAATTTAGCCTCCGCGCTTGAACAAGCAACAACCTTCTGCTTTTTGCTTCTTCATGTAACAAGATTACCACCTACAAAGGTGAAATATCCGGAGGTACATCATCTGTCATCGATCGCGCTAGCCCAGTCAGCGTCAGTGTAGGCGTCCACGTTCTGACAGTCAATGTTTTTGGTAAAAAGTATGCCCTTGCCATGGGCAGACTTCAGATATCTCAAAATGCACATAATAGCATTCATATGTTGTTCGCCTGGATTATGCATAAACTGACTCACGATGCTCAATGTGTAGGCAAGATCTGGCCTTGTATGAGCTAAGTACATTAATCTTCCGATGAGCCGCTAATATATTCCTTTATCAACAGGCACCTGATTAACCTCAACACAAAATTTCAACCCTTCATCCACTGGTGTATCAGCTGGTTGACAAGCTAACATACCAGATTCTTGCAACAAATCTAAGCCATATTTTCTTTGAGACAAAAAAATGCCTTTATCAAATCGAGACACTTCAATCCCAAGAAAATATTTCAATTGACCAAGGTCCTTCATTTCAAACTCACTTGACAAATAACTCTGAAGAGCCGCCCTCTTTTCAGGATCATTTCCTATAACCACCATGTCATCAACAAATACAATAAGGGCAGTAATCTTACCATCATATTTCTTCAAGTATAAAGTGTGATCTGAATTACTCTTATGGTATCCAAAGGGTCTCATGGATTTTGTGAATCTGTCGAACCAAGCTCTCGAAGACTACTTCTACCCATATCGAGATTTCTTTAATTTGCACACCTTTTGATAGTGTACTTCAGATATCATGCAACCAGATGGTAAATCCATATATACTTCTTTAGACAACTCGCCATGTAGGAAGGCAATTCTCACATCGAATTGTTGTAATGGCCAATCCAAGTTTGCAGCTAGGGACAACAAGACTCTTACTGTGTTGATCTTAGCTAGTGGTTCAAATGTATCTATATAATCTATGCCTTAGGTTTGGGAGTACCCTTTTGCCACCAGCCTTGCTTTAAAGCATTCAATTGTGACATCTGCTTTGTGCTTCACAGTATAAACCCACCAACATCCAACTGGTTTCTTCCCCAGTGGGTGGTCAACAAGTTCCCAAGTGTCATTCCTCTGCAAGGACTGCATTTCTTCATTCATAGCGGCTTTCCACCTTGGGTCAGCTAAGGCTTCCTGCACACTGTTAGGAATAGATACAGTAGATAATTGATTTACAAATGACTTATTTGATTCTGACTAGCGATGGTTAAACACAAAATGACTCATGGGGTATTCAGCTTTACTAGAAAGTTTGGGTTCATATGTGGGCTTAGGAATACCTCTAGTTTGACGCAGTGGGAGTTGTTTTCTAGACGGTTCAGGCCCTAAATCAAGAACATCCTCAGCAAACAATTGATGTGGTGCCTGTGGTGTAAAGGATTCGTACTGAACCAAACTAGGAATGTTTGGTCAAAAAAATATTAGGGTAAAAATTTTTAAAAATTACTTTTTCGATTCTCTCACCAAGACGAACTAATAGAGGTAAAAAGTTTGTCGCAAACCAAGCAAATACAAAAAAAAAAAAATTTGAATAGAGAAAAAAATTTAAAGTAAAAAAGAAATTTACTTTTTCGATTCTCTCGGCGTTACCGCGACCTTTTTTAATCCAAACCTAAGTGGTGGTTTCGGCTCTTTGTAAGTCTCTCTCTCTGCATACATAAACTAACCACATTCTTGTATAAGTATCATTGATTTTAATAATAAAACCAGAGACGATTTCGTTTTTTTTTTTTAAGGCATGACGTAGGGTTTTTTTTTTATTGATTCTGAAAGGTTCGTAGATGTAGTATTTTTGTTTAGCAAGTCTGAGTTTTGATACAAGGGATTTAGTTTTATAAATTTAAAAAAAAAAAAAAAAGGAAAGGAAAACGGGTCGGGTCGGGTTTGCCTTGACCCATATTCGACCCGATCCGTTTCAACACGTTTATTTTTTGACCCATATTCGACCCGTCCATATTTGACCCATAACCCATTTCAAACCTCAAGACCCGCCCGTTTGCCACATCTATGTGCGTGTATGGGTGCTACTAGCTGAGTGCCATTTCCTGGTTTTGCTGCTGCTGCCATTCAAATGCTATCGTTAAAGAGATCCCTGCCCCTTGCTTTTAAAAAGGCACGCTATCGGGTTGCCTTCCTGCGTGGGTCTCGCTGCCTCGTGATGTGACTTGAAATGGCCCTGCGAGTGGGCAATCTGCTCCCAGGATATCGCTCTGCTGCGAATAAAGAAAACAAAACACACACACACACACATCGGCTTTGTCAAACTTCCAATATCCAAGCCAACTGAATTGCATCAAAACAATGATCGAGACAGTTCAATTCAAAGGTATGAATTTGCAATTGTGCAAAAATGGCACCAAACAGCTGCCGCACCATTACTATTTTTGGACCTTTTGTGATATATTATGAGTACCAAAGTACCAAAACTCATTCTGGCAAATAAATTTTACAGGAACAGGTGTACTTGCTAGGAACAGGTGTACTTGCTTTTCCTCATAGAATCTACCATTCTTCCGCGTTCTATTCTTCTATCTTTCAAGGCCTATATTTCGCGTATAAGAGACGCAAAACGAATGCGGACTAGGGGACATTTGTTTTTTGAACAAGATTAACGTGAACTCGTGATTTATTTCTTCTTATTTCTAAAGGGCTTTCCAAGCTGTTTTAGGCTTCTAGCTGAAATTTTCCCATCTCCAGGGGGGGTCTAAATTGCTTTATCAGTTGTGGTTGTCAAAGGCTGAAGAGAATCGGGAGTACCTCCTATGTGATCTCAATGTGGGGCCCACTACGGGTCCCACACAATGATCCGAGCCGTTTATTAAATTTGTAACATTTTTTCAAGAGCCCCCCCGCAAAAAATCAGCTCAATCCAATACCTAGAAGTACTCGATCTAATCATCTAACTTTTCATTCAACTTTGAACCTGAATGAAAACTTATATGATTAGATCGAGTAATTATAGGTATCACGTTGAACTGATTTTTCATAGGAGCCTTTGAAAAAATGTTTTAAATTTAATGAATGGCTCAGATATTTTGTGTGAAACCCGTAGTGGGTCCCACATTAGAATCTGTGCACAATCTGTGCACCCTTTGTCTGTGTCGACAGACTTACGCCTTTACAAAGGGTCTATTTACATACTTACAGACACCCTTTCGTAAAAAGCCACGTCTTTATTAGACACACATTAAGAAGAATCATGTCTTTTGAAGATAATTAATTAGGGAAAATTATGCCTCTTACCAGGGCACCTTTTTGCATAGAGTCATATCTCCTAGTAGACATCAATTAATTGGGAAGGCAATGCTCCAAGTAGGCACCCCCATGTTACACATCCTTTTCGAATAAACACATTCCAATTTAATGAGCGTTATAATTATTCATATATAGTCATAATCCATGTGATATTAAAGATGTTGCAAAATTTCACAAAAATCTACCAAAATACAAAAGAAATTTTTTTTCAAAAAATCCAAAATAAAAAACCATTTATTACGTTGAAAATCTCTAACCCCGGATTTGCTGCCATGCTTGCACTCGTTGATGAATGGAATTGGCTATGTTCGTTGCACTTCGAGTATCCGACTCGTTGATGAACTGAATTGGATGTGTTTGTTTTCTACAATTGGAGTATCCGTAGTCATAAAACTGCTTGTGTCGAAGTTCCAGCAGTAAAATATCCAGGTCGTGAAGTAACTGCACTAACTTCAATGTCTCCTGAAAGCATCGCCACTACACGCGGCATGGAGGGGCGTTGCTGTGGGGATGTCTGGGTGCACAAAAGAGCTACTCCTATAACTCGTTTTACTTCTTCCTCGTCAAATTCTAACAATCTAGCATCCACAAGCTCAACTTCACGGTTGTTTTCATGCACATGCCAAGCCTAAAAAGGAGGGAAGAAAGGAATGTCAGAGAATCATGTAAGCAGAGTGGGAAGCACCCATTCTGGGCTAGGTGTGAGGATGAGTGGATCAGATATTCATTGGCATTGATGCACATTTTAACACCAAGAATACTAGAATTCAGTTTCAGAGATACACGGGATTTATAAGTTTCTTTGCGTAGTATTTGAACAACTTATCTTGTTTCTAATGATGCTCAAGTGAAACATCCTAAAGTTTCCAAGATAGAATAATCCTTCCTTCGTTTTAAAGAATTATAAATAGATGTAGCCGAATCAGTAACCACAATCAAAACAAACTGTGCCCACAATCGAATATGCAGCCGTTTGGAACTTTTCGAAGGATCAACAACCAATGAATGCCTAAAAGAAAGCGAAACATACCCATTTAAGAAGATAGATCTTTTCTTCTTCCAAGCTCGAGTCAGTATTTGGCCTTCCACTGACAATCTCCAAAGCTACAACACCAAAGCCAAACACATCGGCCTTTTCTGTAAGTTGCCCAAGCATAGCATACTCAGGCGCAAGATACCCACTGCATCAGGAACCATTGAAATTTCATCACATGTAAGTTAATACTTTAGCTACAAACAGTACCAAAATAGAATATCGAAACCAATAACACTGAAGAATACATGGAGATTGACTGCGGAGAATCTTACAATGTCCCTGCAACACGGGTACTGATGTGGGTCTTTTTGTCATCAAAAAGTTTGGCCAAACCAAAATCAGAAACTTTAGGGTTGAGTTCAGAGTCAAGAAGAATATTGCTGGCCTTAACATCCCTGTGCACAATGCGAAGCCGAGATTCCACGTGAAGATAAGCTAAGCCCCTTGCTACACCCAAGCATATATCAAAGCGGATGGGCCAGTTAAGAAACAAACTTGTCTTCCCTGCTTAACAAATGCCAAATAGTTAAACATTTCACTTATTCACCATATTCAAGATCTATAATTTGCATTGACAGTAAAGGTGATGTCCTGTACCAAACAATGCTTGATCAAGACTCTTGTTTTCAAGATACTCATAAACAATCAGTCGTTTGTTCCCCTCAATACAGCATCCGTATAATTTCACAAGATTTCGGTGTTGAACAGCAGATGTTGTAGCAATCTCTGCAACAAATTGATCCTTTCCTTGGCGGGAGGCCACAGACAGTTGCTTGACAGCAATAACTCTCCCATCATTAAGTGTTCCCTAGAGAATATGAAAATTTTAAAATTTTGAGAAATATTGTGTAGTCCCGACCATGGTTTCTGATCTAATGAAAAGCAAAAATGGTATGGACCAATAAATCGCAGTTCTAAGCAAGTAATCTAGAACAGCAGGGTTTGTATTTTCCATGGTCTTGATCAATGCAAAAATGTGATGGTACAAGCTTACTGTTGCCATCCATAATAAATACGAAAGGAAAAAGCAGAGGTGAAGTGGCATATTCAAGAGAGTCCATCGATGGGTGCTATTTCATAAAAGCAATATTGTTCTAGGACAGCCTGTCTTTTATTAGAAGGATGTTTACCTTAAAAACAGGTCCAAAGCCTCCCTCCCCAAGTTTGTTTGCAGGATTAAAATCTTCTGTTGCATCCTTTAGTTCTGCATAACTGATAGTGTAGGGCCTAACATCCATCCCTAGGAGCTCTGCAAGTACAGTTAAAACTAGTGTTTGTGAATATGCAAGGAAGTTAATACTCAACTTACGTAACTTTTTTTGAAAGGCAAAAAATTTATTAATCTTTGAATACAAATTACAAAGATTAAAAGGAACCCAAACAGCTTCGAGCTGGAGTAGGATAAAATCCACAAGGGGAAACAACAACTCCAACAATCACAATCCAACAAGGACCCCAAGGGAAAACGATAACACGCCAAGGTTAGCAAGAAACCAACAAAGAAACACCTAAAACCCAAAAGGGCCACCCAAGCCTAAACATCAAGACAACACCCGAAACGACACCTAAGAGTCAATCATTATGTTGGAGATCATGCGCCTTAGCCCTTTCCTCATCTTCAACTTCCATAATCGCTAATCGTCGAGTGAGGTCTTTTTTGTCCCCCGAATAGCTAAGACCCATAATCTTGCTAAGGGACCAAACAGCCTGAGCCTCGTTTAGATGAGTCATGTTGATGCCTACAGAAGAGATTGGTAAAGCAGCAATGGCAACATTGTTATTACGCTTAGCTAAGACCCCTTTTACACCTTACGTATCTATTACACTTAAAGGATGATCATTATCATTTTGTAGCACATTGTTATTCCCTCCATCCCAATTTGTTTAACCAATTTAGAATAGAATGTTTCAAGGAACATAATCATTACACCTATATATAAAAGCTCAATGTTCCAAAAGTTACCCTCCAACTTTTGGAAAATGACCACTTTTAACTCAAATAGTAAGGTGTAAAAGGGGTATTGTGTAGCTTTTGATCCATTAGTCTTTAAAAATATACAACATTTTGGGACAATTAAAAGTCAAAGTGTACAAACAAATTGAGATAGAGGGAGTAGTAGATTATGTAAGACAATGGATATTACAGCATACTAATTTTGGGCAGGACACTAAGGGCAGTGCCAAATGTGTTTTCTTCAACAATGGGTTTACTTCTTTTCCCTCATTCGACAAAGAAAACCAGAGGATTTCAGGTACTCGATGGTGAGAAAGAAAGGAGAGGGACGGGCTGTTTTATCATAGGATTGTTGGTTGGCTAGAAAGGGGAGTGTTTAAGAGAACATGTACCCATACCTCCATCATGTCTGAACATGCCACGAATCACACAGAAAGCATCTAGCAAGCCTAACGCTACTAAGAACACAAAAATAACTTGCATAGGACCCATGCATCTAAAACCATTACAAATAAACATTAGTAGAACCACACACAAGACAACAACGAATCTGTTGTGATGCAAAAGTCATAGCCCAATAACACACTTGGCTTACTATTTTCCTGAGTATTTTTACCTTCATCGTCGTCCCATCCCGGCCCTTTTCGGCAAAGGACAAACCAATAGAGTGCAAGGAGAGATAGAAAGCTTACAACTCCAACAGGAACAACAATCCCCACAATCAAACCAATCTTACTCTTTTTGCCAGATGTAACAGTGGGGATGAATTCTGTAGAAAATATTAGTCATAAGAAAATTGGAACTAACATTTTTAAACTTGCATCAAATATTTACAAAACATATTACCTGGGACAGCACTGATTGCTGAAATAGAAGGTCCATATGTACCTTGAGCAGGTATACAACAAGTCCCTTTACCAGCCCAAAATAGATGGATTTCAAGGTAGTTTTTTGATACCAGAGTTGGGAAAACCTTCGGAACAGCTTGGAAAGAGAGACCACCGGCCTCCTTTTTTATGTCGAAATCTTTCTGAACCAGATTCCCCTATAATGAAGAGGTTGATAACTTAAGAACCAAAAAAAATAGTAACAACTTCAGGGGATCCCCTTGTGAAGCGAAGTCTCACAGGGTACCAAAGTAATAGTATGATTTATATAAGTGTGAGGGCACCCTCAATTCAATAGCTAGCTTTTGGCATTGACTTCTACCCAAAATCGTGTACCATGGTATCAATGCTAGGTACCAACAATTAATTGTATGTATGGCTTTGGATCATTCATAGTATTTATGAAAGTCACTATTTTTCCGATTTATCTTTTGTGTTTGTATTCATGATATCAAGCACCGTCATATGATCGTTTTCATTGTTTCGGGATAGGCTTTGAGATAGACCATACAACGTGGGACGGGTCGTGCCGTTGGTTAAATTCAGTGAGACGATCCGTGCCGTATTGAGATAGCCTATACTGAGTATGAGTCTTGAGCATATTTTTGGGAATTATAGATAGGAATTGCAACCCTATCGGTGGGGTTACAAGTTGAATGAAACCCTAGACTTCGCCACAATTATGTTGCAAGGGGAGGTTGAATCGAAATCCTAGTCCCTTTTCTCTCATCAGTTTCCAAAACTTTATCGCTTTCTAGTTAGTTTTAGTTAACTCAAACCAAAATCCAACTTCCCTTTGCTTTCCGAATTAAATTAGAAATTGATTGGAAGTACAGTAACTTAGCTTTTCAGCGATCTTGAACTTAACCACCATTCTTCGGAATAATAGTTGTTCCCTTATTTTATAAATTATATTTTTGATACGAAAGACCAAAGGATAAAATCATAAGCTGGGGCATGCGAATCTTCCCTATATGTTTTCTCCGTAATCAGCATAATGAAGACATGTACCACCTTTTCTTTAGCTGCCCTTTTTCAAGGACTACGCGGCCACAGTTTTGTTACTACTGTGGCACTTCTAAAACTCCTCAACCTTAGGACTCTGAAGTTGATTGGCTTGTAGGAAAGTTCCTTTTGGCATTTCTTTTCACGAACACCATTAGGGAAATGGCTTGGGCAGCTACGGTCTACAATATTTGGGAAGAAAGGAATTGCATGATTTTCAGGGGATTCAAAGACCCCAATCTTCTCTCTCCAGAAAATTACATTTGATATTCGAATTAAGGGGTCCAATTTCTCTCCAATGTAAAGCTGCCCCCCTTAAATTTTGGCCCTATGCTGTTCTTGGTAGATTGCTCCTAGGACTGTTGCTCCTAGCTTGTAGTAGTTATTGTTCTGTTGTTTGTCTCATGTAATGGAAGGTATGCCTTCCTTGTTCTTTGTAGTTGTGGAAACTTTATATCCATCTCATAACCAATTGGCAATGAGTGGAGAGCTCTCAAATGTTATTAAGTGATCACTCATTCCACTCCCAAGCAATATGCGATTCATTTCCTTAACATCCCCCTCACGTGCAGCCGCGTTTGAGGTCTGTCACATGTGGCCATTTTTGGGTCCTATCATCGTGCAGCCTTTTTGCTGGTCTGCCATCAAAAATGTGGCAGAGCGGGACCTATTCCACTCCACATTTTATAAAATTCACAATCCACACCCCACGATGACAGACTAGCAAAAAGGTTGCACGATGATAGGAATCAAAAGTGGCCACAGGCGTCCACTTAATAACATTTGGGACCTTTCCACTCATTTGCCAATTGGTTATGAGATGGATATAAAGTTTCTACAGTAGTTATTTTTTCTTTCAAAAAAAGATTAGGACTATCAAAAAAAAAACCCAATTGTGATAACGCGGCACTGACCTGGATGTATATATCAAAAACACGCCTTCCAAGACTTTTCCAAGTTTGGGGATTTAAGATTGCAGTCTCTGCGAAATGGAGAGTCACACTGTAATTACCATTCTCAAGTCCCAGCCCAAAATATCTTAGTGATCCCGGTGATATTCGTGCTGTCTGTAACACGGTGTCCAAAGTCGTGAACTGACTTGAAGAGACACTCGTATACTGGGAATCGTTTAATTCGTTGAAGTGCCCGACATTACTTACAGCCCACCTTTTTGTACTAGTCTCATAATAAGTAACTGGACCAAGAGTCTCGTTATCCCACTCATATACAATCTGATTAACAGCTTTTATCTTTGGACCACCACAATTAATCGCAAAGTCGGAATCTGCGAACCATCGGGGGAAAGGAATTCATCAGATTAGAGTTCAAATAGGTCCAACAGAAAAAAAGAAAAAAAATAGCCACATCTCCTTGATCATGTGATGCATCTTATGGGTTTAATGAACTTCTAGAAGTGGGAATTTACACTTTATGAAGACAAACTTGACTTCGCTGCGTTTTACATGTGAAGTTTTGACATTAACAAGGAAAGGAATTTCTCACTTCATCTGACAAGTATAAAATTGTCACCTTGAAAGAAAAAGAAGAAAAAAAAGACGGTTTCTTATGGCCTTTCATTGGCAAAGGGCATTATAAGATTGGAGCTCAAAACATAGGCCATTGACTAGCAACAACACTTGGTGGAAATAAAAGAAAAATTGGAAAGGAGCATTAAATAAATCTACATAGGCTTCAAATCTCAAAGGTAGTACCACAATCAAACTCAATTCAGTGGTCTTCAAAAAAATTAACCGCACGAAAGGATTTTGCATGACCACATACACAACAGTACACAGTAAACCAAAATCCTAACACACAAATATCAAACTATGTAACACCCCACCATGTACGGCCCCATTCCCACATATCAAGAGGCAATCAAAGCAACACCGGATAAGGCGTACAGATGCGCACGCACACACAGAGTGCATGGTAACATAAAACAATGGAATGAACAGAAGTTACGAGACTTGGATTGACTTAGGACCTCTATGAACTGAAGGTCTAATACCATCAGGTCACCAGTTATTCCAAAAGCTTAAACAATTAGGAAAAGAGCCCAGCATTGTGTACCAAGTCAGCTAACATTTACCGGTCTAAGTTGACCTACTTTTAGAATCAAAAGGATTTGATGATTCAAACAACACTAGACTCAAAGATCCTCTTTCCAGCATCATAGAATTTAAGTGTCCCGTCTCAGAATAAAGGGTAAGGGGAGGTTCTAACACGAACTAGTATATATAGAACTTCAGTTTTATTAACTGTATTTTGTTTCCTTGCAATTTAAAAACTGAAATTATTAAAGTTTCTCTGTTAGGACCTTGGTTTGGTTTAATTCCTATAACCGGGTGGATTTTTGTAACTGCTTATTTTTGGTCAGGAGATCACCGGTTCGAATCGTGCTAACAACCCCCTCTCGAACTTGATCCTCCTGCGAAGCCCAGCAGTAGTCCACTAGCCCTTGGTACGTGGGCCGGTAGTTGTTATGGCTCTTTGGTCCCTTTTGGGGCCAGCCGTAGGTCTGGAGTCCTTGTGGACAAGCCCAGGGGAGAGTTGCTATGCCCCATTGCCCCCTCCTCACCCTTTTTACTCAAGAAAAAAAAAAGAGAGAGACTAGATTAGGGAATGTCTCAGCACTTACAGTTCCTCTAATTTTATCAAATTCCCCAGTTCTGATGGGAGAGAGCCAGAGAAGTTATTCGTGCCAATGTTTCTGCAAATTACCAAGATAACAACATCAGAAAATAGGCTCATCTTTTAGTTATACGTACGAGTGATTCCAATTTTCAATGGAATAAGGAACTCACTGCCATTGCAGCAAACAACTGATTTTGATATAAAAAAGCATCTCGGTTATCAAAAGCAATGATCAGGGTATGACGGTTGAAATAAAGAGGACACAGCATACACATTGCTTACAGGATGCTAAGTTCTGACCAGTTCCCTATGAATTCAGGTATGCTCCCTGTGAGTTCATTATCCGAACCCAACCTGAAACCCTCAAAAAAAATTCTTTTTTCATCACAAAAACAATTACTACTATTAAAAACATGCTCAAGTTCACCAGATAAGACAAAGGATGAGCCAGAAAGCTCTTACACTATTTGCAGGTTTTGTAGAGCAGCAAATGTAGATGGAATAGCTCCACTAACTCCAGAACTGTCGAAGTAGCTGTCAAGGCAAAGAATTTTTGTAAGTATGATGCTCGAACTTTTTGCATGCAATGCCAGCCTTATAGAGGTTACAGTTTACAGGCCTTAAAACTTTATGATGTTTATAATGTGAAACTTAAGAACACATCAGGGTTCCTTTACTGCAAAATAGTTGTGGAGAAGGAGAGAAACTAGAATATGTGCCAGCTACTCCACATAGAATTCATAGCAGCCAGTCAGCCACGAACTAGTATATAAAGAACTTCAGTTTTATAAACTGTATTAAAAAACTGAAATTATTAAAGTTTCTCTGTTAGGAACTTGGTTTGGTTTAATTCCTATAACTGCGGGTGGATTTTTGTAATTGCTGATTTTTGGTCAGGAGGTCACCGGTTCGAATCGTGCTAACAACCCCCTCTCGAACTTGGTCATCCTACGAAGTTTGGCAGTAGTCCACTAGCCCTTGGTGGGACGGTAGTTGTTATCGCTCTGGTCCCTTTCGGGGCCCGCCGTGGGTCTGGAGTGCTTGTGGTCAGGCCCAGGGGAGAGTTGCTATGCCCTGTTGCCCCCTCCTTGCCCTTTTTACTCAACAAAAAAAAAACAACAAATTGGTCGGAAGTCCAAAAGAAAAGGTCTCAAAGCAGATTTAGTCCAGCTTAAATTTCAGTGATGTGTAAAGTCCATTAATGAAAATATTTTGGAGTTTAAGGTCCATGAAAAGACCAAATTGCCTTTAATGAGACAAGGGCCTTGTTTGGCTAACATAAAAAAAAATATTTTTTTTCATTTAAATTGACTTTAATGAGACAAGGACCTTGTTTGGTTAACACAAAAAATGTCTTTTTTTTTTTCTAATTTATATTTTTTATATTTTGACCATTGACCGGCGTTGACTGGTGTATCTATTCACTTTTGGTATATCTGTTGTTTCTTTTTTATTTTTTGACTGTTGACCGGCGTTGACCGGTGTATCTGTTCATTTTTTGTGTATCTGTTGATTTTTTTTTGACCGTTGACCGGCGTTGACGTTGATCAGTGTATCTGTTCATTTTTTGTGTATCTATTGTTGATATATTTGTAGTTTAAGTAGAGGTTGTGGTGGTAGAGGTGGTGGTGGAAGTGGATGTTGTGGATTTATTTTGGTATATCTGATGTTGATATATCTGTATCTGTTTTGTGTTGGTGTATCTGTTTTGGTGTATTAGTATATCTGTATCTATTCTGTGTTGTGTTGGTGTATGTGTTTTGGTATATTTATATCAATTTTTTGTATCTATTGTTGGTATATTTGTATCTATTTTGGTACATCTGCTATTGATATAACTGTATATGTTTTGTGTTGGTGTATCTATTGCGGTATATCTATTATATCTGTTTTGGTGTATCTTTATTAGGTATCTGTTTTGGTGTATCTTTATTAGGTATATTTGTATCTGTTTTGTTTTAAGGAAAAAGAAAAAAGACTTTGTTGTGGCTGTGGAGTGGTGGTGGTAGACATGGTCGTGGTGGTGGTAGGCATAGACACCTGACCCTAACGAAATATCATATAAACACTTGACGTATTAAAAACACTCATCAATTAAACTCCTACGTATCGTCAACCTCCGTCCAAAATAAACGGAAAATATGTTTCTCTCCCCAATTCGCAAGAGAGAAGCAAGAACAAACCACAGTAGATATTGTTGGTATATTTGGTATATTTGTATTTGTTTTGGTACATCTGCTGTTGATATATATATATATATATGTATCTATTTTGTATTGATATATTTGTTGTGATATATCTATTGTATCTATTTTGGTGTATCCGTATCTGGTATATCTGTATTTGCTTTGTGTTGTGGTGGTGGTGGCGATAGCGGTGGTGGTGGACATGATTGTGGAATTGGAGTGGTAGTGGTGGAATGGTTATGGAGGTGGGGAGGGGGGGGGGGGGGGGTGTTGGGTGTGGTGGTGGTGGTGGTGGAAGTGTTGGTGGTGGCGGCATGGTGTTGGTGGTGGCGTCGTGGTGGTTGAGTGGTGAAGGTGGTGGCGTCGTGGTGATAGAGTGGTGGCATGGTGGTGGTGGAAGTGGAGGTTGTGGTGGTGGTGGCAACGTCGTAGTGGTGGTGGTGGAAGTGGTGGTTTAGTGGTGGTGGTGGTGGTGGTGGTGGTGGAGATGGAGGTGGTGGCGTGGTGGTGGAGATGGAGGTGGTGGCGTGGTGGTGATGGAGTGGTGGTGGCATGGTGGTGGTTGAATGGTGGTGGTGATGGAGTGTCGTTAGAGGTGGTGGTGGAAGTGGAGGTTGTGGTGGCATGGTGGTGGTAGTGGCGGCGACGTGATGGGGGAAGTGGTGGTTGAGTAGTGAAGGTGGTGGCGTAGTGGTGATGGAGCGAAGGCATGGTGGTGATGGAGTGGTGGTTGTGGTGGCATGGTGGTGGTGGCGTCGTAGTAGTGGTGGTGGAGGTGGTGGCATGGTGGTGATGGAGTGGTAGAGGTGGTGGTGGAAGTGGAGGTTGTGGTGGCATGGTGGTGGTGGTGGTGGTAGTGGTGGTTGGGTGGTGGTTGAGTGGTGGTGGTGGTGGAGGTGGTGGAGGTGGCGTGGTGGTGATGGAGTCGTGGTGGAAGTGGAGATTGTGGTGCCATGGTGGTGTCGTGGTGGTGGTGGTGGTGGAGGTGGAGGGTTTGGTGGCATGGTGGTGGTGGTGGAAGTGGTGGTTGAGTGGTGGTGGTGGAGGTGGTGGCATGGTGGTAATGGAGTCATAGTGGAAGTGGAGGTTGTGGCGGCATGGTGGCGTCGTGGTGGTGGTGGTAGAAGTGACGGTTGAGTGGTGGAGGTAAAAATAAAAAATCAACAGATGCAATAAAAATGAATAGATACACCAGTTAACGCCGATCAACATTAATCAACGGTCAAAATAAAAAAAAATTAAAAAATCAACCGATACACAAAAAATGAACAGATACGTCGGAGGGTATTTTTGAGAGAATGAGTGTCAATTGTCCTGTAGACTATAAGGGAAAAAGTAAATGGACTAATTGTGGCATAAACTCTTAGACTATGTCCTTCTACTCAATTTACCCAAAAAAAAGAAAGAGAAAATAGATTAGGGAATGTCTCAGTACTTACAGTCGCTCTAATTTTACCAAATACCCCATTTCTACTGGGAGAGAGCCAGAGAAGTTATTCGTGCCAATGTTTCTGCAAATTACCAAGTTAACAACGTCAGAAAATAGGCTCATCTTTCAGTTATACGTACTAGTGATTCCAATTTTCAATGGAATAAGGAACTCAATGCCACTGCAGAAAAATTCTAAATTACAAAATGTTACGTAGATGACACAGTTTGGACACAAGATGATTATACGTGGGTAGAGTACTCGTACTTGTTGGCAACAAGTTGCATTGCTGTAAATCAAAAACTAAAAGGGAAAATTTCAAAATACCCCCCAACCTTTACAACAAAATTTAATTAGATTCCCAACCTTTTAAAAACTTCAATTTTACTTCCAACGTTATCTTCCGTTAATCAAAACGCCCCCTTCCGTCCGAATGACTAACGGATTTCGTTAAAAGCTCCGTTAAATAGCGTCCCGATCGAATTTCGATGATCCGAGCCACTCAATATAATTATAACGTGATTTTAAGGGTACTTGCAAGAAATCAACAAAAAAAAGGACCGGGAAGGGCTTTATTTGAACAGTTTTAATTGAAATAGTTCAATAAAATACTGTTCAAATCAAGTCCTTCCCGATCATTTTTTTGCTAATTTCAAGAGGGTACCCTTAAAATCACGTTTTAATCATATTGAGCGGCTCGGATGATTGAAATTCGATTGGGAAAGGGGAGGTGCGGATAGATCCGGATTTTGTTCAAGTTCGGACGTCCAGATTTTGCTTCGGTCTGCACCTCCCCTTTTCCGATCGAATTTCAATGATCCGCCCCGTTCAATGTGATTAGAACGTGATTTTAAGGGTAACCGCTAGTAATCAGCAAAAAAAATGATCGGAAAAGGCTTGATTTGAGCAGTTTTTTGTTGATTTCTAAGAGGAATCCTTAAAATCACGTTTTGAACACATTGAGCGGCTCGGATCATCAAAATTCGATCGGGACGATATTTAACGGAGTCTTTAACGAAATTTGTTAGTCATTCGGACGGAAGGGCCTGGGCATTTGATTATCGAAAGATAACGTTGGGAGTAAAATTGAAGTTGTTAAAAGGTTGAAAATCTAATTGAATTTTGGTGTAAAGGTTGGGAGCTATTTTGAAATTTTCCCACATGAAGTTACCACCTACAGACATACAAATTCAAGAATAACATACAATACTGTAAGATTAGTTAGTTTTCCAAGTTCCTTTGGAACCTCCCCCGATAATGCGTTAGCACCCAGGCTCCTGAAAACAATTAAATGAGGTGTCAGACCGTTAAAGGAGTTTAGCTAGACATGGATAAAACATTAACGACCTGCAAACAACGTTAAATAAAAAATAAGGTGGCTTACAGCCACTGTATTTGAGTTAGATTGGCAATGGATGAAGATAGAGGACCGGTCAGGTAATTTCGGAGCAAGTCTCTGCAAAATATGGAAGAAACTTAGTAAACCATTGTGTGATGAGGGAGAATTTTGAATGATATAGTTAAAAAAAATTTATCCAACTATGCATCATGATTTTGAAGGTTTCAGTTTGACAGTGTGTCACAGTTCACATAGACAAACCGTAACATTTTTTCTTACATAGAAAATGAAACATTGTTTAAACTAAAACATCAGTGGGTAAACATACAATTTTGTGAGGGAAGTCAAAGACCACAGCTCCTCCGGGATTCCTCCAGTAACATCCAGAAAACGGACTTTGCTGTTACAAAACAGTAAATAAGGCAAGCAGTAAGTGAGAAGATAGACTTCAACATACGGTACTAAGAGCTTGAGTTCATAAATCAAGGTTCTGACTTCAACTGCATGGTAAATGTAAGCTCCATAGGCCGAGCTCTCTTTTGGTTGGCAAGTTCTTGATCAAAACACGCATTTGCACGCATTCCCTTTTATTGACTTGTATGGTTCCTTTACTTTCTTTCTAAAGTGTCTGTCTAGGGTTGTGAAAAGGAATTTGTATTTGATTTTTGTTGAATACGAGTCCGGTAGTCATTAGTCCAGTGTTTTTGGAAAGCAATGAAGCAATATTGAAGCTGGAAAATTTGTTCCAGAGACCATGAGGTGAGATGTCAAGCGAGGTCTACTGGATGCTTGAGCGAAATGAGTTCGCTCAAGTGACTTTTCTTCTCTCAAGCAAAATTGTCAAGTTGTGGCTTCTCTATAAAAATTGATTAGTTACGGTACCGAGCGCTGTATTCATTTCCCAGAGCTCTCATTTCCATCTCCAAATTTCTGGGAGTGCTAGGGTCTGTGTATTTTGAAGAAACGTGAAGATCTATGGATCTCTAAACCTAATCAAGTCATGACATCAAGAGATATTCTATCACCTATGTTCAAACTTCAAAGCAAGACCTTTTGTGGAGTTCAAAAGGCGCTTCTGAAAGGTTTGAGGATTCAAGATGTAGTGATTGTGCAAGGTTACGATGAGTGTTGGCTTCAGCAAGTAGTTCTTAGGACTCTTGGTGAGGATACACAGTCGTGAATAAGAATACTTGTAATCGTACTATGTTTCCAGTACATGATTCCTGTGATTTATCTTTGATCCTTGTGTGATTGGTATTTTTGTTTGTGTGATTGAAATAATCTAGTCAAAGGCCAATCATAGTCCTTGCATCAATCTAGGAATTTCATTCGGTATCAGAGCAGGTCCCTATAATGTGGAATCGTTGACTTCTAAGTGGACCCTTGATTTGCAATGGAGGTAAGTTCAAACCGTCCTGTGAAACGAAGGCTCACATTGTCTGAGAACCAAAGTAATATGAAGTATATAAGTGTGAGGGTACACTCACTTCAACAGCTAGTCCAACAGCTAACTTTCTGGGTCGACTTTTACCCAACACTATTAACACCTTCGCCATTAGAAAGAACGAACTCTTCGCCGCTAGAAAGAACAAACTCCGATCACGGGAGGGAAAAGATGGAGCCTATTCAAAGGCTGTCGACGATGATGTCTGGAGTACTGCATGTGAGGCCAAATATACACCTCCTACTGAAACTGGAGTCGCCAGTCCATAACTAAGTGCGAAGTACACCAAACACTGAGAAAAATGAATGGGCGACAAACAGTTGAGCGCTAAATGTCCTGTTCACTCATGTTGGTACGAAGGAGTTTCACCGCATCAAGTCATCTTCAAGTTGTTTTCAATCAACTATGTTCAAACTTCGAAGGAAGAACTTTTGTGAAGTTCAAAAGGCGTTTTTGGAAGGCTTGTGGATTCAAGATTTGGTGATTGTAGTGGGCCGAAATATCCGAGGGTTCAAAGGATGCAAGGGAATCACAATGTGAACCCACCATTTAGTTGTCTCAGTTTGTTTGTAAGTCAGGTCATGCCTTGACACTCCATGCCACGTGTTTTCCAAACGACAGACGGGCCCGGGGCGTATTGCACCAATTCAAATAATGAGTCCCTTTTTAAAGGGCTGAGGAATCGCCTAAAAGAAGAGTTTCATAGCACGAGAGCCTTCGCTGTCTTGTTTTCTTTCGAGGGAGCGCTCAAGCCGAGACTCTTATATGTCAATAGAGAGAGCAGATTCAGAAAGAAAGCAAATCTGTAGATTCAGTCTCTTACTTTCTTTATTTTCTAAGAAATCGATTCTCCAACTACCTCCTAGCTACGAAGTAGTAAATTCATCTTGCAGAGCCGTCTGAGAGGAGCAACGTGGTGTACTATTGTCGGTTTTCCGAGGAGGGTACAGACCAAAAGAACAGAAACCGGGAACCTTTAGTTCCTAATTGAGGACATTCTTTGCCAATATCGAGGTCTTAGAGTTAGCTACCGGTAGGAGAATAGTAAATTATCCTAACGATTGGGCTCTCGTTTCATTTGGTAAGTACTTTTATCGCTTGGTGAAGTCCTCTCGCTCGGCGGACCTTTATTTTTCGGCAGACGCTGCTTACGCTCGGTGGGACGGAAGTCATTCGGTGATATGTCCACTAGGGATGGCGCACGGACGTGGTTGTTGTGGAACGTTCTGAAAGCTTCCGTTGATAGGCATGGTGTCCTCTCTGATAACCGAATTGACATCTCTGCCTGATGTGACATCTCTGACATTGAATAATGTGGCTCTGCAATCCTCGAAGGGTGGCATTCATTAAATGACTCTGACACATGACGTCATCCCAGCGTGACAATGAGCATAAAAGGTACTGCCAACTTGTCGAACACTCCAAGTCTTTGCCTACAAATAGAGGAGTTCCCCTTCTAGGGCAAGGGTCTGAAAAACATTCACTACTACACACTTTTCCCTTTGCATATTTTCTTACTAAACTTCTTCTTCTTCCAACACATACTGACTTATTTGTCAGAGCTTTTTTCCGGAGGAACACCCCGCCTCCAATTTGCAGGTACACGAGTCACAATGTCAGTCCCCCACAGTCCAGCGACAGGAAGAAAGGATCCAGAAGGTGCAAGGTTGATCCAGCCCCCCACAGTGATCATGCAAGGGACGATGAACGTGGGTTCGACATGAAATTATTCGTAGGATTCGTTGTGAGGATAGACAGTCGTGAGTAAGAATAATATTTCTAGTGCATGATTTCTTCCCATGGTTTTAATCCATTTAAGGGTTTTCCATGTAAATCTATGTACCTCGTGTGATTGGTATTTTTGTTAGTCCTGTTCACGGTCTAGATCGGATCGTATTTCCTAGAAATTCAAGGATCGAACCGTTAGTTACAATTTTTACAAAATGAAATTCGTGTCCCAACCAAAAGTCTCACGGTCCGAACCAAAAGTCTCACGGTCCAGTTCCAATCTAATCTGTGACTCGTGGATCGATTACGGTTTTATCCAACGGAGTACGTTACATAATCCCGGTCATATTTTTTTTTGATTTCTCGTGGGGACCCTTAAAATCACGTTCTGATCACATTGAACAGTTCGGATCATCAAAATTTGATTGGTATCTATGAGGTCCGCATGTAAGATAAGGGATCCATCATAAGAAGGAGACTGCATATATATATATATATATATATATATATATATATATATATATCGGGGCGGTTCCGGGGACCCTTAAAAAAACTTCGAAAAAACCTCCCCAAGTTCCCAATCGAATTTTGATGATCCGAGCCGCTCAATGTAATCAGAACGTGATTTTAAGTATACCCGCGAGAAATCAGCAAAAAAAATGACTAGAAAGGGCTTCATCCAAACAGTTTTTTTGTTGAACTTTATTGAACAGTTCAATAAAAAACTGCTCAAATCAAGCCCTTCCCGATTATTTTTTTTGCCAATTTCCCACGATCACCCTTAAAATAACGTTTTGAACACATTGAACGGCTCGGATCATCAAAATTTGATCGGAAACTATGAGATTAAGATTTGGGGGGGTTTTTTAGAGGTTTTTTTAAGGGTCCCCGTAACCGCCTCGTGTATATATATATATATATATATATATATATATATATATATCGGGGTGGTTCCGGGGACATCTAAAAAAATATCTCATAATTTCCGATCAAATTTTAATGATATGAGCCGCTCAATGTGATCAGAACCTGATTTTAAGGGTAACTGCGTGAAATCAGCAAAAAAAAATAACCGGGAAGGCTAGATCCGAGCAGTTCAGAACAATTTTTTATTGAACGGTGCAAATAAAAATAACTCAAATCAAGCCTTTCCCGGTCATTATTTTTGCTAATTTCTCACAGGCACCTTTAAAATCACATTCTGCACACATTGATTGGTTCGAATCATAAAAATTTGATCAGAAACTATGAGATTGAGATTTGAGATATTTTTTTAGATATCGAACGGTTCAAATAAAAACTGCTCAAATCAAGTCTTTTCCAGTCATTTTTTCTGCTAATTTTTTGCGAGTACCTTTAAAATCACATTTTGCAAACATTGAACTGTTCAGATTATAAAAATTTGATTGCGAACTATGAGATTGAGATGTGAGATGTTTTTTTAGATGTTCCCAAAACCGCCCCGTATGTATATATACACACACATTTTTTTTATTTACATAAATAAATATCTCACGATCTGGTTCCATTAATCCACGTTTTCGTAATGAAAATCTGTGGACTAAACCGCGAGTCACGGTTTTCTAATTTTTCAATCTGTGTCCGGACTATTAATCCACGGACAAAATTCAAAAGGTATGGACTGTGGGATTTCGGTTGGTGTGCCGTTGTTGGTATGGTACTTGGATATCTCGCCGAGGAGGAGATTTGTTGAATTCGGCTCGATTTTGGTCTTCCCAGCTTCCGTAGTCCAGACTATGGCCTTGGTGGTCCGGACCAGCGATCAACATGTGATTTGGGAGCTGGCAGCAAGCTTTGTCCGGACCAAGGTTTTGGTGATCTGGACTAGGGTCACTGGGGGAAGAATTTGCAATCAGCATGTCTCGTCCGAAGCTGGTGCAAACTAGCGTACACATTTCAGTCGATTTTGGTTATATTTTGGACCTCGTAAAGATTGATTTTGGACTCTATATGCAAAGGAAACATAATCTAGCAAGGATTATGGCTTTAGGAAGCAATCTATGGCTATAAATATGGCCTTGCCTCTTATTAGGGTTTGGACTTCTGTGAGTGAATCCGTCTGAGAGGCCCCTAGGGGGTCTCATCTGTAGAACCTTAGGGTTTGTCTATTCGATCTTCATCTGCTGCTTCTGGTTGCCTTTTCTATGGTGGGTTCAGTAGGCCTTCGGCCATCTGGAAGATCATTTGTTTCGGTGATTCTTTTTGGTTGAAACCGTAAGGTTTCATAAGAAACAACTGTTTCTGTGTGATATCCGGTCACGTCTGTGGAGCAATATTCTGTCTGTGTCTCTTGGTCAAAACCCTAAGGGTTTTGTGAGACTTGATGAGAGAGAGTCCGAATTTGGTGAAAGATTCCGAATTTGGGTTTTTAATTTGGTGAGAGAACTTGTATTTTTAATTGGAGTTTTTAATTTGGTGAGAGAACTTGTGTTTTTAATTGGATTGGTGAGAGTCTTTTTTAAGGGCTTTGTTTGTTCGTCACGATTGTAGTTCTTCAAAGCATCGTTCTCTTCACATAATGGAATCGTCTCTCATTCGTTTGCCCGTGGAGTAGGTTTATAGCCGTAAGCCGAACCACATATATCTTGGTCTCTTTGATTCGTTTTCTTTATTTGGTTTGGTTTCTCCATTGCTTTTTCGCACTTGTGTTTGGTTTGGTTTGGTTATTTTCCCAATATCATGGCCATCAACAATCATCAGATTTCAGTTGGGTCCTTCGGGGGCCCGCCACATAAACACGGATCGGTTCGGTCCGGACCGGTTTTCATGATTTTGCACAGTCCTTTTTTTTTTTTTTTTGGTGTGATTGAAGTAATGCCGTCAAAGGCAAATCATAGTCCTAGCATCAATCTAGGAATTTTAGTAAATCACGATAGCTTTATGTCAAAATGACTTCATAAGGAATCAATTAGTTCTCTTCTTGACTTTCTTCTACCTCTTTTATCACCCTCAATACAATTCAAAAATCATCCCGGCTCAAATCGTTTTCTATCATTCGTCGTCATTCAAAATCACCCTCCTTAATTGACCTACATTGCAAATGATGATCCCATCTCCAATGGTTAATACAATCTGCAGTTGTTTTCACTCCATACTCGTCCCTAATGCACTCATCACTTTTTGGTTTGACTGAGCTGGGATTGTAGGCTTATTAACCTTTTTAGTCTCCAAAGTATTATGTTCGTCTCATTTTTGTCCCTGATGTAAACATTGAAAATATTTAGTCTCCAACGTATCAATTTTGTACCAATCAAGTCTCCAAGTCTAATGTCGTAACCCCATCTGTCAAAATAAGGGGCATCATCGTCATTTAAATCACCCCAAATTCCTGTCAAAGAAAGAAGGGGAAAAAAAGAAAAAAGAGAAGAGAAGAGAATAGAATAGAATAGAATAGAGAGATGTGGTTGTGGGGGTTTCACGGAGGTGGTGGTGAGAAAAGATGGTGGTTTGGGTGAGGGAGGGAGACAGAGGGCAAGGACCTCGAAACCCAGTTCAAAACAAGCGACAAGAAGGTGAAGGGTTGTGTTTCTCAGGTCTGCGTCCGAGCCTACCTTGACTCGGACAAGAATGTCGTGTTTGAAGCCGATTCTGACTCGGTACTCACCAAGGGACTCGCGGCTTACTGGTTCAAGGGCTTACGGGTCGGTTCGTGGAGGAGATTCTACGCGTTTCGCCTAATTTTGTGGTGCTTCTTGTGTTGCAACAAAGCTTGACGCTGTCGACGAATAATGTGTTCTTGAATATGTTGAAGTCGATGCAAAGAAGGCTTTGGAGGGTTAATATGGAAGCTGAAAAAGGCAGTGATTTTGGTATTAAAAAGACGAAAATCCCGTGGAGGGTTCGAATTTGAGCTCAAAAAATGGGATTGTAGCTGAAAAAGATAGTGAATTTGGTACAAAAGACGGAAACCCCGTTGAGGATTCAAATTCGGATTTCATGAAATGGGATTGGGGGTGGAGATTTTGTGGTTGGAGTGAGCTCTGAAGTTAGTGGTCATGATGATTTAGGATCATCTTTTCGGTTGTTTTTTTAAGGAAATTAGGGGCAGGTGAAATGACGAAGATGCCCCTCATTTTGACGGATGAGACTAATGGTGTTAGACTTGGGGACTTGATTGATACAAAATTGATACGTTGAGAACTAAATGTTTTCAAGATTTACAATGGGGACAAAAATGAAACAAAAGTAATACATTAGAGACCAAAAAGGATAATAAGCCTGGATTGTACCACTAGATAATATTACAACATTTCTTGAGAATAGTTCCTAGTAGTATTTTCTAGTAAGAGACTTACAGTTGGGTAATGTGGCAAACGGTCCCATTGCAATCGCATCGGATACCGGGATTGCAATCTGTATCGTCGATGACCCAGAGAACGGTAGTGTCGATGGCGGCTCCACTGCATGGTTCTCCGCTTATGTTCCATTGATAATCTGTTGAGGATAATGATAATCCCCATTGGTTGAAGACGGAGTTCAAAGCACTCACTGTCCGAAATTCCAAAAAAGAAAAGAAAAAGAAAAGAATGAGTTAGAGCTGACATGGTAATCTTGTTTCGAAAGGAAAATACTAAACCATATCGCAAATTAACAGTCAATTGGCAATACAATTCTACAGTTTTATAGTATAATTCTTAGAGTAAATATTCTTTCCGGAGGCGGAGGAAAAGAGGGGGTTTTCCGCCCCTCCGTGGGCCTCTTTCATGGTTTTTTATGAGGTAATCCGAATCGTTCATCATATAGGGCCTGTAAAATAATGTATTCACGCAAAAAATCAGCTTGTTCGGACATCGATAGATATGTCAAAAGTTGAGTTTAAGACGAAAGAATGGACGACCGTGGACAGTTTAACTTAAAAAACAGTTGATAGATCCATATTGTCCATATTTTTGTCTAAAACTCAACTTTTGATACACCTATCGATGTCCGGACAAACTGATTTTTTGGGTGAATACATTATTTTGCGGGCCCTACAAGATGCATGGTTCGAATTATCCAAAAAAACGTGCAGTGGGAGCCCACACTGGGGTGGCGGAAGACCCCATTGTTTGCTGGCGCTTGATAGAATTCATTCTCTAATTCTTATACTTATTCTACTACCGCTTGAAAAAAAAAAAAAAAAAAAAACACTTCGGTCAAAAAATTTACTTAAGACTAGGGGTGGCAAATTGAACCCAGACGTATTAACAAACCCAAACCCATCAACTAAAAAATAGACCCAACCCAACCTATTTATTAGTTGGGTAAGAATGGGTCCAAACCTAGCTAACCCATTATTAATTGGGTCTTAATTGGGCATCAATTGGGTCAACTTAAATGACCCAATGAGTAATGAAAGTAACCCACCAAATTCCTGCCTCTTTACCAATTACCAGGTTTCCCGTCTCTTTTGCAATTGGGAAGCCGAGGAGTATGGCCTTCTCTCTCTCTCTCTCTCTCTCTCTCTCTCTCTCTCTCTCTCTCTCTCTCTCTCTCTCTCTCTCTCTCTCTCTCTCTCTCCCTGAGGAGTATGGCCTTCTCTCTCTCTTTTATTCAATTGTTCTGTGCTAAATCACATGCATCCAAAAATGTTTTGAACGGTCTGGATTAAAAATTAATTGTGACCGGTAACAATTATTTTGACCAGTCAAAATTGAAAACATATCTCATCCATTGATTGCACGAATGGACCGGTGAAATTGAGCTCCGCCGTGAACAAATTTCTCTCATGGTAGTCCCGCATAGGGGATTAAAAAACTTACTTATTTTTTTATCCTTATTCAAATTTTTTTTGTTTTGTATCAAATTTTTGTGACTTATAGATTTGTTTCGACGAGAGGAATCGGAAAAGTAAAAAATTTGATCGAAACTTATAATTTTTTGAATAAAGACAAAAATAAATCAATAAGACAAAAAAATTTACTTATTGTCGTCTTTTTGAAAAAATTTATGAGTTTCGATCATAATTTTTTTTTACTTTTTTGATTTTTCGATCATAAGTTTTAGTATATATGTAATTGGGTTATTAGGTGGGTCGGGTTGGGTATGGGTAATTAGACTCATACTTAATGGGTCTAAATGGGTCGATGACCCATTAAAGACCCAACCCACTACCAACTTACCCAATTTGACCCAAACCCGCCCGTTTGCCACCCCTACTTAAGACAAGGTCAAAGGAGTTAAATTTGGACGGTGACTGATCAATTCGTCGAAGAAAGTGTTGAAAAAAAAACTTGATTTTAGTAGACACGTGATACATGAATGGTGCGGTTTATGTATGTAGTTCTGGAGTTTAGTTGAAGTGTTCATGTATGCTTGTAAAGAGTCATCTAGTAGTTTGTGTAGTTGGTTAGCTAGGTTCAACAACTTTATTTCTTCGTTGTATCTAGCTTCTTAAAAAAAGACATCCAGAAACAGGTAGCAGCAATGACTGGTTTTCTTATGGTGTAGTTTGTGATGTTCACATTGATATATGATGGGCCGCCACATCACGTGTTCGTTCAACCTCATAATCTAATTATGCTATTTCTAAGCTCATTTTTTGTTCAGCTCTTCTGAACCAATCTAAAAACTATGCGCAATATGGAGTTTTTGCGGAGTCTATATAAACTATGTACTCTAGTGATTCTAAGATGTTACCAAGGTGATGGAAAGCAGAGAGAGTGATTAGAAAGAGTGAGGTTGAGTAGAGGTTATGCACCACAATGAAGTAGTCTGTGTGTAAATGAAATAACGTGAAGTGTTTATTACACAAATACTTTGTTATCTCCTCCCTCATGTCTCTCCTACTTGTTTATGTTGGAAATATTCGTTAGAATTTCTGTGAACTATACAAACTGGAAACAACACCACAACAACAAAATATTGAGAGAATAATATAAGCTCATAAGTAGCAAATTTTTTTTTTTTGATTGGCTAAAAATTTATTAAAAATAGAAAGAGGGAAAAGAGAAATCTAACAAAAAGTTTGTCAATACATCACAAGGGCCGAAAGCCCAGCCCCAACGGTCTAAAACGGGAGCTTAAAATTACAGCAATCAAGCACACCCGATACCCATATAAACAATAAAGCCCAAAAAGAAACAAACGTTGTCCTAAGTAGCAGTTTAAGAGAAAGCTTATGTGGATCGAGTCACGCATAAAGCGTTGTCCTAAGAAAAGATACGTTCCTGCTTGCCCCGAGTTGTATGACGTTCCACTCCGAAGATAAAACAATCCTCGAAATGTTTGTGTGCAGCTAAAACTTTTCTCGAACCAAGAACCTTCCGTATGCTCAAAACAATGAAAATTATATGTAGTGAAACTCAACAAGTATATATGAACCAGAAAATCATTTGTGTTCCGCCCCATGACCTTCTCAGGTTTTTTTTCTTTTCCTGTGGGAGAGTAATATGTTGGGAAGTGTGTCAGTATCTCTATTACTTGGTATAGGTAAATATACACGTAGATTTCCAAAATCAAGAAACCAGCATGGTGATGTTCTGATGAGAAGGGTAGAGTAATGAGACCAGACACAATAAATGAGCAAAGAATCCAAATTAAGCCATATTAAATGTCAAAATTTTAAATTATCTCCAACAGTTTAAGTGTAGTTGGTCCATCGAATTTCCAACATAAAGAAATTTCAGAGGAAGCAAACTGCTTATTTTGTGGAGATCGAATAGGTTGGGTGTAACACCCTTTATATTTGAGATGTTTTAATGTTACACTTAACGGTTGTTTGGATGCAGTATAGGAAGGGGAGATAAATAATACCCCTCATCTAAGACCTGGGCCCATCTCTTGCCCTCGTTTGGGAACTCAAGTTGCTGGGGTCTTCGGTTATCCTCCTCCTTCGGTAAGACCGGAGATGAGGGATTTGGGGGTCTTATTTTTAGACAGGGTTTGAGGTCTCCATAAATTATACCCCCAATCCCCCTCAAAATTTGACCATTTCACCCCTCTTTATCCCCCATCCTTCACCCCAACTTTTCATTTTTGCCGGTGTGTGTGAGTGAAGTGCAGAAGTGTATTTGTGTAGGAAAGTTGAGAAAAAAATTAAGTGTTCCAAATTTTATTCTGTTTGAACCAGTGGAAAGATTTTAATTTTTTGATCATTTTATCCTAAATCGTCATAATTAAATTTTTGACACTAGGGCTCTCGTTGATTAGTACTATGAAAGTCGTAGAATCAAATATCGTTTAGGGCTAATCAATGAAAGCTCTAGAGTCAAAATTTAACTATGCCTATTTAAGATAAAATGATCAAAAAACTAAAATCTTTCCACCGGTAACGGATTGAAATTTGGAACACTTAATTTTTTAACCATATTTTGTAATATATAACCTATCTAAAGAGGTTGAAAAATTAAGTGTTCCAAATTTCAATCCGTTTGAATCGGCGGAAAGATTTTAGTTTTCTGATCATTTTATCTTAAATGGTTATAGTTAAATTTTGAATCTATGGCTCTCATTGATTAGCCCTAAGAGATATTTGATTCTACGACTTTCTTAAGGCTAATCAACGAGAGCGCTAGAGTCAAAATTTAATTATGACCATTTAGGATAAAATGATCAGAAAATTAAAATCTTTCCACTGGTTCAAACCGATTGAAATTTGAAACACTTAATTTTTTTTAAAAAATTGAATTTTATAAAAAAAATTGTTTGACAATAATACTAAATTCGTTAATTTGTTAGTAGAAATAAATATTACGGCTTAAATTGTGAAAGGATAATTAAATTTGCAATTATATATAAAACGTAATGCATAATTAATTTAGGGACTGCACAAGGGCAAAAGGGTCATTTTATAGCTTTTTACATCATCCACCCTTTCTTATAACCCATATTAATCTTCCATCCAAACGAAGTACTATTTAATCCCCCTTCTCTAATACCTCATTCAAACAATTTACTCCCCCCGTCCCCTTTTAAGTGTCTTGCTTTGTAACTCCAACTTATTAAAAAGACATCATCATTATACCTTTCACATCAACTTTTTTCTCCACTTTCCCTACTTACCCATCATTATTACACTTTTACTCACTAACTATTCAAAAAAGAATATACTTTTAGGGACAAAATAGACAATGCACCAACTTTTACCAACTTTACTAAATAGACACTTATTAAGGGACAACCCAAAATGGAATACTGGACTCTAAATAAGGGATGGAGGGAGTACCATTTAATCCTTCCTCCATAAACATCACATCAATATGGGTCATCCCTTATTAACTAATACCCCTGCTATTTTATCCCCCTTATTAACTAATACCCCCAATTCTTTTCCCGCATCCAAACGGGCCGGGCTAAGGTTTTTTTGTTTTAAAGAATTGTGCATGTGTGCCGTGTGTTATGCTGAGATGTGTGTGTCTTTTAAAAAAAAAAGAACAAACCCATCAGGGGAGGTTTTGTTTCTACGTTAGAAGAGAGAGAGAGAACAGCCGTGGAGAAGAAGAAGAAGAAAGAAGGAAAGAAAGGGGAAATTAGGGATAGGGTTGAAGACCTTGTATGGTAATTCATATTTTTCTATACTTGAATTTATGATTTTATTGTTCAATTTCATACATAGCATGTAGCTAGCACTGAATTGAATTCATGGGAGAGGGTTTTAGAGGTTGGAGTTGGGTTTTATTCTAGAAAATTCGTGCACATCATGGTTATGCAAAACTGTGTTTTGAGCAAAGTTGAATCTTTCCTGTTTTTGACGAATTTTTCTCATCGACACGCCGACCATGTTATTTTCTGGTAATTTTAATTTAGATTTTTCTGTGCTTGCAGCTTATGCTGTAAAAATTTCAGAATTTTCTGAGACGTTTAGAAAAAGATAAAAATCATAAACCGAGCTGCTGTCAGATTCGTATATGTGCTGACAGCACCGACACGTGTTGAGAAAATGGACATATCTCCTAGCTCGGGCATCGATTTTACGCACCGTTTATTGATTCTGAAACTAGACTTACATACCTTTCTGAATATGTAAGGTTTGTGCCTTAGTTTCTTCTAGGAAAAATCAGTTTTTGTTCCGAAGTTGATGGTTTGGTAATTCTGGAAATCTGGGCAGCTTTTGGAACTGTGTTCTTCATCAATTTTGTCATAGTTAAATGTACTTACGAACTATGGGTTCTCATGAGTCTTAAACATTGACCAATTGGTGATGTTTTGGTGTTGGAATCATTGGAAAATATTGAGTATGTAATTTTTAATGAGCTTTCGATCGCAGACTGTTCTACTGAAAACTGTGAGTTCTGCTTTACATGTGTAACTTCATTTGAGCGTATCTTGGTCATTCGGACTCCGTTTAGGCAGATTTTATATCGAGATTGATGTTCTGAGAATGTACTTTCTAATGGTTGTAGTCTCGGAATCTAACTCTGAATCTATAGAATACTATAGTCAGAAATCAATCAATGGTTCTGCTAGATAGTGTGTGCTTTAATTTGTGAGATTTCCAGCTTTGGGGTGCAAATTGGTGAATGTACTTTTATTCGGCATTTGTTATGTAGTTGAGTTAATGCAGGATATTGTTAATGCATTTGTCTAGCCTTTCAAGTATTTATATACTAAAATGTTTGGCTTGTGAATAGGTGACGAGTCGGTGAATCAAGGAGCACCGAAACTATAGTTGTACTTTCTTTTGGAGTACAAGGTGAGTGTTTGATTCATAGATATTGTTCTATATTGAATTAAACTTGAATGTTGGCTTAATTAGTGCCCGGTGATTGGCTTTATGCCTTAAATTATTGGCTGTGTGCCCGGTGTTGCTTTTGATTTCTCGATTAACTGTTGATAAGTTGAGATTATCTTTTAGCTGTACTTTTAATATGGAATTGCATCTATGTCTCATAAACACTTCCGGATTCCGTTTCGGAATCTATTTTTGCAGGCGTTGTAGATATCCACTGCTGATCGTCATGTGGTTGCACCCTCGCTTAGGGCGGCATGTCGGGAAGGCTAGATGAGTTTTGGCGAAATTTTGTACATAGAGATCTAGTTGCAACTCATGTTGATATTCGTTTGTTGTGTAGTTTAATATTTTCTTGAGACTTCCGTTGTGTTTGTAAGAACGTTAAGTTTTGCGTTATCAATAAAATGACTTTTGATTAATTTAATTGCTAGAACTTGAGTTATAGGAATGGGTTGGTGGTTGATGTTGCACCCTCACGTCGGTTGGAGCTCAATTGAGTGCTGCCCTGGGGTGGGGTGTGACATTGGGGGCTTGGGGTCAACCTTCCAAAACTATTTTCTTTTTAAGATGAGATATGATGAGATTTGCTACCGTATTCCTGAATTCGAAGGAATATTGCCACTTGAATTTCTCATTGTGCAATATGTTGGTGCCCGCTGTAGCGCTACTAAATACAAGTGTTCTGTTTGTGGAAAAAGAAAAAGCGAGAGAAACTACATAGATATTTGGGAGCCTACTTTTTTGGTTTTTCATTTTTAACTTTCTGCCTTTTTAACTTTTTGCAATAAGAGTAGTGTTTAGAAGATATGTGTTAAAAATAAATTATGGATTGATTTTTTACCATGTCCCTTTACTATAGTATAAGTAGTGTGTATGAATAATGTGTTAATAAATTTTTTAAAGTTATATTGGGAAATTGTTTTCTTCTTTTGTTATTTGAACGGCTCAAACTATTTTTCAATTTTATTGGAGTAGGTAGTAATTACTAATTAGGAAGAAATAAAAATAAGTAAAATAATGATGTGACATAAAGATATATGTTTTTCGGTTTGAAGTCTTTTTTGTTCTTTATTTTTTGGTAATTGAAAGGCTCCAAGAAAATTTTCAAAGATTAAAATCCCAATATCACTGCCAATTTCAGAGGATTAGCAATTATACCTTCTCTTAGAGATGATCCCGAAGACAAAAACACAAAACTGATGGGACTGTATGCTACATAGAACTGATGAGTGAGTTCGAAAAGCAGTTTACTATTAGGAACCCAAGAACACTCTTTCTGCTGATCTTCAAACTTCCAAGGCAAATGTAAAATGTAGGGACGTGTAGGGAGGTTAATATTTAATTATTTATTGAGGGGTGTGGTTATTTCCAAAATAAGTAAAGGGTAATTTGGTCTTTTTGTTTCCAACAAATATGAGAAGTAGAAAAGGAGAATGGGAAAAGCTGCTCCAAGCCTTTTTCGGCTTTTGCTCTCTAAACCCAAAAACCAAAAATGTGTAATGCCAAAACTCATAGGAGTATATTTGTTCGGGAAAATTTCAAAATGACACATGAACTTTACACCAAATGTCACAGAGACACCTGAACTTAAGTTTATTTCAATTAAACACTCGTATTAACAAAATTTCCAAATTTAGACACCGGAACTTAAGTTTATTTCAATTAAACACCTGTACTAACAAAATTCCCAAATTTAGACCCCCGCCGTTATACTCCGTCCCAAAAATTGTTAACATGGCATCTCCAACCCATTTAAGTTGCCTCATTGCACATATTTTCAATCCTAGACCTAAAGTTTGCCTATGGGTTTCGCTTGGGTGCATCGTCCTCTGTTGGAAACATGTGCAATGGGGCAACTTAAACAGGTTGGAGATGGCTTGTCAGCAATTTTAGGGACGGAGCATAACGGCGGGGGTCTAAATTTGGGAATTTTGTTAGTACAGGTGTTTAATTGAAATAAACTTAAGTTCAGGTGTCTAAATTTGGAGATTTTGTTAGTACATGTGTTTAATTGAAATAAACTTAAGTTCATGTGTCTCTGTGATATTTGGTGCAAAGTTCAGGTGCCATTTTAAAATTTTCCCATATTTGTTCAGCCCCCAAACACCAATCACTGCGCTTCCACATGCAAAGCCATGTTTTCCTACTTACCAATAAATAAATAAATCATTGACAAAGGGGTAGCGGGAAAGGTGCCAACCCATCCCCAATTCAACGAAAGAACGGGATAGAAGAGAGGAATTTCTCCTCCTCGTGGGGTTTTTTCATTTCCCGATCTTAGATTTCGGGGGGTTTTTTCTCATTCCCCCTTCACCACATCTTCCTCCTCCCCAAACCACTATCTGCCACCCTCCTCCGCCTCTTCCGCCGTGTATCCGACAACTGTTTGCTACCGGTTTTTCTTTTTTTCTTTTTGGTTCTCTTCTTTGGTGTTCGTGTGTAGGATTGCTCCCGTTTGTGGGGCTTCTATTACCCATGTGTGGATGTTTTTGGTTATTTTCTATAGTACTCCGTCTGTTTGGAGTAATGGATTTAGTTGGGGTTGGGTGTAGTTTTTGGACTGAGTCCCTACTGCTGGTTTCTTGATCCCTTGTTTAAGGATAGAATTTCCTCCTGATGTATTATTTCTTAGAAGGTTACTAATCGCACCCCCTGTCACGCCCCCCCCCCCCCCCCCGCCTGACACTCTAGAGATTGACCCTTTTAGCCCCCACCTCCACGTGCTCTCTCTCTCTCTCTCTCCCCCCCCCCCCCCCCCCCCCCCCCCCCCCCCCCTCCCCCTCCCCCTCTTTCTTTTGATTTTTTTTAATAAAATTTTAAATGTTAATAACTTTTTTTTCACGTATTTTTTTTTAAAAAAATTAAATATTTTGAAATCTATTCAATGAAACCTATCAAACGAGCTTAATATTGATGGAGAAATAATGTAAAACGGAAAAATTATATTTTTTTTCGTAGTTTAAACTGTCTAACGAGATTAAAAAATGTGTTTCAAATTTAAATCCGTTTGAACCGGTGGAAAGGGAAAAAATTTTCTGATTATTTTAGTTATGATCATTTAGGAAGTAATCTTTTTGTTTATAACTTTTGATAGGAAAGTCCAACAACGTTTGTTCTTGTTGGAGAAGTTTTATTTTTTCTTATATTTTCAGAATATGTAATAATTTCGGAACTTTCCGACATTGATTTTTTTTCCATTTCCTAGTAGGGTTAGGGTTTGCATCGTATTTAAAGAGTTATAAGCCTTAGGGCTGGACAGTTTTTGATTATTATTGATTGACAAAGTGTCTAAAGAGAGTTTCATAAAAGAACATTATGGATCAGTACAATTTTTTATTTTCGGATAATTGGTCAGTTGGGAACGATATTGCAAATGATATTCCTTGTGGGGAGAACAGCTCCTACGTTGGGCGTGATTGCTCAAATATAGAAGTTTAAAAAAAAATGACGAATAAAAAAATAAAAACAAAGAGATAATATATTGGGCCCAAAAAAATCATTTAATCTAAACACATTATTTCATATTCAATATTCAATATTAGACTTGTTTGATAGGTTTCCTTGAATATATTTCAAATATATAAAATTTATTTAAAAAATACGTGATTTTAACCTCTTCGAACAGTTTATATATTAAAAAATATGGTTAAAAAATTAAGTATTCCAAATTTTAATCCGTTTGAACCGGTGAAAAGATTTTATTTTTCTGATCATTTTATCCTAAATAGTCATAATTAAATTTTGACTTTAAAGCTCTCGATGATTAACCCTAAGAGATATTTGATTCTACGACTTTCTTAGAGTTCATCAATGAGAGCCCTATAGTCAAAATTTAATTATGACCATTAAAATAAAATGATCAGAAAACTAAAATCTTTTTAACTGTTCAAACAGATTGAAATTTGGAACACTTAATTTTTCAACCTTTTTAGACAGTTTAAACTACTACAAAAATATAATTTTTCCATTTTACATTATTTCACCATCAATATTAGGCTCGTTTGATAGGTTTCGTTGAGTAAATTTCAAAAATCTAAAATTTATTAAAAAAAATAGGTGAAAAAAAAGTTATTAGTATTTACAATTTTATAGAATAATAAAATAAGAGATAGAAAAATGAGGGAGAGAGAGAATTAACACCTCTCTATTTCTTAGCACCTGTTATTGCTTTGGTAAAAAAGATAAATAGAAGGAGAGAGAGAGAGAGAGAGAGAGAGAGAGAGAGAGAGAGAGAGAGAGAGTACCTTCGGAAGGTGGAGTAGTACCATTTTGAGCTCGAACAATCTGAACCAAGTCCAGGAGGGAAACAAAGTAAAAGGCCAAGGCACAAAGAACTGATGGTATTGGTGATCCACCCATTACTTTCCTCTTCCTAAGTTAAATGGATTGGTTATCAAGGGAGATCCATTCAAGCCTAGCCTATATGTACGTGTTCAGAACTTCAGATTATATACAGTATTAGAGAGAGAGAGAGGGGGGAGGGGGGGGCGCTCTGTTGGTAAATGGGGGTTGTTTAGAAATGGACAGAACGCGTATGCATAAATCTCTGTGATTAAAAATCTTGGGGTTTGTCTGGAATGGTATACTAGCTGGCCAGTGGCGGCTTCAGAAATTTGTAATAGAGTGTTCAGAAATTACCTTTTAACTCTACTAACTAATCTCAATCAATAATATAAGTAAAAAATGTCATATACCAGTATAAATAGTGCGGTCAAAAAAATAACCTTTACTCTAAGAAAAAATTAACTACGAGACAAAATGATAACTTAAAAATATATACTTGAGTTTTCAAAAAAAATTAATTATTTTTTTGAAAGTTGCGTCGTAGATATTGTTTTGAGAATGGAGGAGGATTTTTTTTTACAATTATCCGAGATGAGATCTCATAATTTATGCCAACGTTTAATTGGCGTATTAATCTACTGAAACTCTTTTGAAAGAAACTGCAGCGAGTATGTTGAGACTGACCCTCTCGAAAATATGGTGTTCTTTAGGATAACATGGGGAGATTTAATTTTCTATCGTAATCTGAAATTTGAAGGAATATTATTCAAGTTAACGGGGTTTGCAATGGAGTTGAATTTTTTTAAAGCTTTGTCCGTAAATTCTATTAGCTAATAAAACAAAAACAAATAAAATAGTTATAATTGTCATGAATACGGAATTAACACATTTAGATCATCGACAATAAAGATGGAGAGGTAACGCAGAGCATAATATTTACACTAATAAATTCTTCTTTTTTCTCTTTCTTTTTTAATTTCTTTATTATGATTATGAGTTTTATTTGAAGTAATTAATGTGTTTAATGTTTAAATATGAATTACGTGGATTGATGGGCCGTTATTGGATTGTGGTTGATTGTTCAACTGGTTTTGGGTTGAGTGTTCAATTCTTTTTGAGTCAAGTGTTCAAAACAATTAGAATTGGATGTTCATTGATATTTAAATTGAGTGTTTAAAAAAAACTAGCCCATAATTTTTACATATATTCTAAAGGAAAAAAAATTATTTGTGTATTCAGTTGACCATGGAAGACTCTATGTAGAGCCGCCTCTGTAGCGAGCTACTCCCTTCGATCCAAATTAATCTCCGGTTCGGTTTCTAATACAGTTTTTAAAATGTTAATATCTTTCAATCTACAATGTCATTAAAAATTTTAAGAACTTTGTATAATAGAACTAATTGAGATTTATCATATGAGATCCATATTACACATAAAAATCACTATAGATATTAACAATCTAAAAAATGTATTGAAGACCGAAATGGACTATTAATCAATCATTCTACCTCCACACCCACTCACACTCCCAATTACACTCCCTCACTCACAATAGGGGTGGAGCCCGCACACACTATACACCCAGTGTGTGTGGGCCCCACCTCCATTGTGTGTGGGGATGTGTAATTGGGTGTGTGAGTGGGTGTGGAGTTAGAATTTTTGATTCACAAGCACATGCACCAAAGAGAAAGTCAGGTCACATCTCTCTCAGCCACTTGTTGGACGGGCCGGGACGGCCAACTTTTTCTGTTGAATCGAAAAGAATTGAAGACTTGACTACTTGTTGGACGGGCCAGGATGGCCAACTTTTTCTGTTGACTCAAAGGCCCCGGTTGATAACAGTGATAGATGTGTGAAATTCGTAAGGAGATGGGATTAGGATTGGAATTGATAATGAGAAGATATTGGTAATGAGAAGGGATTAATAATGAGTATGTTTGTTTGAGATGAGATTGGATGATGGGATTATTAATATCATGTTTGTTTGTGATGGGATTAGATGATGAGATTGGATTGATAGAAGGAATTGGTAATGAGAATGTGTTGGGGGTTGGGTTGGGATTGGTAATACCAACTCCCCCGGGGTATTCATAATACCCCCTAAACCCACCTTACTAGTCCCAAGGGACTAATAGTCCTAACCCATTTTAGGTTACCAAACAAGGAATTGGTAGTCCCTTGGGATTAGTAGTCCAATCCCAAGGTCTAATAAGTTTATCAAATGGGGCCAAAAAGAATTGAAGACTTGACTCAAAAAGAAAGAGAAAAAAGAAATTGAAAAAGAATGAGAAAAAAGCAGGATTTATTGGTTTAAGTAGGGAAGTGATATTGGCACTCCAAAAATTGATGCAGGCACTCCAAAAAACAATAAAAGTGGCTTTGGAGATACACTGATTTTGGAGTGCATGCATCAATATTTGGAGTGCCAATATCATTTCCCTTTAAGTATTATGTTCTGCGTTACCTCTCCATCTTTATTGTCGATGATCTAATTGTGTTAATTCCGTATTCATGACAATTATAACTACTTTATTTGTTTTTGTCTTATTAGCTAATAGAATTTACGGACAAAGCTTTAAAAAAAATCAACTCCATTGCAAACTCCGTTAACTTGAATAATATTCCTTCAAATTTCAGACTACAATAGAAAATTAAATCTCATCATGTTATCCTAAAGAACATCATATTTTTTAGAAGATCAGTCTCAACATACTCTCTACAGATTCTTTCTAAGGTGTTTCAGTAGATTAATACACCAATTAAACGTTGGCATAAAATATGAGATCTCATCTAGGACAACTGTAAAAAAAAAAATCCTCAACCATTCTCAAAACAATATCTACTATGCAACTTTTAAGAAAAAAATTATTTCTTTTTTGAAAAAACAAGTATATATTTTTAAGTTATCATTTTGCCTTGTAGTTAATTTTTTTTAGAATAAAGGTTATTTTTTTTACCACACTATTTATACTAGTATATGATTTTTTGTACTTATATTATTGGTTAAAAGATTAGCTAGTAGAGTTAAAGATAATTTCTAAACACCCTATTACAAATTCCTAGAGCCGCCACTAAACTTGAGGTTCTTATACTTGAATTAGAAATCTCAGAGATTAGCCAGGTTTACAGTTGTATTGCCTACTAAGCAATGTAATGGTCAGACTCATCAGAGTGTTGAGTGTTGTGAGGAACAACTTGTAAAGCTTCTGCCTTCTGATTAATTGCTCTGGTTACCTCCATGGAGTCTAGCTCCCATTTTGGGAACCACATAACCATGTGTTTGAGTAGACACCCTATTCTGGACTGTCCGGATTAATTTAATTTAATTTAAGGTCTTTTGGATTCCCCAATGATGATTAAGGTCTAGAACTCCCTGAGGTTGATGGTGTGTTTTGAGCTTCGAGCATTTCGAGCCTCATTCGAATCCTTTCAATTCCCTTTCAAACCCTTCAAGCCAGAACCAAATGGCCCCAGGAAAACCTTACTTGCTTACCCTAGTATTGTGCTGGCGTGCGCTGGTAAACTGCCACGTGTCGGTCATCGACCGTTGACTCAATTGCCACTAGCGCACGCAGGTATAATGACGGCGTACGCCAGTTAAAGCCAGTCAAATCATCGCTTTTTTGTCACGTGCTTGAGACTTTTGCTACTCCCTAGTATAGTGAACAGTTCCCCTGATGATTACATTCGACAGGGACGTCCCCCTCTCTCTCCTACATCCCCCATCACCTAGTCCCATGCATTTAATGCATGGGAGGCTCCCTCTCTTAACTCAACCAGCCTCTAACCCAACTGATCAGCTCCCCTCTCAGCCACTCTTTGCCTATAAATACACCCCTTGCATTCATTTGCAAGGGGTTAACAACATCAAGACTCCAAGTCTCCTTTTCTCCTTTCTTGCTCTCTTCATTCACTCCATTGAAAGCGAAAGCAAAGGACCATTTTCACACTTACTTCACACTCATCCTCACATCATCCATCCCTCAAACCTCAAGCTCAAGGCTCAAACCATTCTTCAACTACAAAACCAAAGGTATATCACCTTTGTGTGGCTTTTTGTTTTGACCCCTGAGGGGAGCCAGTGAGGCCCAGGCTGGTAATCAATACCAGTCTTGGCCTTAAAGCTGGCAAAATACAAAGATCGTATGCAATGAACAATGGCGCACGCCAGTAAAATATAGCCATACGCCAGTCGTGGCAGTACGTGCACTACTGACGTGGGGATCATTGATCATCTGTTTCCTGCTTTTTGGTTTTTCTTTTATCACCTTATAAGTATGGTAAGAACCAGTCTACTGTTTTCTGTACTATAGAACCGTCTAGCAGTAATGTCCAATACCTGCTTTTTGATTGCTTCGAAAGGCCTCTGGGATCCTTCTGGTCGTGTTCAAGAACCCAGATGATGCAAAGCCAAACACTGACCTAATGGCGTAACTGGCGTACGGGGTCTCATGACTGGCGTGCGACAGTGACGTGCTTGACCGATTCCTGAGCCTAAAATAATGGGTTGCCCCAAGCGTAGGGCGGAAACCGATGTAACATAATATTCGGTAAGTCCGGAGTCGAATCCACAAAGATGGTGATGTATGCTGACTAAAAACTCGGGTTGTTATTAATTAAACTGGCTCTTAGGTAGCCACCCCTTGTATGATTGATGAAAGATTAACTAACACTAACAGATAACTTGCTCAAATGATTAAAAAGAGAGGCACGGTCGTAGGAATCCGACTTTCACTACCCAATCAGAATTCGTTCGCTTTTCAAGATTCTAAAAACGGTTAAATTTAGGGAGAATTGGAAACTCCGAAAGATGCGAATCCTAAGGTTGCCGGTCCCGTACACAGCGGCAAACAGGTTTTGGTCCCCTGCTCCCGCTCACATGAGTCCCGACAATGCCTCGGATTCGTCCAACGGACGTAGTTTTCACCAACTAAATTTATTTAATTAAATTAAAGTACTGAAAAAATGCGAGACAAATTCTAATTGGGTTGCGGCACGCCTTTACCCAACGACCAAACCTCATAAAAACTACTCACTCATTATTAAGTAAGGAACAAAAGAAACTCTGATTTGAAACATGCTACTATTGCTCAATACGAAAAATAAACAAGAGATCTAAACCAAACAAAAACAAACTAACAACTTTAATTGAGAATAGAAATTAAAATTAATTACTAGAATGCGAGTAATTGAACAAAGCATGAAAACTTGAAAGAAAAATAAACAATACTCGGAACTTCAGTCGTCGCCTTCGTTCTCGGCAGCCCCCGTTCGGTTCTTTCGTCCGTGGTCCCTCCAACCCATTCAGAAGCTGCTGCCCTTTTATATGCCACATGTGCCGACATCATTAACTTGGGCCCATTCAATTCCTTCAATTGGGGCTTGACCCAATGCCCTTTTTACTTCAGCAGTACACGTTGCACTTGTGCACAGTCAAAGAGAATCAAATTCTTCAAGCATTTAACATTGGCCCATAACATACAATGGGCCCACCATTTAATTTACTCCAGTTTGATAGGCCGTGGGTTGCAAAACAATCTCCTAACTCCTCGATTAATTAAGTTCAGTGCCGAACTCTCGACTCCATATTGACCTCTAAATGGACTAGCTTCGAACACCGTTTAATGTTTTCCTTTTGCTTATTCTTTTATCAAATCCTCTAGATACCCACAACACAAAAATCAAGCATTAAGCTTTAAGAAATAATATAAAAAGAGACTTAGCAAAGATAAATTAACGGGCGCTAATGTGAACATTTACGCGCCTATCACACCCCCCAACTTACACTTTGCTAGTCCCGAGCAAAGAAAACAAAATGCAACTAAAGAAAACAAATTAAAACTGATAGTTCTTTTAAACCCCCAGGCGGCCCTGGTAGGACGAGTGAAGTCTCGTGAGGGTTTTCAGTAGCGATTACCCACAAAACACCCAGAATCCTTTCACATGAAATCCGAAAAACCGTAAAACAGCTCAATGATATCTCAAACAAAGAATATGAAGCCATTGCAAAGAGATAATGCGTAATGCGCATAAGCAGTTCTAGCTACTATCAAGTCAGAAAAATAAGTCATGGCACCGATACTAAGCATGTGTGAACAAGGGCTTCGGTTACAAGTGAAAAATAACCAGAATTTCTCTCCGAACCGAGTCTTGACTTCAAATCTCACCATGTCATACACTCAACAAATGAAATTACTCGAAACAAGGTGCATATTACTCTCAATACGTGCAGGCGAAAATTATATAAATGAAAGCAAAGTATCCTGCAAAAGTTGACACGAAAAGAAAGCTTTATAAAGTGGACACACAATCTCATGAACAGAATGCCAAGTATTAGAAACTCTCTCTATCCACCAATTCATAGCCCATTGCCCCTAGGATCAAACAGGACTTCAATTTCGGTTATAATGTCAGGTAAGGGAAAATGTTTCAAGGCTAGGTAAAAATTCAAGTGTCTGAGAATAGGCTAACCACAACTCACATAGGGCAAATATAACAATGCGTGCCCCTTTTCTTTAATTTTTCCTTCTTTTCAACTCCACCACATCTCTCTTTCCTACCTTTAACACAAACTCACATTTAGAACAAGTATTTCTCCTTTTCCACAATAATTTGGTGTCTTCCCTTTTTGCTTTTTTTTCCCCTTCTTTTTGTTTTCTCTTTCTATGGGAAAGATCACCGGTCAATCAAAACTCAATTCACAACTCCACTTACTCTCTCTCTTCTGAAAAATATACCTCCACAAAATTATCTAAGTCTTCTCAAGACACAATATAGATGGAGGAGCTCAACAAGAAAAGGGTATCATGCGAAAGGCTCAAATGGGCACACAAGAGATAAATGTATGAAAGAAAGAAACGAACCGGCTCAAAATAGCAAAGATGGCCTATAATCCTCTCCAATGGGCAATACAACCATGCAATTTCCATACTCAAGAGATAAGTGGGCAATTTAAAAACATTCCCCACACTTGACCACAAAAATAATGAGATCAACAACAAATTTGTTCTTTTGTGACAACAAGAGTTTATGTGACACCACTCCAAGAAAAGATAAGGCTCTAAACTCACATGGGCATAAGTCTCCACTAAACTAGCCATCGAGAATAATTAAGTCACAACTCACAAGCAACCAAAGCCCAAACAGACGTGAAGTGCAAATGTGCTAAAAATAAATGCCATGACAAATTCTTCGCGACAAGCTAGCAAAAAGAACTACTATGCCACCACAATATCAAAACAATGACTATTGTATCTCCGACTTAATCAATAAAGAGCCAATCTCAATTGCTTTCAAGTCTCATGCAAAAAAATCCCACTATTTTTTTTATTTTTTCAATTTTTTTGTATTAACAAGATAAAGAACAAAGTGATCCCTCCCCCCAACTTGAACTATTCAATGTCCGCATTGAAAGCATGAAAAAAAATAAAAAAATAAAAAAAAAGATAGGACATAAACGAAAAAGTGAGGAGAGATATCACCTCGAAAAGGAGGGACTAAGCAAAGTCAACTATAGAAAGAGAGAGACCCTCCAACTTGGATCAAACAACCTGCAAAACGTTAGCCTCCAAGACAACAAGAAAAATAACTAAAAGAAATAAATCATGCAAGAAATAAAATTAAATATATAAAAAAAAAATCATCCACTTTCTTCACGCAAAAGACACGGGTACTACTTTTCTCCCTATTTCTCAAGTGAGAAACGGGTGGCTATACCAGACCAAAAAAAAAAAAAGGTTATGTACGAGCAGCCAAACATGGGTTCTGAACATTTATCATGCCAACAAGAGCTAAGAGAGTAAACATAGTACTCCATTCTACACCTTTTATTGAAAATTGAACTCGGCCAAGCCACAAGATAAGATACTTCGAATAATGCATTTGCCGAATTCGTTTTAGACACTTAAATTCAACCAAGTTCTTAGCCCAAACTAGATCAATTTTCAAAGCATTGACAAAGTCCACAAGATATGGATGATAAACTAAATTAAATTCATCAACACCAAGAAAATCAATCTGCTCCACATTTAAAAACTCTTGTGAAAGTGGAGATTCAGTAGCAGGAGTGGCACAATCTAGAGCTGAGAGTACTTGATTATTCAGTGCAACTATTGGCAATGACTCCTCAAAAGGCATATAACCTAGTGCAACTATAGGCAATGACTCCTCAAAAGGCATATAGCCTTCACTAATGACAAGTAGCTCTATTTCCTCTTTTTCTCTCGCATCAGAATTCTTAGGAAGTGGCTCCATTTTCTCTTTTTCCCTCGCATCAGAATTAATATCCTCAGGAAGCGGTTCTATTTCCTCTTTTTCTCTAGTATCAGAATTGGTATCCTCGGGAAGCAACTCTATTTCCTCTCTTTCTCTAGCATCAAAATTGGTATCCTCGGGAAGCGGCTCTATTTCCTCTTTTTCTCTCTCATCAAAATTGGTCTCCTCATTACTTTCAGTCAACTCACAAAATTGGAGTTTTTGGGTTAAGTCATCTAGGTGATCCCAAGCCTCTTCAGGGTTTTTATCTAGAAATTCGTCAGTGGACCTAAAATCCACCTCGCATGTCTTAGGATTTAAACCACGACAAAAGGTAGCCAGAAGACTGCCAAGCTCACAATTAAAACTCGACCAAGAGAATACGGTATTTTTAAATCGCTCCCAACACTGCGACAAAGACTCATCATCTTGTTGATAGAAATCTGATAGTTCTTGTAAAAGCATATGAGTCTCATATGGGGGCTTGAAAGTTTTGAAAAACTGTATTACAATCTCACCCCATGTCAATCGTGGACTCAAAAAATTAAACCAATCTAGAGCACTATCACGCAAAGATGCTCGGAATACATGTAAAAGAGTCACTTCATTGCTACCAAAAGCTTCCTCAAGGTTATGAACATGTGAAAAAGGATTTTCTGAACCGAAACCATAAAATATAGGAAGTGACACTCGACAATCAAACTGTCTTGCATAACCTCCATACCACCTTGCAAGATGGGCCATTTTTTCGCTTTTCAACAATTAAAAAATAAAGAACTAAAAAGAAAACAAATAAAAAAATAACTATCCGAATTCTTAACACACGTAACCGTCCCCGGCAACGGCGCCAAAAATGCTTGACCGATTCCTGAGCCTAAAATAATGGGTTGCCCCAAGCGTAGGGCGGAAACCGATGTAGCATAATATCCGGTAAGTCCGGAGTCGAATCCACAAAGACGGTGATGTGTGCTGACTAAAAACTCGGATTGTTATTAATTAAACTGGCTCTTAGGTAGCCACCCCTTGTATGATTGATGAAAGATTAACTAACACTAACAGATAACTTGCTCAAATGATTAAAAAGAGAGGCACGGTCGTAGGGAATCCGACGTTCACTACCCAATCAGAATTCGTTCGCTTTTCAAGATTCTAAAAACGGTTAAATTTAAGGAGAATTGGAAACTCCGAAAGATGCGAATCCTAAGGTTGCCGGTCCCGTACACAGCGGCAAACAGGTTTTGGTCCCCTGCTCCCGCTCACATGAGTCCCGACAACCCGACAATGCCTCGGATTCGTCCAACGGACGTAGTTTTCACCAACTAATTTTATTTAATTAAATTAAAGTACTGAAAAAATGCGAGACAAATTCTAATTGGGTTGCTGCGCGCCTTTACCCAACGACCAAATCTCAGAAAAACTACTCACTCATTATTAAGTAAGGAACAAAAGAAACTCTGATTTGAAACATGCTACTATTGCTCAATACGAAAAATAAACAAGAGATCTAAACCAAACAAAAACAAAATAACAACTTTAATTGAGAACAGAAATTAAAATTAATTACTAGAATGCGATTAATTGAACAAAGCATGAAAACTTGAAAGAAAAATAAACAATACTCGGAACTTCAGTCGTCGCCTTCATTCTCGGCAGCCCCCGTTCGGTTCTTTCGTCCGTGGTCCCTCCAACCCTTTCAGAAGCTGCTGCCCCTTTATATGCCACATGTGCCGACATCATTAACTTGGGCCCATTCAATTCCTTCAATTGGGGCTTGACCCAATGCCCTTTTTACTTCAGCAGTACGTGTTGCACTTGTGCACAGTCAAAGAGAATCAAATTCTTCAAGCATTTAACATTGGCCCATAACATACAATGGGCCCACCATTTAATTTACTCCAGTTTGATAGGCCGTGGGTTGCAAAACAATCTCCTAACTCCTCGATTAATTAAGTTCGGTGCCGAACTCTCGACTCCATATTGACCTCTAAATGGACTAGCTTCGAACACCGTTTAATATTTTCCTTTTGCTTATTCTTTTATCAAATCCTCTAAATACCTACAACACAAAAATCAAGCATTAAGCTTTAAGAAATAATATAAAAAGAGACTTAGCAAAGATAAATTAACGGGCGCTAATGTGAACATTTACGCGCCTATCATGACGTCATGGTCCAGTGGCTGGCCCTTGCATGGTAGCTAGGCCTTAGTCTTTATTTGCTCCCCCACACTGTTTATCGGGTGTTCTGCTTATTTTCATGGCTTAAAGCCATTCCTCCTATCTGTAATCTGTATATGTGCTGATCTTAAGTTGTGTGGTTTGTCCTGGGTGTGCACTGGTCCCTTACAGAGCCCAGAGGGTTGAAAACAAGCATTGTGGGTTTGTGACAACTAGAGTACGCCAGTACTATTGTGGCGTGCGCAGATCTTACTAGCATGCAGTGGCTTGGCCAGTGCATGTTGGTGTGTTGTCTGTGCAAATCCTTTCAGGATAGCGTACCTCAGCTTGCAATCGCTCACACAAGTGCTTGTTCTCAATCTATTCTTTTTATCCATCATTTCAATCCATCATCCATAAACATTTTTGCCACATAAATGACAACTGTTACAGTTTTAATCCCCCTTAACTGTTCCCCGCCCTAATTGGCTGAAAAACGATTAAATGAGAGAAAAACACAAATGTTTTACAAAATGCCTGAGTAGAGACCGATCTCCGGATTGGGCGAGAGGGGTGCTATAAAACCCTTTCCCTCTCGTAACCTGACTCCCGAACCTCAGATGTCGAAGGTGACGACGGACTGGTATACGCCTTTTCAAAATCAAACAACGTAGCAAAACGTTTCAAGTTCGGTTTCTTGGGTGTTTCACCGCTAAAACTCGAGTGGCGACTCTGAATTGAGGCGTTTCGCAGCGCATTTTCAAAAAGATGGGCCGCACCCAAATTTTTTTCGTAAAATTTTCCGGGGCGTGTGCCCACAGTTTGTGTGTGTGTTTTGGTTGTGGTTTGATCACTTCGGGCACAAAATGTTTTCCGAACAAACATCAGTCTTCGTTCCAAGGAAATTAACCCCGTCTCCACACACTAATGAATGTGAAATTATATAAAGCACTCAAAGAGTCCCAGAGGGGAGGTGAATGGGACGACCAATTAAAAATTAGTTCAACCACAAATTCAAAGACACAAACCAAGTTCTATTAAGCAATTCAAATCAACATCAAAGTAAATTGCAATAAAGCTAAAGAACAAGAATACGATATATATGTGGAAACTACTTAGTGTCAACAAATCCTATGCATAAAACCACGGCCTAATCTACTCAACTTTTATAAATCAAAATGTTTAACAAGAAGACTTCAAGTTATGAATTACTTACTTTTATCCCAAGTCACACCTAACTCATCTTCTTGCCTAGCACCATGTGCCCCTTCTTGACTCCATAGACTCCTCGAGCAAAACCATCTTGATCTCCAGGTCAAGCTGGCTCCAATATCATTTGGCCATGTAGAATGATAGGCAACAATGTATGCTGAATTAAAAAATGTGAAGGAATTTGAAAAACATATCAAACAAGAAAAAATACATGATTATTAGAGTATTTCTCTAGATTAACAAAAGATGACTAAAAAATATTTTAGTCTTCCAGGTGCAATAAAAGCCCAGGTGTTTGATATGAGTGTGATGGATATTTTGGACAAAGATAATCAATCTAGAGTGTATTCATGGAGTATGAGAATAACACTAAATTGACAAACAAAAATAATCAAACACCAAGTTTAGAATATTCTATTAATGCATAAGGAACCACATGAATATAAGAGGAAAGGTTTCTCTCTCTAAAAGTGGTTTCGTGCAAAGTTAGTAGGGCTGTCCACGGTTTGAATTAGATTGAATTCCTGTGAATCCTGTTGGGTTCCCTCCTTAGTGGAAGCCCAATATTCGTTAGCCCAATTACAATTTGTATTTGGCCCAAATGAGTTATATTTGTGTGGGCTAGTTTTTGGAATATTCTACACACTTTGAAGCACATGTTTGGCACTTGATTTGTTGGGATCAGAAAAGCTTCTCCTGGAAGCTAATTTGTTTTTGTCTGCTTTGAAAATTATCTTCACTACCAGAAAGAGAAAAAAATGAGAGAGTGCACTGTGTGTGAGAGTGTGTTTCGGTGGAGGAAGGAAAGCAAGTGCAGCCCTTGTGTTCTCCTGATTTCGGCAGCTTCTTCGTCAACTTTGGGGGCTGATTTGTTCTCTGATTTTGGGCTCTCCGTTCAGTTACATTGAAGGGTTTTGTTCATCTATTTGGTGAGGTCTTTCCTCTTTCTATTTGGAGTTTGTTGGATACACCTTAAGGTGTTTGTGAGATCTTGAATCTCTTATAAACCCATTTGTAAGAACATTTGTTTATAGTGGAATCAGACTCCGGTCCCTTGGACGTACCTCGCTTTTTGGGGGAACCACGTAAAAATTTCTTGTGTTCGTTTGGTTTGTGGTTTGCGCATTTTGGATTACGTTCACTGCAGTTTTATTATTTTCTTCTTGATTTACTTGGGGGAAATTCCTCATATTTTTCCCAACAACTGGTATAGAGACGACGGTTGGCTAGAGTTTATTATTTTCTTGTAAATCATAGAAGGAAATATGGGTAGAATGATTAGTTTCAATGGAACTAATTGGGTGACTTGAAAAATTAAAATGGAAGACCTCTTGTATTGTAGAGAGTTACATGAGCTTGTAGAGGGTGATACGGCTAAACCCATCGATATGAAACATGAGGATTGGACCACATTGAATCGAAAAGCTGTTGGGCCTATTCGTCAATGGATTGACGATCATGTTTTTCATCATGTCTCCACTGAAACTTTGGCTTATGATTTGTGGAAGAAATTGGAAAGTCTCTATGAAAGAAAATCGACCGCTAATAAAGCATTCTTGTTCAAAAATTGGTGAATTTGAAATTTAAAGAGGGCAAGTCTATTGCGGAACATTTGAATGAAATGAATAGTATCGTTAATCAATTTGCTTCCATGAAGATTGTTTTTGATGATGAGTTGCAGGCTTTGATGCTTCTTAGTTCTCTACCTGAGAATTGGGAAACTTTGGTTTTGACGGTTAGTAACTCGGCGCCGGATGGAGTTGGTTCTATGAGCCAAGTTATTAGTAGTTTGTTGAATGAAGAGACGAGAAGGAAATCCACCGGTTCTTCTCATTCGGAGGCACTTGTTGTTAACCCAAGAGGGTGATCTCGAGGTAGAAGTAGCACTCCCCTCAATCGTGATCAAAGTCGTGGGAGTTCAAGGGGAAGATCACCGTCAAAGCAAGATATAGAGTGCCATTATTGTAAAAAGAAAGGCCACATGAAGCGAGAATGCCTATAGCTCAAATTCAAGGAGGAAAATCGTGGGAAGCATGGTGAAAAGGAATGCCTAAAGCTCAAATTCAAGGAGGAAAATCGTGGGAAGCATGGTGAAAAGAAGCAAGAAAACACAACGGCGGTCTCTTCCTGTCACGACCCAAAACCTACCTCGGAAGTCATGACCGGCCAAGTGGGTGTTAAGCCGCCGAAGGCCTGCACATATTCTTGTTTAAGGATTTCTCGCATATCATTATCATTATAAACCATATAAGCAAAGTATGCGGAAGTGTAGAATAAATAACGTAATCCCAGAGCTTCTAAGTGTACAAGTAAAATAATTACAAACCATTAGGCTATACATGATGCACCATTCTAGCACCCCATTCAGTCCACAACTTGCCATCTACCTTAACCTGAAAAATTGAAAAAGGTTTTCGTAAGCCGAAGCTCGGGTGAGAACCGTAGACCAAAGTTACAAGTTTGATCATGAAAATACCTCACTTAGTAAAATAATTCAAGAGCAAAGCAACATTTCAAATATTCTCATCAAATTCTCCAGTACATGCATTTTGATCCAAAAGCTCATTTCTTCGGTCCAAGAGATGGACCGTTTCCATTTCATTTCTCTTTCAACTTTTGCACTTTTGAGTGATAATAGCATTCAACGGTATTTTTGTCAGTCGGTTGGGGAGCGACCCCATTGAAGAGTGGTAAGATATCATTATCCGGTGATACCTGGCTACATCTCCTACCTTATTACTTCACGCCACTAGTACCTTTACCAGTCCCCTAGCGCTCAGGACACCGTTCGAATGAATCATATTATCACAAGCATGTACTAGCAACCTGTAAAATTCAAGTTTCCAAAACATATTGCTATGGTCTAATTTAACTGAAACTCAAAATATTTATAAACTAGCCATCGCATACATTAACATCAATTACACCAAGTAGGAAGTTCAAATTCCATATTTTCCAACAAAATCAAGCAGTGGCATCTCATTCTAAAATTTCAGAAAATACATATAACTAAGGTATGCGCAACTCACCTTAAAGAAGTAATGGTCACTTTACACGTGTCACCTCACTTTACACTTACACCTAACATAAAAATATGGACAGTTACTCACAAATTTACTCTTATTTTTAATCTAATTAAAGTTAGATTAGTATCATCATTAGTACCTGTAACTCAACTTAGAGTAAAACTCATAAATTTCGGGCTGTTTTTATATTTCTAATATGGAAGTAATAGTATGTAATTAACCTAAGTCAGGCAACAACAATCGGAAATTTCCAATTAGGCTACTAAGATCCTATTTTTATGGTTGATTCCATTACGGCGGTGAGTCTCGAATTCGAACTCTTTGCCGGAAGGAGTTCTCGCTTGCATGAAAATTCCACGGGTTGGGGTGCGGCGAACGCAAGAAGATAAAGAAATACGGTGGAGGGGTGAGAGGGAGTGGCCCGAGGGGCCGGTAGTCGTGGCCACCGCTTTCCAACCCGTCGTGCACTGCGCGAGTGCGCTTGTTTTATGGTGAGTGTGTTGTGTGAACTAATTACCCCAATAATCATGTGTGTAAAAATTTTCCTGGCTACATAAATTAGGGAGTGAGGTGAAAGATTACCAGGAGAGAATCATGCAATTTTCCAGCAACGTTGGTCGGAACGGCGATCGGTAACTCAACGAGAAACTACTGTTATAGTGGAAGAATGTTTTTCTTTTGCCTTCCTTTCTAATTTTGTTTTATCTAGTGAAGGATTTAATTGTATTCCTAAAAGTTGTATACATATATTTCGGTGGTTATTTGGTGAGGCAGCACCCATTTTTTATTTGCAAAGGACACATGTAATCCTGGTCATCCCATCGCGACACATAGCATCCCGCGTCCGATCATCACAAATTCTGTCCGAACGCGTTCAAATTTCGATCTTCGAAAAATCTTAGAAATTCAACATAGACTAATAAAAATATTTGGATTATCATGGCAGTGTCTGATTATAAAGGAAAGATTCCAATATTGCGTAATTCGTGAAGTGTATCAAATGTATCCTAGTTGTCCCATTGTATTTATAAAATTAAATCAGAATTCACACATTCATTCGGATAACGATACACTTCGCGTGGCCTAACTTACTATTAGAATTAAATTAGAGTGTCGAGTTCTTATTCGGACCACGTGACTAAAATTTCAAAAGTCAGGATTTTACACTTCCGATGGTGAACTTGTGGTTGTATGCGATGAGAGTTGTGTCAATTTGGTTAGCCAAGGTACAAATTGGGTGATTGATTCCGGTGCTTCATTCCATGTCACTTCAAGAACCGATTTCTTCACTTCCTACAATGAAGGAGATTTTGGGTGTGTTTGAATGGGAAATGAAGGTTTGTCGAAAATTGTTGGCATGGGTAATATTTGCTTGGAAACAAGTGTTGGGTGTAAGTTGGTACTTAAAGATGTGAGGCATGTGCCGGATATTCATCTCAATTTAATTTCTACCGGAAAGTTGGATGATGAAGGCTACAACAACCATTTTGGTAATGGAAAATGGAAGCTCACGAAGGGTTCTCTTGTGGTGGCTAAAGGGAACAAGACTTGCTCACTTTACACAATGAAAGGCAAAATCAGTAAGGGGTTTGTAAATTCACTTGACGATGGCTCCTCTACCGAATTGTGGCACAAGAGGCTTGGGCATATGAGTGAAAAGGGGATGCACGTTCTTGCCAAGAAAGAGCTCTTACCCGGTATGAAAGGTACTCCTCTTAAAACTTGTGTTCATTGCTTGGCCGGTAAACAAAATAGAGTTACATTTCGTTTCAAGTCTTTTACTAGAAAACCTAATGTATTGGACTTGGTTCATTCGGATGTTTGTGGTCCCTTGAAAGTTAGATCTCATAGTGGTGCATTTTATTTTGTTACCTTTATTGATGATCATTTGAGAAAATTATGGGCTTATCCGTTAAAAACTAAAGATCAAGTTTTCGATGTGTTTAAAGATTTTCAGGCCAAGGTTGAAAGAGAGACCGGGACGAAGTTGAAATGTGTTCGTTTTGACAACGGTGGTGAATATCTTGGGCCGTTTGATGAATATTGTCATAGCCAAGGCATTAAACACCAAAAGACCGTCAAGAAAACTCCTCAACAAAATGGAGTCGCCGAGAGGATGAACCGCACTATGGTGGAAAGGATACGATGCATGCTTTCACATGTGAAATTGCCAAGGTCTTTTTGGGCGGAGGCAATGAGGATGGCGGTTGATTTGATTAATTTGTCTCCTTTGAATGGCGATGTTTCGAAAAAATTTTGGTTGGGCAAAGATGTCACTTATGATCACTTGAGGGTTTTTGGTTGCCAGGCATTTGTTCACATTCTGAAAAATGAAAGGTCCAAACTTGATGACAAGGCAAGACAATGCATTTTTCTTGGCTATGGGCATGAGGAATTTGGTTATAGATTGTGAAATCCAGTTGACAAGAAAATCATTCGGAGTAGAGATGTTGTTTTTTTTGAAGATCAAACAATTAAAGACTTTGACGAAGATGATCAACCGGAGGAAATTTTTAGTGATCTTGCTGACTTGGAGCCAACTCCTTCACCTTCGACACATGTTGAAAATGAAGACGATGTGCAGCCTCCTCTTGAAGTTGGTGAAACTGTTGATGTTCCGAATGAAGTTGAGTTGGAAAATGAGGGGGAGCAACCAATTCAAGAGCCACCACCGCAACGGAGTTGAGGAGATCCGTTAGAGACAAGCAACCGTCAAGAAGGTACTCTCCCAATGAATTTGTGACGGTAACGGAACAGGGGGAGCCGGAGAGCTACCAAGAAGCCTTAGAGCATGATAAGAAATGTCAGTGGGCCAAGGCTATGCAAGATGAAATGAAGTCCTTGCTTCAAAATCGCACTTATAATTTGGTGAAATTACCTAAGGGTAAGAAAGCTTTGAAAAACAAATGGCTTTACCGATTGAAGCATGATGGCAAAAATTTGAGGTACAAGGCACGCCTCGTGGTAAAAGGGTTTGGCAGAAAAAAGGTATTGATTCTGATGAATATTTTCCCCTGTTGTGAAAATGTCCTCCATTCGTGTTGTTTTTGGTATGTCCGCAAGCTTGAATCTTGAGGTCGAACAACTTGATGTGAAAACAGTGTTCCTTCACGATGATTTAGAGAAGGAGATTTATATGGAGCAACCCAAAGGCTTCAAAGAAAAAAGGAAGGAAAACCTTGTTTGCAAATTGAAGAAAAGCTTGTATGGCTCAAAACAAGCTCTGAGGCAATGGTACAAGAAATTTGATTCTTCTGTGGTGGATCATGGTTATTCAAGAACCACTTCAGATCATTGTGGGTTTGCGAAAAAGTTTCTGGATGCAAACTTTATTATTCTCTTGCTCTATGTCGATGATATGTTAATTGTGGGACAAAATTCTACGAAGATCAACGAGTTGAAATTGGAGTTGAGTAAATCCTTTGCTATGAAAAATTTGGGACCGACAAAGCAAATTTTGGGCTTGAAAATTAGTCGTGATCGAAAGAAGGGGCTGATTTGGTTGTCTCAAGAAAGTTACGTTGAAAAGATTCTTGAGAGGTTCAACATGAGTAAGGCAAAGCCTGTTAGTTGTCCGCATGCGAATCATTTTAAATTTAATTTGAAACAATGTCCTACAAGTGAAAAAGACATGTACAACGCGGAGATGGAAAAATTTCCCTATGCTTTAGCGGTTGGTTCTTTGATGTATGCCATGGTTTGTACTAGGCCGGATTTAGCTCACACGGTTGGAGTTGTTAGTCGGTTTCTTTCAAATCCGGGCAAAAAACATTGGGTAGCTGTTAAATGGTTTCTCAAGTATCTCCGGGGTAGTTCTAGAGTTTGTTTGATTCTCGGAAGTCCACTTCGGAGTATTTGATGACCTTTGCAGGGGGAGCTGTCAATTAGCAATCAAGGTTGCAAAAATGTGTCGCTCTATCAACTACGGAAGCGGGGTTCATTGCAATTACTGAAACTTGCAAAGAGTTGTTGTGGTTGAAGCAGTTCTTGCAAGAGTTGGGTTTGAATCAAGGGAGGTATGTTCTCTCTTGTGATAGTCAAAGTGCAATGCATTTGAGCAAGAATTCCACTTTTCATTCTCGATCAAAGCACATTGATGTTAGATATCATTGGATTCGGGATACGCTTGACAAGAAGTTGTTGCAACTTGAGAAAATCCACATGTTTATAATCCTTTGGATATGATGTCTAAGGCTTTGTCTAAGGACAAACATGATAAATTTCGAGCTTTGTCGAGTTTGGTCGATCCTTCCACATAAGTCGAGAAGGGGGAGAATGTTGGGTTCCCTCCTTAGTGGAAGCCCCATATTTGTTAGCCCAATTATATTTTGTGTTTGGCCCAAATGAGTTATATTTGTGTGGGCTAGTTTTTGGAATATTCTACAGAGAATGACGGGCCGGTCCAACTTCATAGGCCTAATTCCCGCACGCTCCGGCCCAAAACAAAAAAAAGCACGGACAAGGATTCTACCTGAATTTCTTACTAAAATACCCATCCAGTACAAAACTACTGCAACCATCCGCAAACACTTGTGCTGCTTCGAAGTACCGTCATCTGACTCTATCTTGCTCTTCTTCTACCCCTTCCTCTAGCGCGGGCGACTTTTCTCCACGAGATCTCGCAACGACGACGCACCAGCGACAATAGCCCCAAACTCCAGGTCGTTCACGATAGTGGCGCCGATGTTGAGAACAACATGAAACCGGCTGGAGGGACACTATACCTGGACCGCGTTGAATTTCACGAGATTCGTGGTACTTGTGTTGTTCTCAAACAGCTACTGTTTTGAAAATCAAATAAAATTCACGAGGTTAAGCTCATGAAATTCATGAGCTCCAACTCCAAGCTCGTGAAATAGATATTTGTTTAAGATTCATCTGAATTACCCCAGAGCTAGTAAAATTTATTAGCGCGCGCTCTCTCTCTCACACACTCGTTTGCTTCTAGTTTCCCCTGACGTCACTTCCATATTCTTGTTGAATCCATCTGCTCGACTATTTTGCCCAAATTCGTGCCCTAACTCACGATCTCAAGTACGCATATACTGTCTTTTACTCCTAGTTATGTTGATCAACTAGTTCGGCACGCATACAAGACATCCTATTTCGTTTTTTCTTCTTGTTTCAATTAATTCTGTTGAATCTTGAGCTCGTGAAATTCATGAGCTCGAAACTAGTAAAAATCACGGGTGTGTAGCTTATGAAATTCATGACCTCAAAGCAAGTAAAAATCACAAGCGTGTGGCTAGTGAAATTCATGAGCTCAAATATAGTAAAAATTATGAACTACAAGCTAGTAAGAATCATGAGCGTGTAGCCAAGGCTGGCTCATGGGGTAAGCCCGCTTCTGACCCCCGAATTTTGGTCCAAAATTGAGATCCCATTGTAATATACAGTTTACATATTAATATTAGAATATTTCTACATAAAAACACAATTGTATCTTATCTTCTTCAAAAAGTACTCTTGCTATAATATGTTTTTACATTTCTATTGTCATAATTGTATCCTTTTAGTTTGATTTTTTTTGTTATTTTTGTACTTTTATCATTTTTAAAAAAGATAATGAATAAGGGGCTCAATATAGGAAATTTGCTTCGAGCCTCCAAAATATATGAGCTGACCTTGCGTGCATTTTCAACGGTTTATATCTCTCGACGTAAATTGCTAAATATATATAATATATAAAATTCACGAGGAAGAATAACTGAAGAGTGCAATGCAATTAACATTGTTAATTAATGGAGAAAGTTATATCATAATATAGATTAACAGTGTTAAATGACCGACCGACTTTCTTTTTGAAAGAATGGATTAACACTGTTAATCAAGCAGAGAATGGTATATGACCTTGTTGATCAACAGTGTTAAATGACGAGCTTTCTTTTCGAAAGCAAGGGTTAAAAGCGTGTGGTGTGTAAGGTATAATAACTGAAGAGTGCAATGCAATTAACATAGTTAATTAATAGAGAAAGTTATATCATAATATAGATTAACAGTGTTAAATGACCAACCGGCTTTCTGTTCGAAAGAATGGGTTAGCACTGTTAATCACACCGAGAATGGTATATGACCTTGTTTATTAACAGTGTTAAATGACCAGTTTTCTTTTCGAAAGAAAGGGTTAAAAGCATGCGATGTGTAAGGAAAAATAACTAAAGAGTGCAATGCAATTAACATAGTTAATTAATGGAGAAAGTTATATCATAATATAGATTAACAGTGTTAAATGACCGACCGGCTTTTCTTTTGCAAGAATGGGTTAACACTGTTAATCAAACAGAGAATGGTATAAGACCATGTTGATAATAGTGTTAAATGACCAGCTTTCTTTTTTACAAAAGCAGAAGAAATCGTGAGGTGTTTGACCGGGGTTTCAATTGAAAAGGTATATCACAATATTTATTAACAAATTTGACCCGGTGGTTTGGTATTTCACTTCTTGTCTTTACCCGGTGGTCATATTATTTTTTATTTTTTATTGTTAAGGTTGATTTTTTTTTAATTGCTAGGTTAACTTTGCTTTTTATACAGAAAAAAAACAACAGGGTCAAACTAGTTATCAGTTGTAACCTGCTCTAGCAAAAGACAAAATTTGAAGTGAAATACCAAACCATTCTCTGAAGTACTTCGATGTTAGAAAAAGGAATCAATGGAAATGATAATATTGATTAACAGTGTTAAACGACTAGCTTTCTTTTCGAAAGAAAGGGTTAAAAGCGTGCGGTGTTCGACCGAAGTTCCAATCATCGTTCTCTGTGCTTTGCGAGCAACAATCAAGTGGTAGGAAATAAAATAGCTACAGAAAACCTTAACGAAGAAAAAAGGGCATGACTGGTGTATAAGGCAGAATAACTGAAGAGTGCAATGCAATTAACATTGTTAATTAATGGAGAAAGTTATATCATTTTATAGATTAACAGTGTTAAATGACCGATCGGCTTTCTTTTTGAAAGAATGGGTTAACACTATTAATTAAACAGAGAATGGTATATGACCTTGTTGATTAACAGTGTTAAATGACCAGCTTTATTTTCGAAAGCAAGAGTTAAAAGCGTGCGGTGTGTAAGGAAGAATAACTGAAGAGTGCAATGCAAAATTTTTCCGGCGACCACCTCCGGCCGGCGATTGAAAATTCGCAGTGTGAAATTCACAATTTTGCAGTGTTTCCGGCGACCACCTCCGACCGGCAACTGAAAGTCGTTTCTCATATCTTTTCTTTCCATGTTCTTTCTTTCAAACACGGCATTACAACTGATGTTTAGATCGAGGCACACGCAAACCATGCTTTCTTTAAAGGCATTTCGCCCCTCCTACGGTGGTTAAAAGTTCTTGGACGTTTGTCTCTTGTGATACAATGAAAAAAACTCGGCTCAACTAAGCTTGTATTGTAACTGGAACTCGTACCATGAAACCGTTCAAACCGAGTCACCAGTTCTCGATTTAACACTGTTAATCAATATTATGATATAAGTTTCTCCATTACAAATTAACATGGTCATATACCATTCTCTGTTTGATTAACAGTGTTAATCCTTTCTTTCGGAAAGAGAGCCGGTCATTTAACACTGTTAATCAATATTATGATATAACTTTCTCCATCAATTGTGCATTAGACACAAGACACAGGACACACGAGGACACAACAAGTACCAACTTAGCTTTGCCATACATTGGAAGGAGCAGACATAAACATAGTACATTACATTTTATACTTGAAACCTTACTAAACCTTGGTAAAGTTGCACTGAAACAGAAGTACACATGCTAATAATTGAAAGTTCCAGAAATTAAACCTTTCTAACCTTGCTAACAGTTGCAAGTTCCAAATTAAAAGTCAAAAGGAATGGGCAAGTGAGACTTAATACACCAGTAGAATACTCAACACTGCACAAATAAATGTATCAAGTCTGCTCTGATTTTCCTGCATTCTTCTTTTGTTATTTCACTTTTTTGATCTTCATTTGATGGATACTTCTTGATTATCGAAAAGACGACAATCACATAATCAACACTGCAAGAATTTAGAATTCAGTTAATTAAGATGGGGAACTAACATTGCGAATTAATAGTAGTTGGCCCTAAGTTCGCCCATTCTCATTCACGACACTCTGCAAGGGTGCATTTGGCCAAAATCAATTTGCCTTAAAAACAAAATTTTTATTAAAAAAATAATATATTCATCTTTTGTTTAAGTTTTCATCGTGCTCGCCGTAGATGGTGAACACCATTTCCTGGCCTTTCCCCGTGAAGATGTTGAACACGACCTTCTCAAACCGAACTCGAACCCTTGGGTGTGGAGCACCTCCTTGGAGAGGTCGGGTGTGGAGACCACGACAAGGTTGCGCTAGCCCATACGGACATACAGAGCAGGAGGATCTCGCCATATGGTGGTTCAGTTGTCGTCGACTTAGAGATTTTGGAAGAAGGATTCAATGGCGGTTGGAGGAAGGATTCAATGGCGATGCCGGCGGATGTGATTCAGGCGGAGTGGAGGCGGTGTCACGTGAGGAGTTGCCGAGGGTTAGGAGACGACGAGGTGTTTTTCGTTGGGAGGCGTGAAGGGGGAGTGGATATTATCGTCCAAAAAAATGTTGAAATCCTTGTCCGTGCTTTTGGAACCAGTCCAGGAGCTATTGGAGTTTTGAATCAATTTTTTGGACCGGCCGGTAATTTTTTGAATATTCTACACACTTTGGAGCACATGTTTGGTACATGATTTGTTGGGATCAGAAAAGCTTGTACTGGAAGCTAATTTGTTTTTGTCTGCTTTGAAAGTTATCTCCGCTACCAGTAAGAGAAAAAACGAGAGAGTGCACTGTGTGAGAGTGTGTTTCGGTGGAGGAAGGAAGCAAGTGCAGCCATTGTGTTCTCCTGATTTTGGTAGCTTCTTCGTCAACTTTAGGGGCTGATTTGTTCTCTGATTTTGGGCTCTCCGTTCAGCTACATTGAAGGGTTTTGTTCATCTATTTGGTGAGGTCTTTCCTTGTTGGACATACCTTAGGATGTTTGTGAGATCTTGAATATCTTGTAAACCCATTTGTAAGAACATTTGTTGATAGTGGAATCAGACTCTGGTCACGTGGACGTACCTTATTAATTTTTTGGGGGAACCATGTAAAAATTCCTTATGTTCGTTTGGTCTGCGGTTTGCGCAATTTGGATTATGTTCGCAGCAGTTTTATTATTTTCTTCGTGATTTACTTGTGAAAAATTCAGCATATTTTTCCCAACAAATCCAATCCTATTAATCCGTATCTCATGGTTTTTAAAAAAATCCAATCCAAAAGTCTCACGGTTCGGTCCCGATATTATCCACGGATTTCCTTCCATTAAAATAAAATGATGTTATTACTAACTAAAAATACAAAATGCAAACACTTATTAGTTATATTACATTCCATAACATTACACTATTACAGCAAGACAACAAACATATACTAAAAGGCAGCAACCATTCATGTTTGTTTTCGGAGTACAAATCTATATATAAATATTATATCGCATAGGCCGTTTAAAATTTATGTTTTCTTTTTTTCCAAAACTACAGTTTACCTCTTAAATTTTAGGGAAAATTTCAAAAAAACCTCTGAACTTTCTGACAACTTGCAAAAAAACACCTAAACTTAGCATTCCGTTAGCAATTAGGCCCCTGCCGTCCAATTCCGTCTAGTCCTAACGGATGGAGCTAACGGAAGGCGTTAACTTTTTATTTTTTTTTTACTTTTTACATTCAAAAATTACTTTTAACTCTTTCTTTTTTAATTGGTAAATAAATATGCAATAAAGTTCTTTTTTTTCTTATTATTTATCGAAAATTACTTTAACCCTATTTTTTATTTTCAAATTTTACCTTCCCCGCAACAACCCCCCCCGCCCTTTTTTTCTTATTAGAATCGACTCCACACCACCAATTAACCCCACAACCAACCGCCAAAGCTTTAGCCACAATTTCAAAAATTCAAAAGTTCTTTTAACCTCCTCTTTGTAATCTTTTCTTTTTTTTACTACTTTTACTTCCAAAAATTACTTTTAACTCATTCTTTTTTTAGTCATAAATAAATATGCAATAAAGTTCTTTTTTCCTTACTCTTTTCCAAAAATTATTCACCCCCATTCTTTAACTATTTACGAAAATTATTTTAACACCCCCTTGCTTCCCCGCACCCCGCCCCGTTTTTTTTTTTTTTTTTGGTTACTTTCAAATTTAACCCCACAACCAACTGATAGAGGAATTTTGGGTTTCTCCAAACTGATCGGTGGAGAGAAGAGGGAGGAGGATTTTCATCAGTGGAGAGAGAGAGAGAGAGAGAGAGAGAGAGAGAGAGAGAGAGAGAGAGAGTATTTGAAAGTAAAAATGAGTCTTAAAGTTATTATTATAAATAGTAAAGATTAGAGTTAAAGTAATTTTTGATAAATAGTAAGAAAAAAACTTTATATCATATTTATTTACTACAAAAAATAAAGAGTAAAAACAAGAATGCTAAAAAAAAGGAGGTTAAAAGTAATTTTGAATTTCTGAAATTAGAGTTAGAGCTTTGGCAGTTGATTGGTGGAGTTACGGCCTGGAAATTTTATTTATCTCATTAGTTATTTTGGATCATTATTAATTGGAAGTGTTATGGTGTGGGTCCCAATTAATTATTTTGTGCGTTCTATGGGTATTGTTGTCGTGTTATAATTTTTGGAGCATGAGTTTGATTTTGGATTAAGTAGTGGTACCTAATGGTAATTTTATAAATTGTGATACGTTTTATTTAAGTTTTGGTAAACTGATTAGCTATAATTTAGGATACAACGATAGTAGTGGGTAGTTTACAAACGTACCTTTAGGAGATATTTACACCGAATAGGGTTGTACTGGAGAGAACTTTGGAAGAAGAAGTTTGATAGACCTGTTGTGAGAAGAGAAACCGCCGTCAACTGGTTCGTCGGGTTACTGATCAATCATCGAGTAAGTGATTTGTCCTATTCATTCTTTGTCCCTATTTTTCCTTCGTTCCCTTTTTCGGCGTTTCAATAGTTGAGTTAAACTGGGAGAACATATTGGATTTGTTAGTGGTGTGAATCGGTGGAGTCAGTAAAGGAAAAACAGATGGGTTTTTGTCGTTTACTTTTTAATGCTAATGGACCATGGAGTTTGGAAGTGGTTTGTGCGGTGTGTGTGGGTGATGATCTGTTGATGTGGGGTTAGGTGTTTTGCCTCGTAGAGAATCTAGTTATGTTATAAGGGTTGTTTTGGAGTAATATTGGTCCATGGAGTAGAAGAGTTTCGGCACATGGTACTGCCATGAGTTTGTGCGTGGACCCTTAGACTTGGGATTAAAGTGTAGGGTTTTAGTACTAGGTTAGGAAAATATTATTTCTAGGTAGTTCCTTATTGTTGTCGATAGATACAGTTAATGATAATTTTGTATATGATAATTTTGTTCAGGTTAGCATCGTTTTGTGTGATTCGAGTTGCATTATTTTTGGACCCAGGTGAGTAGTTAAATATGTTACGTATTTTTGAAAGATCCCTATGTCCCTTAAAAGTATTTCCTTTAGAAATTTATATGAATGTTATTCGGAGACTCAAAACTGTTTATAAGTTGTTCTATAAATTGGCATGCGATGAATTTTCTGAGATCAATTGTTAATATTCTTTTTGGTGAGAACTTGGTGGATATTAATGGGAACATTTATTTCGGAAGTCCAGGGAACTTATTCCTTCTCGTGTTGGTGACCCTGGCCATTGGGGAAAAGACCGTGTTAGGCCGGTGACCCTAATGCTCAACGGCTTTCTTTCGCCGGATCGTCTTAGGGAAAAGTACCACGGGCTGCCAACCCTGGTGACTCTATGTTCGATATTGGATCCAATTTTGTTGAGATTTATTTTGGCCATGGTACTGTTTGATTGTGGTTCCCCATTGTTGATGGAGTTAATATTGTGATCGATCACCACCAAGAATATTTATTTGGTTAAATGTTTCATTGATTAATTTATTATTCTATTGGACACCTCGTATGCCAAATTATGTTTAATGGTAATTTATTTTCATCCCCACTTTCAACTTTATTTAATATACATACTTGCTATTCACTGAGCTTGTCAGCTGACGGATTTATTCCAACTTCTCTTTCAGGCAAGTTAGAGAGTTAAGGACTCTGGCGGCATCTCGGGGATTTTCTTTTGTTGACCTCCTTAGGGTGTCTCATTTTAGTTTTATTTTGATAATCGCTTCCGCATTTGAAACAATTGTCAGATAACAAATTCTTTTAATTATTGTTGGATTATTGGATATTGTTTGGTTCATGGGATGGTTTTGACCCATGTTTATGATGAGACATATTTGGCTTTTGATTTGATTAATAACAAAAAAGCGATCATTTGATTTCCGGTTACTTTGATTTATTTAGGCTGCGTGTTCCATGGATTAGCCTCATGGTTCATGGCCGGTCACTTCTCATTTTTGGGGTGTGACAGTGGGGTTAAAGTTCTAAAAAAAAAAGAGGGAGAGAGAGAGAGAAGGGGAAAGTTAAAATTTGAAAGTAACAAAAAAGATGGTGGTTAAAGTTATTTTTGTAAATAGTAAAAAATAGAGTTAAAGTAATTTTTGATAAATAGTAAGAAAAAAAAAGAACTTTATTGCATATTTATTTACCAATAAAAAAAGAAAGAGTTAAAAGTAATTTTTGAATGTAAAAGTAAAAAAAAATAAAAAGTTAATGCCTTCCGTTAGCTCCATCCGTTAGGACTAGACGGAAATGGACGGCAGGGGCCTAATTGCTAACGGAATGCTAAGTTTAGGTGTTTTTTGTCAATAGTGAAAGTCCATGTGTTTTTTTGCAAGTTGTCAGAAAGTTCAGAGGTTTTTTTGAAATTTTCCCTAAATTTTATATATATTGTCACATTAATGTAGAATTGTTAAAAAAATTTATAACAACTAGTGTAGTTATAATTATTTATAAATATTACACACACATATAGTATATTTTTTATTTTTTTTAAAAATATTTCATGATCTGGTTCGGTTAATCCACAATTTTGAAGTGAAAATCCAATCCTAATCCGTATCTCACGGTTTTTAATTTTCGAATCCGTGTCCAGATCATTAATCCACGGATAAAATGCAAAAGGCACGGATCAGTTTGATCCGAACTGGTTTCATTGTTCTCGATTTTTCTTGAACAACCCTGGTACCCGACATGAAAGAAAAAGTTCTTTCTTCTTGTTGGTGCTAAAACTCCAGTGCATGAAAATCTTGCACAATATACATGGGACAAGCCTTTTGTTATCATTTCTCTTCTTCTTTCTCTAAAAGTGGGTTTATGATCTATTTATATATGTGCAAATATTATGACCTAATCCCAACCAATCAAAAGGCTAGAAAGGCAGAGCTCCTCCACGCCAACTAACGTAGTTCAAAAGCTTAATACTATCAGTTTTGACAATAACTCGAAGCATGTCCTTATATATTATAAACAATTTACTGTACCCACCGGATCACCGATGTGGGACTCTTGGGGTTTTTCACATACACCTGGAGATACATCAGACCAAAGTCACCAAATCGAAGCATAGCACAGCCAACACCGACAACCATAACAAAACTGCCTAAAACCATGCCAAAAAACCAAACTAAAAGAACCATCAACACCCTTGCTAGACCTCAAACGAAGCCAATTGACCAATAAACAAAGACATAAAAAATCACGGTGAAGGCCTGAAGGGGCATGCCGTTTTTTTTTTCAATCTTTAGAGGGTACGTACTTTCATTGATAAGAAAACCATACATGGAGAACGGGCAGCCACCTCTATTCCTGCATGCCGTTTTGATGGCCCAAGTATCAATCACTTCAATTATCAAGAGAAGAATACAGAATCCAATGGGTTGACATGTGTTTGGGCTTCTTGGACCAACTTTAAATTTAGAATATTAGAATGCACAGATTCGTTCATTAGGTTTTTTAGCCAACTCCAGCTCGAGCCGAACTCAATGAAATTATGGCAAGCCGAACTTGAACCGAGCTTGCCTAGGTTTAGGTCGAACTCGAACTTGTTCACGAGCCTACCAAATAATATCATATATTTATGCTCTCATACAGGTCTAATGCTACAAATAAATTTTTTAATATGTGCATAAATACGTTCATATACATATAAAATAATAAAAACATATACATAAGTAAGTTTTTCGTAATTGTAAACATTTGAGACTTGTACAAGTTTTAAAATTTTCACTATGTAACTATATAAAATTCCCATGATATACATATATTACAGGTTCGCGAGCCAAATACTGCTACGTTCATGTTCGGCTCATTTATGAAACGAGGCTAAAATTGAGGTTCAAGTTCGGTTCATTTAGTAAACGAATCGAACTCAAACGAGTCTTTTCCGAGTTGAGCCTCGAATAGTTCACGAACGGCTCAATTCATTTACAGCCCTATATGAGGGTGAGTAACGTGAGTTCGAGCTACCTTTTTGTTCTTTTTCATTTCAGTATTTTTTATTTTTGTATTTTTTTTGAATTCACGGTTTATTTTTTAAGTTAATCATCCGTGTCAACAAAATTCTAAATTACCCTTTGGTTTGGTATAAAGTAAATGCTAAAATACTTTTAAATTGCCTTAAATTGTGAATTTAAGGCAATGCCATCGTCAGCCTTCAAAATTTATGGCTTTTCAAAATTACCCTTTTGATATGTGGTCGAAAATTGTAAATTCAATGTACTTTTCCATTCGTAGACCACTTTTTCCAATTGCATTCACTAATATTTAATGTTTTGAGATTGTTACATGATCGTTAGTAATCAAACATATGACCGAGCATAATTTCTTTTAGCCAATTCCTTAGTTTGGGATAAATAAGTTAAATGTTAAAATAGTAAAGAAAGCATTAATCTATACTATACTATACTATACTATACTACCTCTTTATGTTTCCTCCTTTTTCTTTTCCACAAATGCCCCTACCACTTGCAACTAATACCTTCCATATCCTGCACCTCTTCCCAACCGACACCATACATTGCTTCGAAGAAAACGACACACCCAATGAGTTCCGGCACGCCCATCTACACTTCTTAAAAAGGGGGGAACTATCCAACCATTCCAACGCATCCTCTATTTTCTCGCACAGGGCAACCCAGCCCATGCTTCTTCATGGAAACGATTCTTCATGGAAACGGTTCTTCACGGAAACGACAACTCCAAAAGAACAAAGTGGCACAGCGACCACACGACTATCACAAATCAAATTGCGACAGAACTCTACGTGGCTCTCTCTCTGGCGTCAAAGGGTAAACGGTTGGTTCTTCGTCAACTTCACCATTAGTTTATTTTTTGATCTGCACTCTCCCATTAGATTATGATGATTGACGTTTTCGAGTTCTTTTTGATGAGGGTAACGTATCCCTTATGCAAGCTTAAACCAATGCTTCCATGTGATTTGCCTACCATGTGTTTGATACAATGTTTCAATGACAAAAACAGAATTCAACATCGCACACCCACACATCAAAGAGTTAATTGAATCTGGCTACAAAGATACAAAACAACAACGGCCGACGAGCAAGGGTGAAAAGGCGACCCCGTTCACGTACTCCCCTTCCTGGCAGATTGACTCCACGCAGAGAAATTCAACTGCAAAAACTCTTCCGGACTGAACTCAATCTCTCTCTCTCTGCAAAGGTAAACGGTGGGTCTTTGCTTCAATTTCACCATTACTTAAATTGTTGTTCTCTGACTGTTTCCTGATGAAGGAAACATATTCCTCACACATACCTTGTGAACAAAGTTCTCTCATGTGATTTGCATACTAACTGTTTGATACAATGACCCAATGATTACTCAATTTTATCATCCCGTTATCTTTGTGTTTTATGACAGTTACCTAATGAAGGCTACATATTCCTCGTGCAAACATATGGAATCCCATAAATTTCCTTCAATCGTCCCAAGGTATGCGCTCATTTGGTCATTCCTAATCAAAGTCTCAAACCCTGGGCCTTCAACCATTTGATGACCTTTCCGTGAAGGGATTGGAAGTTGAATGGCGTTGACAGCTTCTTCGGTTTTGTGCTTGAATTTGCTTTTTGTGGAACAGGTATGCACCGATTTTAGTTTCTTTTTCCTCAGATTACAGGGCTTTTTTCTGTTGCTTTTTCCTCAGTTTCTTTTTCCCTTTATCTATACTACTTCTTTTAAAAGCACGAAGATGTTTTCTATTTTTTTCTTTCCAAAAATGCCCCCACAAGTTCCTATGAATTCCAACCCTATCCCATGTCCCTTACCTACCCCTCCCAACCAATATGTGTTTTTTACCAAATTAAAACATTACTACGTATTTGCCTAGCCATTGCCTAAACCAATGGCATCTCTTCGGTAAAAGAAAAAAAACTGCCAAAGCAAAAGAATCGGAAGGGCCAAGTGTTTCCTACACTTATCCTTCCCCAAATACCCCTTCAAAGTTCCATGGGATAGTTCCCTCCTGCACCGTTCCCAGTCCTACCCTAACGACAGTCCCTAAGAAACCGTCGATATACTCTACTGCTCCTTAATGGAATCCGAAACCATAACAAAATCCCAAATCACCGGTCTCCAAACCAAAGCAGTACACACTTCTCCCACGCCAACACCTAACAATTTCATCAACTTCTCCATTATCCCCTCGCGACGGCCAAGTATTGAGCCCGCCATTGCCCGTCGCCTAGAATACCCTCCAATTGGACCTCTACAATTTCGCATGGTAAGAATTCCCAATGGTATTAATGTGACGTCGAGTTCCAGATCTGAACGTAATTGGTCATAACGAAAAATTATTGCACTTAAGATGTTTGATGAATTGCTTCAATTGGCGTTGTGTATAATCCAAACATGCTTGACATGTCACTCATTTTCTTTTTCTGTCTCTGTTGGTAAATCCACATTGAAGATCTCACTGCAATGAGAAAACGACGAAAGATAAAAGAGGAACTAACATTAGATGCTACGGGTGGGGAACTCCAATTTGTTTTGGGCCAACAACCAAATCCCTACTTGACTATGTAATTCCATTTAAGTGCCTATTGTGTTCATTATCATGCTTTGTGTTACTTTTCTGTTACTTTCTTGAAGTCGGTGTTCCGTAACTTAACAATTGTCCAAAAGAAATATAAAATTGTGTGTAATTCTTATGTTTAGCTTTTGTCCCATTGGATGTCATCTGTTGACCTAATATTCTTGGTAGATATTCTTTATATTCATCCATCAAAATTGAAGTCAGGAATGAAAAGAGACTGAAGGTAGAAATCCATTGGAAGTGAAGCCCAAATGTGTATGAAGGTAATATTCGAAGACCATAAAGTGGAACCTGTCATTTCCAAGTGTTTACCGGCATGTACAATAAAAAAATGCATCCTTTTTTCCTTCATGTTTTTGTGTTTAAAGTGGTGAACACCTTGACTAGCTTAATGCCTTTCGGCTATAGTACATTAGACTCTACCGGCTACCGGAAAAACTATTAGACTGAACAACCTGTGCTTGTTCAGTCCCACCTTCATGTTGATTTGAGGCATTTTCCTACTTCCAGGTAAAAAAGGAAAAGATTGGTCGGAGATCAGGTCTTTTCCCCCCCAAATTGCTAGGATACAAAACGGTTAGCAAGTTAGAGTTCCAAATATTTACGTACCTCCATAAGTTTGAAGTTGTGGCATTTGATCTTCCTTTTACATGACCTATGTGAAAGAAATAATCTTGACCTATATGAAGTTTTGGCATTGGATCTTATGTGTATTGTACGGTTTTATTAGGTGATCAAGTTTTCTAACATACAAAGGTATAATACAATGTTAACTTGATGTAGGACGAAAATGGGGAGTTTTTGTATTTTATTTTTATTATTTTAGAATAAGATTTTGGTTAGGAATATTTTCGTTTAGGTTAGAATTATTAACTTTCCGTATTCGGTTTGATTTTGATTCCTACCTTTATTAGGATTCCTGGTCTACAAGAATTAGGATTTTATTTTAATTAATTAGGAAATATCTTTTATTTAATGCTGCTTGTTTTGTCATGATTTATTATTTCTTTTACAGTAGGATTAGTAGGATTTATAGGGTTAAGGTCTTATAAAAAGGGCTGTAACCAGTTCAATTATTTAAACTTTTCATAACTTTTATCAATAATATTGCAGAGATTTTCTCTTTCATTCTTGTGCGCAAGAATTGCTCGTTGCGACGAGTTGTTTATCTCGTTTGGATTAGTACGCTTACTAATCTCTCGTGAATTCTGTCGCGTCAAGTGGTATCAGAGTAAGGCTTTGCCTGGTTCGATGGCACCGAACAAAGTTGAAGACACACCCATTGACGTTGGTCGTGGTGAAAAATTTAACAGAATTCGTACCAAGGGATTTGCCCATGGTCAATCTGTTAAACACAAAGTTGATAGGAACCGCGTTGAGGGATTTGCCCGCAGCCAACGTATTAATCAAAACGTCTCCAGAGGGTATTCTTATTACCAACTTGATAGTGAGGATGAATCTGAAGACGAGGATTATTATGGATATCAGTCGAAGAAGCAACAATCAAGATCTGGAGGATTTTATCGCACAGATGACAACTTTTTAACTATTCAGGTAGAGCCAATAATTCCTACTTTTCATGGGTATTGCCATCCTGAGAATTTTATTTATTGGTTTCGTAAAGTAGATAAATTCTTTGAGTTCTACACGGATATTCCTGAAGAGAAGGAGGTCAAATATGTGGCTTGTAAATTATATGGCTATGTTTCTACGTGGTGGGAACGATTGCAGTCCAATAGATTGCGACAATATAAACAACCCATTAGGATATGGCCCAAGATGAGACGATTGATGAGTGATAGATTTCTTCAATCAAATCATGGACAAGAATTGTATCAAGAATACCGAAGAAAACTTGAGTCAAAACAAATGTTTCAAGGTACTTGTGATTTGCAATATTTTTCACAAAGAGTTATGAGTTATTTGAGTAAATACCAAGCAATTGTTAAAAGTCAACAAACTAGCTATGCTCTTTCAACTTCAAGTTCGACACTTCTTAATTGTATTGATGGATATGAGATTGTCGAAGAGAAAGGAGATCGAGTTGAACTAGAGAAGGTGATATTTGTTGAACCTAATATTAAAGAAATAGTGGAGGTCGATGTTGAATGCAGTCATTATGGGTACATTGAAGCTGATGATAAAAAGAAAGTTGACCTTGATATTAGCAAAAAAGAGGAAGCTAAAATTGAGGTTGATAATAAAAAATTGATATCGATGTTGGTGATCAAGTTATTGAGTACCAAAATAATTGTTCATTGGATTTGAATTTGGTCAATACTAATATTAGTGTCATGGAAGAAAGTTTGGCTGACGATACATGTGAAGGAAAGTTGGTGCTGAAAGAATTATACTTCCCTTCAAGAGGATTGGCCAACCATCAATTCGAAGCATACATGCAGAAAACGGATTCATTGCAAGATTGCATGTTCGACAGGGCTCATGTTGATTTCATAGATTTTCTTGGAGTGGAACAGTTTGAATGGATTCCCAACATTCGTTTAATACATCTTGTCAACAAGTTGAAGTATGAAGAGAAAAGATCATCACATGAATTTTTTTCTTTGAATGATTTTTGGAAGACGAGCGAGAGGTTGAAATATTCCAAATATCTATTTCTTTGGAATGGAAGGTGGCAAGTTTCTAATGAGAACTCGAGGGCGAGTTCTTTTGAAGAAAAGGAGACTGATGTAGGACGAAAATAGGGAGTTTTTGTATTTTATTTTTATTGTTTTAGAATAAGATTTTGGTTAGGGATATTTTCGTTTAGGTTAGAATTATTAACTTTCCGTATTCGGTTTGATTTTGATTTCTACCTTTATTAAGATTCTTGGTCTACAAGAATTAGGATTTTATTTTAATTAATTAGGAAATATCTTTTATTTAATGCTGCTTGTTTTGGCATGATTTATTATTTCTTTTACCGTAGGATTTCTAGGGTTAAGGTCTCATAAAAAGGGCTGTAACCTATTCAATTATTTAAACTTTTCATAACTTTTATCAATAATATTGCAGAGATTTTCTCTTTCATTCTTGTGCAAGAATTGCTCGTTGGGACGAGTTGTTTATCTCGTTTGGATTAGTATGCTAACTAATCTCTCGTGAATTCCGCCGCGTTATAACTTCACCCAAAAACATATTTCGCCTAACTATGTAGGTCATCAATTTCGAAGACAATATTGTCATTGAGAAGATAATGTCAGCTTTGGTTAATCATTTATCAACTGCCACTTACAACCCCTTCCCATCCCTTTTAAAAGCCATTTGCAGCGTCTGGTCCTTCTGAAAAGCCATATTCGAAACGTCATCAACTTGTGGGATTTGAGAACACATTCCATTACTCCAAAGGTTTGCATATGTCCCCCTTAGCCGCCCTTAACTATTGCCTCTTAACACTACTGCGAACATAATACAATTTTTGTAATTGTCATGAGAGTGTTCGGAGCATTGTTTTTTGAGTGTCCCCAGAGTGCCCAAACAAAAAATGTAAAGAAAATAAGGACGCTTCGGATTTGAGTTTCAGATACGTGTCTAGAACGCTTCGGATTTGAGTTTCAGATACGTGTCTAGAGAATGTTATGTTGGTGTTCGAAAAGTGTCTAACACTGGGTCATGGACTCGCACAAAGAATTCATGCTACATAGCTACATTTGATCACTTTGAGTGTACTTTCTTCCAACAGGTGCAATCACAAAAATTTATTAAACAAAATATTCTGTTATAAAGTTTAAAGATTACAACCTTTGAAATGCTTCAATCAAGAACAAGGGCTAACTATGTCTACAAATTTTGTTAGTCGATCAATTTCAGGCATCTTTTTTTGCTGGGAATTTGTTGTATTAATTATTAAAGGTGGTGATTCTAATTGTTAAGGTTTAAATCTCACCTAATGTCACCAGTTGGTAATGGTTGTGTTCCTTAGCCTGAATGCTGTCTTTTCTAACTGTATTGCTTCTGATGTTTTGTTGATGGACCATTCTAGGGCCAGTGGTTGGGCTAAAGCATACATTGGATACTTTGTTTCCCCTGCTGATGAAACTGAACCAGCTAGAATCATGACTTTGGATGGAAGTAACATCTTGGAATGTTCTAAATTTTAGGCCGATGCTCAACTGTTAAACAAATCTACTTGGGTGGTGTTAAGTCCACTCACAATTGATCGTTGCTTATCTATAAGATGTTAAACCAATTCTGAATTCTCAATGAAGTTGGTCTATAGTCTTCATTCTTAGACAAGCTATTGGTGCAACTGTAACAAGTCCTCGGTTTCCTTGTAACAGAAGAAGTATCTTTCTTCTTTTTTTTGGGTTGATAATGAGATGATGTTCCTTGTCAAGGTTGTTGGAAATGATTGATCATGTGAGATGTGAGATTGTGTTATTCATTTATCTGCTTTGGTTTATTTTTCCTTTAATTAGGTCTTCCATATATTTAGCACTTGTTGCGAAAAATAGATTACCATATTTAGCATTTGTTGCGAAATTTTAGGTTCTAATACCGTGTGAAAACATAAGCTAGATTTTACTTGCATTTGTTCATTCGAACATAATCCTTGACCACATATACAAGTACTAATAGGCTCAGATGCTATGTTGGAAACATCTTTGTTTAGAAATAGGCATATAATTGTGGATAGCAAAGCTTTGCCAAAAAATGTCCTATAGCAATAGTAGTCCAATCACTTAGCAGCTTTGGAATGATATGAAATGACGATTAGCTGTCAAATTCTCATTCTCTAAATCATAGAAACGTTAGTTGCATATATACTTGCCGATGTCATTTGCGATCTGAATTTGAAGAATTTCACTTGCAAGGCACGTGCACTCTTACTAGTTGATTAATAAAATCTTAAAGGTTGAAGATTGAAACCTATGTAGGACCCGATATCTAAAAATTTGCAATTTTAAGTCTAAGAAGTTTAGCCAAATAGAAATGAGAAAAGTAATACTCCAAGTGATTGTCCTCCTTAAGGTTGCATGTTTGAATTTCACGGAGTTCAAACATTCAAACCTTCGAGCTATTGGAGGGTTTGCCCGGTCGTTATTTTAGGACACCAAAATTAGTTGAGGTGCAAGCGAAAGAAGCTGGTCCGAATATCCGGTGGTTATTATTATTATTATTATTATTATTATTATTAACCAAAGAGACTCCCTCAAACCCATGTGACGGCGCCGAAACGGCGCCGTTTCATGGGTTGAAACACTCTGCCATCCAAAACCGTTTCATTGGGACATCAGAGTCCCCGATATCCCAAATTAATATATATTCTGATAATTTGGCGTTGCCACGATTATAACTTTATTTGCACCAAAGGTAGTGATTTCGTAGTTCTTTTTCCGATCTTCTCTCAAGTTAATAGATCATATCATATTAACTCTAAAACCGTTTTGTTAATGAGTGCCCCTAAGGCACATGATAAAGCACTTGATAAGGTTTATTAAATGAGGTCAATTAAACTTCACTATTATAGAAAGTAGTGAAAGTAATTTGAATATTGGATGAAGAGTAAAATTTGTTTTGGAGACCAAAATGCCCCTTAGTTTTTTCCTCGGCTCCATTTCATTTGTGTTCCCTCCTTTTTTATTTTGTCCTTTCACCTTCTCGTCTTTTGGCATCTATGTAATAGTAAATTTTTTCTACCAAACACAGTTGTAACCCGCCATTTGAAACAAAACCCATGTTAATTTATCGACTACTTTAGAGACAATCGTCACCCTTTACAGTGGTATGACTCATTCAAATTGCCAGTTTTTATTTTTTGTTCACGCAAAACAAAATCCATCAAGTTTCATGTACATATTTTCAGGGACATTTTTTAAGAAGCTTTTCAAACCATAAAATTACTTTTTTTGGTTACGTGAAGCAAAATCCTTTCACATGATGGGTTTCTACATTCTACTGTGTTTGGTAGGAAAAATGTCACTACTTAGTCGAAAGACAAGAATGTGAAAGGGCAAAATAAAAAAGGTATGAACACAAATGAAATGGAGTGGAGGGAAAAATTAAGGGGTATTTTGGTCTCCAAAATAAATTTTACTCTTCATCCAATATTCAAATTACTTTCACTACTTTCTACAATAGTGGGGTTTAATTAACCTCATTTAATGAACATTATCAAGTGCTTTATCATGTGCCTTAGGGGCACACATTAACAAAACCCTTACTACTATTTTGGGTTAGTAGTATGGGTTTTGTTAATGTGCGCCCCTAAATTAATATGCATACTCTTTATCATGTGCCTTAGTTAAAGAGTAGTAATACTCCATAAATTTATGGCAACAAAGGTCACAAAGTAGTTATTTTAAATTCAAATGTTTCTCACAATTCAAATGTGGACTCGAATAACTGATTTGTGCTTGCCAAAGAATGCAGATGTTCGTTTAGAAGTTTTGAAAGTAATACTCCTAATAAGAGAGAGATAGAGATAGAAAAAAATTATTAAAATCCGTGTCCAGAAAATTTAAATCCTCCAAACGAAAAGGTCATTATGACCTTAAAATAAAGGAAACAAAAAGAAGGCAAATAATGTTAATATGATATGGTCTATTAACTTGAGTGACGATCGGAAAAAGAACTACGAAATCACTACCGTTGGTGCAAATAAAGTTCTAATCATGGCAACGCCAAATTATCAGAATATTTATTAATTTGGGATATCGGGGACTCTGATGTCCCTATGAAACGGTTTTGGACGACATAGTGTTTTGACCCATTAAACAGCGCCGAAACGGCGCCGTCACATGGGTTTGAGGGGTCTCTTTGGTTGTTAAGTCCCATTTGGCATAGCACAGATTGATGATCTATTGATTTTGTGGTGGCCCCATTTCAGATCTTACAAAAATGATTCTAATCGCTTATTTTTTGGCAGGCACAAATCAGTGATTTGAGTCCACATCTGCATTGTGAGAAACATTTGAATTTAAAATAACTACGCTGTGACCTTTGTTGCCATAAATTTAAGGAGTATTACGACTACTTTGGGTTTGGAGTAATTAAGGGTCCTATTCCAAGGTAATATGCATACTCTTGATCCAAGGAATATCGAAAAAAATATTTTCGAAAGAGAATAAAAAAAAATGCAGAGTCAAACAATGCCTGATAACGGTGGAAGCATCCTACTAATAGATTATTTAGTTCCAAACTATTTATTCATTCGATCACATACTCCAATCTCAAGACATCCGATGCTTTTATTAAAAAAAAAAAAAGAGAGAGATAAGAAGAAGAAGAAGATTATCTCGATTGTAGGTATTTATATGGTATTATATTTGATAGGTGAGTGAGTCTCTGTTGATTTATTCGACAAATGTGTCCGGGGCTTCGTCCTTATTATATCATCTACAAATACACTTCCTTCCCACATATGCCAATTTTTACTTGGGAATTGATTTTCACACTCCCCTTTTGTCAAAGTGCACTTCATTTTTGTCTTCATTCATGTAGAATTACAAAATTACCCTTTATACATTTTTCTTTCAGACATGAAAAGGATCATAATGTAATTTCACATCGCTAAAAAAAAAAAGGGAGTGCATTTGGATAAAAGAAAAGTGTGAAAATCAATTTCCTTTTACTTTAGTGGTAAAGGAAAGTGTAAAAAGATGACACTCAAAAAATTGAAACAATGACAGTTTTTGTAAAACTGTCATCGAAAATATGATGATAGACTTTTGATGACAGTCCATCTTACAAACTGTCATCTTTGCGATATAAGATGACGGTTTAGAATAAAAGTGACATTTTATCTTTTTCTTTATGTCAGTTTTTGCTTTAAACTGACATTAAAACATGCGCTTCCGGAAGCCCATAGGGAAACCTTTTAATACAGTTTTCCTTAAAAGCGACATTGAAACTAAGCCCTTTTAATGACAGTTTTAGTTAGAACTGACATTGCAGTTGATCATAAAAGATGACAGTCAGAAAGTGTTATAAAACCATATAAGATGATAGTTTAAAACTGTCATCTCATAATTTCAATGTCTACGATGACAGTTTCATCCAAAACTGAATTAAAAGTGCTCATCTTAAAATTTTCGAAAATATACTATACATGTTTTTTTTGTCTTTTGTTAACAAAAGCGTGCCAGCTCAGATGGTAACACGCGCGAGGAAAAGTTCTTGAGTTCAAGTCCTGGGCCAAGCAAATATTTGCTGGCCACACTGCTAAGTGGGAAAAGTCCACTGGGCGTATGCGAGAGGCACGTGGGTGCCACGTGGGCGGCACGTGGGGCCACGCATTCGAAAGAGAATTGGTTTTTTCTTGAATGGAGAACAATAAGATACAGTTTAAATCCGTCATTTTGCGATTAAAGATGACAAATTAAGACTATCATCTTTTATCACAAAGATGAAAGGTTTAAACTGTCATCTTATATGTTTAATGACATTTTTTATTGTCATAACAAATTTAGACTTTTAATGACAGCTCCATAGATGACATTTCAAAACTGTCATCTTTCACGTTTAATGACACTTTTAAACTTCATCTTTAACATTATTGTAGTAGTGAATTTTTTTTTTCCCCGAATTTGAACTACAAAAGCTTACTTGTTTAATTTACATCAAGCGAAAATTTGTGTGATGTACACCAACAACAGGGTGCACTTGGATTTGGATTTTCCCTGTGCATAGAATAGCACGAGTTATATGTTAGTTAAATACGATAACAATTATAAGCAGGTGACGCGTGGCAAATTCGGGATGCTTCTAAAAAAAAAACACATTCTTTAATAGTAGTTTATACTCCTACTATATATAGACATCAACCATCTCTCCGTAAGGCATGGAGTAGGCCCATTAAACTTGGGATTCATCAAAGCACCTTAAAAAAACTGAGAAGACTCATCATATTAGTACTCCCTCCGTTCCAAAATGACTGTCCCGTTCGGTCTTCAATGCAAATTTTAAATTGTTAATATCTTTCAATCTATAATGAATTTTGTGTACAATATGGATCTTATTTGATAGATCTCAATTAGTTCTATTATACAAAGTTTTTAAAATATTTAAAAACATTGTAGATTGAAAGATATTAACAATTTAAAATTTTTCTTGGAGACCGAACGGGACAGTCATTTTGGAACGGAGGGAGTAATTAATTACGTACTCCCTTTCTACTTTATCGGCATTAATTACTCACTTTTCCCTACAACAAAATTACTCCTAACGATGCTCCGTGCTTATGCACCGGTTATTAAAAAAATTTGGACGGTTGAGATTGCACACAACACCGTGCAATCTGGACCGCTGATTGCCGAGATTAACGGTCCGGATATGCACAGCGCTGCACAGCACCTCCCCAGATTCTTGTGAATCTGTGGTACTAAAATTCAATAACCAGTGATATTCATGAAATCCATAAGGTTAACACACTTGCCTTTTTCACTATGTTATGCCAAAAGGTATATCCACCTATAAAAGAGTGCATCGTATGACCTTCCAAAAGGAGAGGTCTGTAATATCAATCAAAATCCAAATTTTCCAGAACAATTTAACAGACCCACAAAACAAATAGTATTTGCTTTTTAGCTCCAATCCAATTGGAGCTAACATGAACTAATATCAGCAAAGTATTACTGCTCCTAAATATAATCAATGGCGAGCATAACAATTCATATTGCTCGATGATGGTTCGCGGTGATGGATTCCTTAATAAGGGAGGAACAGAAGTGGGCGGGCTGTGCTCCGCGGAGAATTGACGGTGATGGGTGTTTGGCAAGGTGAGAATGAGCAGGGTGATCATGGAAGAATTTAATTTTCAAAATCACGACTTCCTATCGTTTTTTATTGGCGAAAGTCAGCATTGTTAGAATAAATTATTATTAGATTAACACGTTGGAAGAGCCGAAGAGAAGTTGGACTCCTGAGAAGTTGGACTCCTGACATCTATACTCCTAACACCTAGCTAGTTGCACGTCTAATGCCATTGAGCCATAAGCCTCTTGGCCAGGACTTGCTATTGTTTATAGTAGTTTGATTAAGGAATATAATCTTAAGCACATAACTAGTATAGAGAATATCTGAATTCAAATGGAGTCACTCTAGGTATCGGATTTAACCAATTCCATAAATCATGAGAAGTGCTAGCTACCAGCGATGACCCGTGCTATGCCTCTGGCTGTCTTATTATTTTATGAACCAGCGATAACCCATGCTATGCGCGGAGTTGTTACATAATCGGTACGCAACCCTTTGGTACTCATAGTTGAGTTGGACTTATAAATACACATCCTCTACTACAGTCCGATTTCTATCAGGGCGCCCTGACTAGAGCTTAGGTCTACACCACCACTCAACCGTTGGATCATATTTTCAATAGTCCAGAATTTAACGAAACTTTTCCGGGAAAAAATGTTAATTGTGACCGGTCATATACCTTCCGCAGATCCGGACCATTGAAAATACAATCCAACGGCTTACGGTAAAAATCCGGTAAAAATCCGGACCTAAGCTTATATCATGGAGTCCGGACCTGATCCGGAGTGTCCTCGATCTACTATATTTTTATTTTGAACAGAAAATAAAGAAATTTATTTCTAAAACAAGAAGGTTACAATGTTTAAACTGTAAATTAGGACAAGTTCAAAGGTCAACGTTTCACTAACAAAAACATAACTTCCAGGGAAGGATGAACAAAAGAAACTCAGAAGACAATCTCCCAATGGCCACCCAAGTCTGCAATGGGTATGCATTACTCTCTCTCTCTCTCTCTCTCTCTCTCTCTCTCTCTCTCTCCAATGGTTTTTTGATGTAGTACTCTGTTTTGGTTCTTGCTCTGCTTAATTACTTTATTTTGCTTCTACTGATCATTACCGCAATAGGAGATGCACCGATCATGCATGGGTCGTCGTGGGCTTTCACACATTTTTTGTAAACTCGGAAAGGAGTGGTTTTATTGCTAAATCAAAAGGGGGCAGTGGCCCGGTACTCTTTACGAACCAAGAGTAAACTTTTTGTTTTCTGGATATTGTTTGATCTCCAATCCGTTGGTTATATAATTCGGATTTTTAGTGTGGATCGTTTCTTAATTGATTCGCAAACGTGGTTGCAGTTGGGTTAGTGGTCAAGCCTGGAGAGTTAAGAATAGCTCTCAAATCTCTAAGATCGAAATCTCTCAAGTGTTATCAACTCTTCTGAAGCTAGTCTATACGAGTCCACAAAATTCATATGTTGAATCAAGAAAATTTACTCCACAATCTATTTTTCAATAGAAATCATATCTCGGGCCGCAATACCCTATGATCACGAGCCATGGAAATATGTCTGTAACATAGCAAAATCCAAACAAAAACTGTGTGTTGCCTTCATCCAAGATCGGTATTTTCCGATATGGCCATTACCCGAACGGTATTGGAATCGGAACGAAACTAGCTAGAGCAGTGAGGTTTCTGTTTTATGAAACAATGGTATATACTAGCCGGTACAGTGCTGTATTGACAACTTTGGTGGCAACGGTATGACTTTTTTGCTATTGCATTCATTCTTCTAATGCGTAAAATTTCTTTCTTCAAATGACGAGTTATTCAAAAAATAAGTTACATTTAACTATTTTGATAAAGCTCTGGAAATGATTTTACTTTTTCTAATGGATATAATTTTTTGTTCAAATTAACCTTTTCTCTTTTCTAATATTTATGTGGCTCAAAATTACAAAATTTGGAATTTCAACTGTTCCGAAAGAGCTCTTAATTATTTGTACACATTTTTCATTTTTATTCAAAATTATAAATAATTTCTTGTCAAATTATTTATAATCCTTGTCCTTGTCCTTAAAACGTTATTTGTAATCCTTATCCTAAGAACCTTTCTTTCAAGTTCAAAGGACGCAGGGGGGCTGCTGCCCTAATTTTGGGGCCCACCCTGGTCTCGCTCCGATGATCGGAATCGTTCACTTTATAGAGCTCGTCGAGTAAAACAACTATACAAAAAATCAGCTTAATTGGATATCATTAAGTCCACAAAATTCATGCTGCTGTCCCCTTGGGGTGCGTGTATGGGGTGCTAGCAATGTCTATTGCTGGTGTTGCTATAGCTGAGTGCCATTTCCTGGTTTCGCTGCTGCTGCCATTCAAATGCTATGGTTAAAGAGACACCCTATCGGGTTGCCTTCCCGGGTCTCGCAGCTGCCTTGTGATGTGCCTTGAAATGGCCCTGCCAGTGGGCAATCCACTCCCGGGATATCGCTCTGCTGCTAATATAGAAAAAAAAAACACACATTGGCTTTGTCAAACTTCCAATATCCAAGCCAATTGAATTGCATCAAAACAATGATTGAGACAGTTCAATTCAAAGGTATGAATTTGCAATTGAGCAAAATTGGCACCAAACAGCTGCCGCACCATTACTATCTTTGAACCTTTTGATATTATGAGTACTACAGTAACAATAGTCATTCAGGCAAATAATTTTTCACACGAGCAGGTGTACTTGCTTTTGCTCTTAGAATCTACCATTCGCCTGCGTTCTATTCTTCTATCTTTCGGGGCCTACATTGCATATAAGAGATGCAAAACGAATGCAGACTAGGGGACATTATTTTTTTTTGAACAAGATTAATGTGAACTCGTGATTTGTTCCTTCTTATTTCTAAAGGGCTTTCCAAGCTGTTTTAGGCTTCTAGCTGAAATTTTCCCATCTGCAGAGGGGGTCTAAATTGCTTTATCAGTTGTGGTTGTCAAAGGCTGAAGAGAATCGGGAGTACTTCTTATGTGATCTCGATGTGGAGCCCACTACGGGTCTCACACAAATGATCCGAGCCGTTCATTAAATCTGAAACATTTTTTCAATGGCCCCCCGCGAAAAATCAGCTCAATCCGATACCTAGAAGTACTCGATCTAATCATCTAACTTTCATCCAACTTTGAACCTGAATGAAAACTTATATGATTAGATCGAGTACTTATTGGCATAGGATTGAGCTGATTTTTCACGGGAGCCTTTGAAAAAATGTTTTAAATTTAATTAACGGCTCGGATATTTTGTGTAGGACCCGTAGTGGGCCACACATCGGAATCTATGCACAATCTGTGCACCCTTTGTTTGTGTTGACAAACTTTGTGCCTTTACAAAAGGATCTATTTACATATTTACAGACACCCTTTTGTGAAAAGTCACGTCTTTATTAGACACATTAAGAAGAATCACGTCTTTTGAAGACAATTAATTAGGAAAAATCATGCCTTTTACCAAGGCACCTTTTTGCATAGAGCCATACCTTCAGTAGACATCAATTAATTGGGAAGGGCAAAGCTCCTAGTAGGTACCCCCATGTTACATATCCTTTCCGAATGAACATATTCCAATTTAATGAGCGTTATAATTATTCACATAAAGTCATAATCTATGTGAAATTAAAGGTGTTGCAAAATTTCACAAAAATTTATCAAAATACAAAACAGAAATTTTTTTTTCAAAAAATCCCAAATAAAAACCCATTTATTACGTTGAAAATCTCTAACCCCGGATTTGCTGCCATGCTTGCACTCGTTGAACGGAATTGGCTATGTTCGTTGCACTTGGAGTATCCGACTTGTTGATGAACTGAATCGGCTATGGTCGTTTTCTGCACTTGGAGTATCCGTAGTCATAAAACTGGTTGTGTCGAAGTCCCAGTCAGTCAAATATCCAGGCCGTGAAGTAACTGCACTAACTTCAATGTCTCCTGAAAGCATCGCCACTACACGCGGCATGGAGGGGCGTTGATGTGGGGATGTCTGGGTACACAAAAGAGCTACTCCTATAACTCGTTTTACTTCTTCTTCGTCAAATTCTAACAATCTAGAATCCACTAGCCCAACTTCATGGTAGTTTTCATGCACATGCCAGGCCTAAAAAGGAAGGAAGAGAGGAATGTCATAGAATCATGTAACCAGAGTTGGAAGCACCCATTCTGGGCTGGGTGAGTGGATGAGTGGATCAGATATTCATTGGCATTGATGCACGTTTTAACACCAAGAATACTAGAATTCAGTTTTAGAGATACAGGGGATTTATAAGTTTCTTTGCGTAGTATTTGAACAACTTCTCTTGTTTCTAATGATGCTCAAGCAAAACATCCTAAAGTTTCCAAGATAGAATAATCCTTCCTTCATTTTTAAAGAATTATAAAAGATGTAGCCGAATCAGTAACCACAGTCAAAACAAACTGCCCACAACCGAATACGCAGCCACCTGGAACTTTTCGAAGGATCAACAACTAATGAGTGCCTAAAAGAAAGTGAAACATACCCATTTAAGAAGATAGATCTTTTCTTCTTCCAAGCTCGAGTCAGTATTTGGCCTTCCACTGACAATCTCCAAAGCTACAACACCAAAGCCAAACACATCGGCCTTTTCTGTAAGTTGCCCAAGCATAGCATACTCAGGTGCAAGATAACCACTGCATTAGTAACCATTGAAATTTCATCACATGTAAGTTAATACTTCAGCTGCAAACAGTACCAAAATAGAATATCGAAAACAATAACACTAAGGAATACATGGACATTGACTGCGGAGGATCTTACAATGTCCCTGCGACACGGGTACTGATGTGGGTCTTTTTGTCATCAAAAAGCTTGGCCAAACCAAAATCAGAAACTTTGGGGTTGAGGTCAGAGTCAAGAAGAATATTGCTGGCCTTAACATCCCTGTGTACAATGCGAAGCCGAGATTCCACGTGAAGATAAGCTAGACCCCTTGCTACACCCAAGCATATATCAAAGCGGATGGGCCAGTTAAGAAACAAACTTGTGTTTCCTGCTTAACAAATGCCAAACGGTTAAACATTTCACTTATTCACCATATTCAAGATCTATAATTTGCATTGACAATAAAGGTGATGTCTTGTACCAAACAATGCTTGATCAAGACTCTTGTTTTCAAGATACTCATAAACAATCAGTCGTTTGTTCCCCTCAATGCAGCATCCATACAATTTCACAAGATTTCGGTGTTGAACAGCAGATGTTGTAGCAATCTCTGCAACAAATTGATCCTTTCCTTGGCGGGAGGCCACAGACAGTTGCTTGACAGCAATAACCCTCCCATCATTAAGTGTTCCCTAGAGAATATGAAAATTTGAAAATTTGAAAAATGGTATGGACCAATAAATCGCAGTTCTAAGCAAGTAATCTAGAACAGCAGGGTTTGTATTTTCCATGGTCTTATTTTCACGAAAAGCAATGCAAAAATGTGATGGTACAAGCGTATTGCTGCCATCCATAATGAATACAAAAGGGAAAAGCAGAGGTGAAGTGGCAATATTCAAGGGAGTCCGTCGATGGGTGCTATTTCATAAAAGCAATATAAAGTTGTTCCAGGACAGCCTGTCTTTTATTAGAAGGATGTTTACCTTAAAAACGGGTCCAAAGCCTCCCTCCCCAAGTTTGTTTGCAGGATTAAAATCTTCTGTTGCAGCCTTTAGTTCTGCATAACTGATAGTGTAGGGCCTAACATCCATCCCTAGGAGCTCTGCAAGTACAGTTAAAACCAGTGTTTGTGAATATGCAAGGAAGTTAATACTCAACTACCGTATCTATTACGCATAAAGGATGATCATTATCATTCTGTAGCACATTGTTACTCCCTCCATCCCAATTTGTTTAACCATTTTAGAGTAGAACATTTTAACGAACATAACCATTACACCTATAAAAGCTCAATGTTCCAAAAGTTAACCTCCAACCTTTGGAAAATGATTACTTTAACTCAAAACAGAAGGGGTAAAAGGGGTATTGGGTAGCTTTTGATCCATTAGTATTTAAAAATATACAACATTTTGGGACAATTAAAAGTCAAAGTGGACAAACAAATTGAGACATAGGGAGTAGTAGATTATGTAAGACAATGGATATAACGACATAGTAATTTTGAGCAGGACACTAAGGGCAGTGCCAAAATGTGTTTCTTCGACTATGGGTTTACTTCTTTTCCCTCATTCGACAATGAAAACCAGAGGATTTCAGGTACTTGATGGTGAGAAAGAAAGGGGAGGGATGGGCTGTTTTATCATAGGATTGCTGGCTGGCTAGAAAGGGGAGTGTTTAAGAGAACATTTACACATACCTCCATCATGTCTGAACATGCCACGAATCACACAGAAAGAATTTAGCAAGCCTAATGCTACTAAGAACACGAAAATAACTAGCATAGGACCCATACATCTAAAACGACATTACAAATAAACAATAGCAGAACCACACATGGGACAACAACGAATCTGTTGTGATGCAAAAGTCATAGCCCAATAACACACTCGGCTTACTATTTTCTTGAGTATTTTTACCTTCATCGTCGTCCCATCCCGGCCCTTTTCGGCAAAGGACAAACCAACAGAGCACAAGGAAAGATAGAAAGCTTACAACTCCAACAGGAACAACAATCCCCACAATCAAACCAGTCTTACTCTTTTTGCCGGAAGTAGGGTTTTTACCAACGGTGGGGATGAAATCTGTAGAAAATCTTAGTCGTAAGAAATTGGAACTAACATTTTTAAGCGTGCATCAAATATTTACAAAACGCATTACCTGGGACAGCACTGATTGCTGAAATAGAAGGTCCATATGTACCTTGAGCAGGTATACAGCAAGTCCCTTTACCAGCCCAAAATAGATGGATTTCAAGGTAGTTATTTGATACCTGAGCTGGGAAAACCATCTGAACAGCTGAGAAAGAGACCCCATCGGCCTCCTTTTTAATGTCAAAATCTTTTCGAACAAGATTCCCCTATAATGAAGAGGTTGATAACTTAAGAACCAAAAAAATAGTAACAACTTAAGGGGATCCCCTTGTGAAGCGAAGTCTCACAGGGTACCAACGTAATAGTATGAATTATATAAGTGTTAGGGCACTCTCGCTTCAGTAGCTAGCTTTTGGTGTTGACTTTTGTCCAAAACCGTGTACCATGGTATCAATGCTAGGTACCAAAAATGGGTAGGGTGCGTGTCTAGGACCTACACATGGCAGGTGCTGCCGAGTGAGCACGCTGTGCTTTAGGGAGGGTATGAAGCAAAGTTCCACATAGCCTCGGTACCAAAGTAACATGAAGTATATAAGCGCGAGAGCTCCCTCACTCAATAGCTAACTTTTGTGGATGAGTTCTACCCAAAACAGTATAACACCCATCTCCCTATACCTTTTCACCTTGGTCATGGAATTCTTTTCCAGGAGCTTCCAAATTCACATTAATTCAGGGCAGTTCTCATACCACCCCCGGTAGAAAGAACTAGGGATTACTCACATATGTTTGCCAATGACTTGTTTATTCTGTGCTACCCCAACAATCAGTCTTCTCAAGTTGTTGTTAATACTTTGGTCTGCAGCCTAACAAGTTTAAGAGTAGGGTGTATTTTTAGGCATGAAAAATCAGGACAAGGAAATCATGTGTTCTCTGTTGGGCTTCCAAATGGGTACACTTCCAGTTAGATATTTGGATGTCCCCTATTATCCTCCAAAATTCTCTACGGCAGATTGCAAAGGTCTTATTTCTAATATCCAGGGTAAAATCAATAGTCGGGCCAATAAGTCCTTTATCATACGCTAGAAGATTGCAACTCATAAAGTCAGTCCTTTTTCGTATACAAGTTTCCTGGACCATGCATGTTGTTCTTCGAAACTCAGTTTGCTTGAATATTGAGAAGCTCTTCAGAAACTTCCTATGGACTGGTACTGTAGCATATTCCCACTCTAACAAAGCTGCTTGGCCAATGTTTGCTTGCCTAAAAAAGGACTTGGTTTAAGAGGGATTAAGGAATGGAATCATGCGTACTTCGTAAGACAGCTGTGATATATTTGCTCTCATCATAATTATCTATGGGTTAAGTGGTGCTATAAGCATCTTATTCAAAGACAGTTTCTGGACTCTAGAAGTTCCTTCTAGCTGTTCATGGACATGGAGAAAAATTCTTAGCCTTTAGGGCTATTGCTAGGCCCTTTATCAAGCATATTATTGGTGAGGGGAATAGCACATTCCTCTCGCATGACAATTGGCTGCCTCAAGGGCCCCTAAGTATATATTTTGGCCCTTCATCAGGTATCCGTAGTTCCGTACTGATGCTGAAGTGTCCAAATCTTGTTTATATCATTCAATGGACTAGGCAGCCTTTCCCAACATCTCGTCTTCCACATTTCCATCCTAACTATGATAGACTTGATCAAGTTCCATGGACAATCTCTTCACATACTACCATTAGGGTTGCCTATACTTGTTATGGTATCAGAATCCACCAACCTACAGTACACTGGCATCACCTAATCTGGTACTCCATGTCCATTCCTCAACATTTTTTCATTCTTTGGATGGCCAATGGAGGATGCCTTAGGACTAAGGATGATAAGTGAGTAAATACACCTATTTACGCCCCTTAACTTAGGCTTGTTATATCCATTTTGCGCACTACTTGGAGCTTGATACTCGTTTTGCTCGTTTCGGGATCCGCGGAGCCATTGGATGACATTCGGAGCTAAATTGAGGAGTTAAATGTGAAGAGCGAACAAATGGTGAGAGTCCAACCAATTTCGCCTTCAATTTAATTAGTGCAAAGATGATCCAGAAGTTGAACAAATAATTCAGGCTTGTGAGTGTCACGTAGCATGTGCCAGTTAAGTGGTCTATAATATTTCTTAATGGTGGGGCCCAACGCTCCACTAATTAATTAAAGAATAAATGGTTTGAGCTTGCACAAGAGAAGATTATTTAGAAGATGATTGGAGGATGCATGGGTATTAAATTACAATTGGTGAAAGGGACATGGGATGAATGAAAGGGGGATCTTTTTTACACGATAACAGCCGCAGCTGCGGCAAAGGGATCGGCTAAACACTCCGGCTAGGGAGCTGAGGATGCTTCTCCAAGTAAGTATGAATGTTTAGATTTCAAGGGCCAGTTTTTATTCAACAATTAATTGTTTTGGGATAGGCTTTGTGTTTGTATTCATGATATCAAGCACCGTCATATGGTCATTTTCATTGTTTCGGGATAGGCTTTGATAGACTATACAAAGTGAGACGGGTAGTGCCATTGGTTTAATCCAGTGAGACGATCCATGCCGTGCTGGGATAACCTATACTGAGTACGAGTCTTGGGCATATTTTGGGAGATTATCGATAGGAATTGCTACCCTATCAGTGGTGTGGTTACAAGTTGAATGAAACCCTATACTTTGCCACAATTATATTGCAAAGGGAGGTTGAATCGAAACCCTAGTCCCTTTTCTCTCATCAGTTTCCAAAACTTTATCGCTTTCTAGTTAGTCTTAGTTTATTCAAATCAAAATCCAACTTCCCTTTGCTTTTTAAATTAAATAAGAAATTGATTGGAAGTACAGTAGCCTAGCTTTTTACTTCCCGTGGATGATCTCGAACTTAACCGCTAATTTTGGAATACTAGTTATTTCCTTGTTTTATAATTATATTTTTGGTACGAAAATGACAGACCAAAGGATAAAATTATCAGCTGGGGCATGCGAATGTTCCCTATATGTTTTCTCTGTAATTATATTCCAGGACTAAGTGGCCACATATACGTTACTACTGTGGCATTTCTAAAACTCCTCAACCTTAGGACTCTGAATTTGATTGACTCGTAGGGAAGTTTTGTGGCAAATCTTTTTACGAACACCATTAGGAAAATGGCTTGGGCAGCTATGGTCAACTATATTTGGGAAGAAAGGAAGTGCATGATTTTCAGGGGATTCAAAGACCCCAATCTTCTCTCTCCAGAAAATTACATTTGATACTCGAATTAAGGGGTCCAATTTCTCCAATGTAAAGCTGACCCCTTAAATTTGGCACCATGCTGTTCTTGGCAGATTGCTCCTAGGATTCTTGCTGTTGTTCCTAACTGTAGTTATTGTTCTGTTGTTTGTCTCCTGTGATGGAAGGTATGCCTGCCTTGTTCTTTGTAGTTAATTTTTCTTTCAAAAAAGATTAGGACTATCAAAAAAAAAAAAAAACCAATTGAGATAATGCAGCACTGACCTGGATGTATATATCAAAAACACGCCTTCCAAGACTTCTCCAAGTTGGGTGATTTAAGAATGCTGTCTCTGCAAACTGGAGAGTCACATTGTAATTACCATTCTCAAGTCCCAACCCAAAATATCTTAGCGATCCCGGTGATATTCGTGCTGTCTGTAACAGCTCCGAGTCCAAAGTTGCTGTGAACTGACTTGAAGAGACACTCGTATATTGGGGATTGTTTATATCGTTGAAGTGCCCGACATTACTTACTGCCCACCTTTTTGTACTAGTCTCATAATAAGTAGCTGGACCAAGAGTCTCGTTATCCCACTCATATACAATCTGACTACTAGATGTTATCTCTGGACCACCACAATTAATCGCAAAGTCAGAATCTGCAAACCATCGGGGAAGAGGATTTCATCAGATTAGGATTCAAACAAGTGCACCAGAAAAAAGGAAAAAAAACAGCCACATCTCCTTGATCATGTGATGCATCTTATGGGTTTAATGCACTTCTAAAAGTGGGAATTTACACTTTATGAAGACAAACTTGACTTTGCTGCAATTTACATGTGAAGTTTTGACATAATAAGGAAAGGAATTTCTCACTTCAGCTGACAAGTATAAAATTGTCACCTTGGAGGGAGAAGAAAAAAAGAGAGAAGAAGATGGTTTCTTATGGCCTTTCATTGGCAAAGGGCATTGTAAGATTGGAACTCAAAAAATAGGCCATCGACTAGCAACAACCCTCGGTGGAAATAAAAGCAGAAAAAATGGGAAAGGAGCATTAAATAAGTCTACATAGGCTTCAAATCTCAGAGGTAGTACGACAATCAAATTCAATCCAGTGAACTCCAAAAAAATTAACCGCTTGAAAGGATTTTGCATGACCATATACACACAGTACACAGTAAACCAAAATCGTCACACACAAATATTAAACTATGTAACACCCCACCATGTACGGCCCATTCCCATGTATCAAGAGGCAATCAAAGCAACACCGAATAAGGTGTATAGAAGCACACACAGAGAGTGCATTGTAACACAAAACAATGGAATGAACAGAAGTTACGAGACTTGGATTGACTTAGGACCTCTATGAACTGAAGCTCTAATACCATAAAGTCACCAATTATTCCAAAAGCTTAAACAATTAGGAAAAGAGCCCAGCATTTTGTACCAAGTCAGCTAACAGTTACCAGTCTAAGTTGACCTTCTTTTAGACTCAAAAGGATTTGACGATTCAAAGAACACTAACTCAAAGATCCTCTTTCCAGCATCATAGAATTTATGTGTCCCATCTCAGAATAAAGGGTAAGGGGAGGTTCTAAATTGCACTTACACGTAGGAGGAATATCCATAAGGCAGGGAAAGTTCTTTTGAATACAGTAAAATCCCGTAGCCAGAACACTGTATGCAGAAGAAGAATGGATAGTGATTAGTGCAAGTTGAATTTGCCACATAATTAATGCAATTGAAGTTGAATGATTCATCAGGTACAGTTAGCAACATCTTGTAGAAACAAAGAACATGAGCATGAAGTGTAATTAATCAATGTTTAAGCTTTCAAGTATTATTACTCCAGCACTTGTTTAAAAGGACATGTATCGTGGATTCTCCACATTATCTTTGTGATGCCAGGTATGAGCTCTTTTTATCAGGATTCTGGAGGAGGATGTTCAAAATCTCACACCATTGCAATTCTATATCTCCCACATTGCTTGGGAGTGGAATGGGTGATCACTTAATAATATTTGGGACCTCTCCACTCATTGCCAATTGGTTTTGAGATGGATATAAAGTTTCTACAGAATGCTTCCAAAGTTGTCTAGTTAACTTCTTACATAGGCCCCATTTGCCGGACCTCTAACAATCAGCTTGCACAAACCACATCACAAAATTTTCATCTGTGGTTTAGAAAGTGAAAAACAGAAAGGGGAAAATAATGGCTGAGTTTAAGAAATGGTCCGGTCCCATTACACAAGAACACTGAATATAAGAAAGGGATACAAAAACTAAGTGGTAAATCTCATTCAGCTGAGTAAAGAAATTGTGGGTGAGGAAATAAACTCTAGAATTCAGACATGGTATCTCATATCAGAACAACTTGAAGAATATCCGTTTTCCATTTACATTTAGGATCATACATCCTCTAAAGCTGACAAAGTCACGCATTAATAGCACCATAATCATGCTGTTCAACACTCAAATTGTATATAGGAAATTACACAACTTTCTTTTTGTATCGCTAAATGTTCAGAGACCACAGAATACCATTAAAAACATAAAGCACAGAGAGAATCACCTGTTGTTTGCCCAAGATGGAAGTGCAGCCAATAATTGATTGTATGACACATCTCTGCAGGCAACGACATAATGGGGATGCTTAGTTGAGATTTTCGTTCTACTAAATTGTTCAGTCTTACATTTGACCGGCGAAGCCTCAGATTTCGTCATCAGCTTACATATCAGTATACTACCATGGCTGCATGAATCAAGATTTCCATTTCCCAACCACTAATTTTAGATATAGGTTCTCATATTTGTGTATCCATGTCTCCTCGTACGCCAAAACATAGTAGCAAAGATGCGCATTAACATTAAATTTTTTTCCAAGCAATGAATTATTTGTTTCCTTTTTATGTCTAAAAGAACTATCAATACAAATGATGCAGCCTTAATGTTGTAAACAATTTACTCCGTAATGAGTTGCCCAAAATTAAACCTATACAATTTAATAAGTAATCAAATCTTATGACTGTACAGTAGTGGGTTATGCTTCTGAAATCATCTAACCATGACATTCTAGGAACTCTACATAATGACCATAAACGCCCAAGTACTACCTGCACACAATCTCCTTGAACTATGAATGGTTATGTCGGATTGACTTACATATGCAGAAGAGAAGGACTCTTTAGCGCGGGAGGAGTACCATTCAATTTATTATTCCCAAGAAACCTGAACATACACGAACTAGTTCAACTCATAAACATTCATATTTTCTAAAATGCTTTTAGAAAAAAAAAACATTGCACAGCTTGTTTATCAGAAGTAAGAGAGAATGTTTATTACAAGTATAAGAGAGAGCTTGAATTGAAGAGAGAATCTGGAATTGGTCCAGTTAAATTGTTAAAACTCAAATCCCTGAAAATTAGACAGAACATGGTTGTTACACGTTAGCTGTAAAACGTTAAAAACTAGATGTTTACATTTACTTCATAAAGAGATGTTGACCCATCCTCATCAACCTGATTATCAACTGCCAAACTTTTAGGTTGAAACATATGGAAGCCGATGCAAATTTAACAGCTATAACTTACAGTTGAGACAAACTCTGATAATCACCAATATTGGATGGGATAGTACCAGAAATATGGTTATTCCTCAAAATTCTGCCAGGTGACCACTTAATTATGTTAAGTTTGTAAGAAATAATGGAGGATAATAAAGACAAAAATATTGCAATATTGATTGTCAACTATAACAGTGTTGCCTTACAAGGTACTCAGAGACGTCATATCTTTCAGAAATGCGAGTGAAGAGCTTCCGTTAGATAAATCGCTTATTCTCCTATATAATAAGGCAGTATGTTATAGAAGAGACGAGAACAACATTCATCTGCTAAACATGAAGAGAAGATGTAGAAAGAGTTAACACCCACAAGTCCGTCAACGAGGTCAATTTGGAAAATGTTGATGGTATTCCACCTTCAAAGGCGTTTCCTTGAAACCTCCTACAGATGAACTAACTACGTAAATTCACAGATTAATAAAATAGAGATTACTGAATGAAGTATCAATACTTTGATTAAAAAAGCATCTCGGTTTCCAAACATTGGTATCTAGTTTTAATTAAGGCAATGATCAGGGTACAATGGCCGAAATAAAGAGGCAACAGCGTACAAATTGCTTACAGGACTCTAAGTTTTAACCAGTTCCCTATGAATTCAGGTATGCTCCCTGTGAGTTCATTATCCGAACCCCACCTGAAATTCTCAAAAAAAAATCTTTCTTGATCACAAAAACAATTACTATTAAAAACATGTTCAAGTTTACCAGATAAGACAAAGGATAAGCCAGAATGCTCTTACACTATTTGCAGGTTTTGTAGAGCTGCAAATGTAGATGGAATAGCTCCACTAACGCCAGAACTGTCGAAGTAGCTGTCAAGGCAGATAATTATCTAAGTATGATGCTCTAACTTTTTGCATGCAATGCCAGCCTTATAGGGGTTACATTTACAGGCCTTAAAACTTTATGATGTTTATAATGTGAAACTTAAGAACACATCAGGTTCCTTTACTGCAACGTTGTGGAGAAGGAGAGAAACTAGAATATGTGCTAGCTACTCCACATAGAATTCATAGCAGCCACGAACTAGTATATACAGAACTTCAGTTTTATTAACTATATTTTGTTTCCTTGCAATTAAAAAACTGAAATAATTAAAGTTTCTCTGCTAGGAACTTGGTTTGGTTTAATTCCTATAGCTGGGTGGATTTTTGTAACTGCTTATTTTTGGTCAGGAGGTCACGGGTTCGAGTCATGCCAATGACCCCCTCTCGAACTTGGTGGTCCTCCTTCGAACCCCACAGTGGTCCACTAGCAGCCCTTGGTGGGGCGGTAGTTGTTATGGCTCTTTGGTCCCTTCTGGGGCCCGCCGTAGGTCTGGAGTCCTTGTGGTCACTCCCAAGGGAGAGTTGCTAAGAGTTGCTATGCCCCGTCGCCCCCTCCTCACCTTTTTACTCAAAAAAAGAAAAGAAGAAAGAAACTAGATTGTGGAATGTCTCAGCACTTACAATTGCTCTAATTTTATCAAATTCCCCAGTTCTGATGGGAGAGAGCCAGAGAAGTAATTCGTGCCAATGCTTCTGCAAATTACCAAGTTAACAACATCAGAAAATAGGCTCACCTTACAATTATACATACGAGTGATTCCAATTTTCAATGGAATAAGGAACTCAATGCCACTGTGCCAAACAACTGATTTCGATATAAAAAAAATCCAAATTACAAAATGTTATGTAGATGACATGGTTGTGGAAACAAGATGATTATACTGGGCAGAATCGTACTTGTTGGCAACAAGTTGAATTGCTGTAAATAGAAAACTAAAACATGAATGTACCACCTACAGACGTACAAATTCAAGAATAACATACAATGATAACAGATTAGTTAGTTTTCCAAGCTCCTTTGGAACCTTCCCCGATAGTGCATTAACCCCCAGGTTCCTGAAAAAAATTAAATGAGGTATCAGACCGTTAAATGAGTTAAGCTAGACATAGCTAAAATATCAAAGACCTGCAAACAACGTTAAATAAAAAATAAGGTGGCTTACAGCCACTGCATTTGAGTTAGATTGGCAATGGATGAAGACAAAGGACCAGTCAGATAATTTTGGCCCAAGTTCCTGCAAAATATGGAAGAAACTTAGTAAACCATTGTGTGATGAGAGAGAATTTTGAATGACATAGTTAAAAAAAAATTATCTAACGATGCATTACACATGTAGATATATGGAGACGATCTGCATCACGATTTTGAAGGTTTCAGTTTGATAGTATGTCACAGTTCACATAGAGAAAATGAAACATTTTTTTCTGGCATGGAAAATGAAACATTGTTTAAACTAAAACATCAGTGGGTAAACATACAAATTTGTGAGGGAAGTCAAAGACCACAGCTCCTCTGGGATTCCTCTAGTAACATCCAGAGCATAGACTTTGCTGTTACAAAACAGTAAATAAGGCAAGCAGTAAGTGGGAAGACTTCAACAAACGGTGCTAAGAGCTTGAGTTCATAAATCAAGGTTCTGACTTCAACTGCATGGTAATGTATAAGCTCTATAGGCCGAGCTCCCCTTTGGTTGGCACGTTCTTGACCAAAACACACATTTGCGTGTATTTCCTTTTATCGACTTGTATGGTTCTTTTACTTTCTTTCTGAAGTGCCTATTTAGGGTTGTGAACAGGAATTTGTTTTTTTATTTATATTGAATACGAGCCTGGTAGTCATTAGTCATGTTTTCGTATTGAGGCTGGAAAATTTGTTCCAGAGACCATCAAGCAAAATGTCAAGCGAGGTCTACTGGATGCTTTCGCTCGAGCGAAAATGAGTTCGCTCGAGTGACTTCTCTTCACTCAAGCAAAATTGTCAAGATGTGGCTTCTCTATAAACATGGATTAGTTACCTCAAGGACGATACCGAGCACTGTATTCATTTTCCAGAGCTCTCAAGTAGTTCTTAGAACTCTTGGTAAGGATACACAGTCGTGAATAAGAATACTTGTAATCATACAATGTTTCTAGTACATGACTCCTTCCTGTGATTTTTTTTACCCATTTAGGGGTTTTCAATGTAAATCTTTGATCCTCGTGTGATTGGTATTTTTGTTGTGCGATTGAAGTAATCTAGTCAAAGGCCAATCATAGCCCTTGCATCAATCTAGGAATTTCATTTGTAACCGAGCGGGTCCCTATATTGTGGAATCATTGAGTTCTAAGCAGACCCTTGATTTGCAATGGAGTTGAGTTCAAACCATCCTCCTGTGAAACAACGGCCCACATCATTTGGGTACCAAAATAATATGAAGTATATAAGTGTGAGGGTACCCTCACTTTAACAGCTAGCTTTCAGGGTCAAGTTTTACCCTAGTCCTTGTAACACCTCTGCCACTAGAAAGAACGAACTCTGCGCCACTAGAAAGAACAAACTCAGATCACGGGAGGGAAAAAATGGAGCCTATTCAAAGGCTATCGACAAGGATGTCTGGACTGCATGTGAGGTCAAATTTACACCTCCAACTGAAACTGGAGTCGCCAGTCCATAACCAAGTGCGAAGTACTCCAAAGACTGAGAAAAATAAATAAATAAATGGGCGACAAACAGTCGAGCACTAAATCTCCGGTTCACGTATGTTGGTACGAAGGAGTTTCATCACATCAAGTCATCTTCAAGTGGTTTTCAATCAACTACGTTCAAACTTCGAAGGAAGACCTTTCGTGGAGTTCGAAAGGCGTTTTTGGAAGGCTTGTGGATTCAAGATTTGGTGATCATGCAAGGATGCGATGAACGTGGATTTGACATGTAATTCTTACGATTCGTGATGAGGATAGGCAGTCATGAGTAAGAATAATATTTCTAGTGCATGATTTCTTGGCGTGATTTTCCATGTAAATCTTTGTGCCTCGTGCGATTGGTATTTTTGTGGTGTGATTGAAGTAATTCCGTCAAAGGCAAATCATAGTCCAAGCATCAATCTAGGAATTTCAGTAAATCACGGTAGCTTTACTTCAAATTGACTTCAGGAATCAGTAATTAGTTCCCTCCTTGGCCTTCTTCCACCTCTTTTATCGATCCCTCCTCAAATCATTTTCTATCATTTATCGGCATTCAAAAATCACCCTCCTTAATTGACCTACGTTGCAAATGATCATCCCATCTCACATGGTTAATCCAATGTTTAATTGTTTTCACTCCAAACTCATCCCTAATGCACTTATCACTTTTCTGGCTTGACTGAGCACTAGAAAATATTTCAACATTTATTGAGAATAGTACCAATTAGACATACTCCCATCCCATATGTTCCATATGGGGATCGATCGTGGAGAAAATTCCTAGTAGTATTTTCTAGTAGTAGTAAGAGACTTACAGTTGGGTAATGTGGCAAACAGTCCCATTGCAATCGCATTTGATACCGGGATTGTAATCGCCAGAGGTGACATCGAGAGAGGTAGTGTTGTCTATGGCGGCTCCACTGCATGGTTCTCCACTTATGTTCCATACATAAAATGATGGGGATAGTCCCCATTGTCTGAAGACGGAGTTCAAAGCATTCACTGCCCAAATTTCCAAAAAAGAAAAGCGAAGAAAGAGCTATGAGCTGACATGGTCATCACTTGTCTTGTTTAAGAAAAGAGTGAAACTTGTGTTCCAAATTTTCAAATAAGCACTTACTAATATTTTTTAAGAAAGCAATTTCAAGGTCAAAAATATTGTGTTTACGCAAATAATTTTTCTACTAATATGGATCTTATTTGATAGATCTCATTAAGATTTTTTAAACAGTGCAAAAAAAATATCAATTTTTTTTTTCATTTTCATTATATTTAAGTTTCAAAATGTAAAATAAGTACTTATATTTTTTAAGAAGTGAAAGTGGAATCTCCGCTCAAGTTTTTTGCGGAATTGTGCAATCGCAATCGTCTGTTCCCGTAATTAATGGTGGAGATTACTTTTCAATTTTAACCGGTAGAAATTATTTCTTACCGGTCAAAATTGGTTTTTAATCCGGACCGTTCAAAAATACTTTGGATGCACGCGATTGAGCGTTGTAAGTCTTTTTTATGAAAAGCTCCATAAAAAAGTCTTTCTCTTCAGAAAATACTAAACCATAACGCAAACCAGTCAATTGGCAATACAATTCTACAGTTTTATATAATTCTTAAAATAGGTGGCTATTTAATTTCTTCTTAATACTTACATTATACTACCACTTGAAAAAAAAAAAATACTTGATATTAGTAGACACATAATACATGAATGGTGCGGTTCATGTATGTAGCTCAGGAGTCTAGTTGAAGTGTCCATGTATGCGTGTGAAGAGTCATCTAGTAGTTTGTGTAGTTGGCTAGGTTCCAATAACTTTATTTTTTCGTTGTATCTAACTTCTTCAAAAAAGACGTTCAGAAACGGGTAGCAGCAATGACTGATTTTCTCATGGAACAGTTTGTGATGCTCCAATTGATTTATGATGGGGCGCTAAATCAAGTATTCGTTCAACCTCATAATTTAATTATGCTATTTCGAAGCTCATTTTTCGTTTAGCTCTTCTGAACTAATCTAAAAACTTTGCGCAACACAAAGTTTTTGTGGAGTCTATATAAACCATATATGTACTCTAATAATTCTAAGCTGTTGCCAAGGTGATGGAAAGTAGAGAGAGTGATTAGAAAGAGTGAGGTTGAGTAGAGTTTATGCACCACAATGAAGTAGTCTATGTGTAAATGAAATAACGTGAAGTGTTTATTACAGAAATACTGTGTTATCTCCTCCCTCATGTCTCTTCTACTTGTTTATGTTGGAAATATTCGTCAGAATTTTTGTTACTTTTTTATGTTGGAAATATTTGTTAGAATTTTTGTAGACTATACTAACCGGAAACAACACCACAACAACAAAATATTGAGAGAATAATATAAGCTCCAAAGTAGGAGTTTAAGAGAAAACTTATGTGGATCGAGTTACGCATAAAGAGCTATCTTAAGAGAAGATACGTTCCCTCTTGCACCGAGTTGTATGACGTTCCACTTCCAAGATAAAACAATTCTACAAAAATTTGTGCGCAGCTAAAACTTTCCTCGAATCAAGAACCGCCCGTATGCTCAAAACAATGAAAATATATATGTAGTGAAACTCAAGACCAAAAATCATTTGTGTTCCTGTGGGAGAGTAATATGCTGGGAAGTGTGTATCTCTCTATGTACTGACTTGGTATATATAGGTATATATATACGTAGATTTCCAAAATCAAAGAAACCAGCATGGTGCGTGTAGTAAATGTTAGTATTATATCTCTATAATAAGATAGGACTCGGTTTGAATTCAAAAGATAACCAACGGTTTAGAATGTCTCTTGCATAAATCTACATCCTCTATTCTACAATGACAGACCCGTAAATACTTAATTTTTTTTACCATCTCCCAAACATGCATTCCCCGTCTAATATGGAAATGGCAAACCAAACCCTCTCTCCCACTGCCATGCCCCGTCTGTTTGGAAATCGATTTCCAGACTCCTCTCTCTCTCTCTCTGCGAATACGATCCGATTTCTAGACCCTCTCTCCCTCTCCCTCTCTCTCCGAATACGGCCTCTCCCTAACGCAGCTTCGCCTCCGCCTCAGCCCATCACGCAGGTTAGGCACCGCTTCCCTCTCTTGCTCAACAACTAGAGACGGACGGCGCAGCCGCGGCTCTCCCTGCGCTGGCCGATCGCAAATTACTGCTTCCTCCCAATAACAATTACTAATTCCTCCCGCACTAATCACTGTCTTTCAAGCAAGTATTATGCTTTAATCGGACTCCTAATTGGAAACAAATAGTTACGGGTTATCAAAATATCATGGCTAATTATCCAACCCCTACATCCAAGAATGAAAAACAGTTTTCTTTTCGTCCATGACGGGAGAGAGACAGTTACGGGTTATTAAACTAACACAATATAGAACGATAGACACGAGACCTCTACTTACATCGTGAAGAGGGAAATTGTAGACTAACTCCTAGAAGAGGTAATCATTGATATAGCCAATGGGGTCGTGCTTTCCTTAGCTCCAGAAGGAATGTAAAACAATCCTCGCAAAATCGGAGTATTTGTGAGATATGGGGCTTGCCTTATAGGATCATGCAATCTGTATAGTTTTTTACAATGTGTTCTTTGATTTTGTTTTCTTGTTTAGAGCTGTTAAGTATGGCTGCCTGTTTGTTGTTTCTTGTAAGGGGATTCTATCCCTTATACTTTGTTTCTTGGTTTGAGTCTAATAAAATTTTGTGCACTTATCAAAAAAAAAAGAGGTAATCATTGATAATTTTGTTTTTGGTCTTTCACGAAGAGGCAAATTGTATACGCAAAGGAAAATTGTAGAATCCGATTGTATTATTTTCGTATCAAATGATTTTTCCAGTACGTTGATTCATGCCCAGTTCACATGTTTAGTTGCAGTATAGAATAGGACCAATTTGCACATGCATTGTGTGTACCCAATTTGTAATCAGTATGTTCACGCGGTAGTCTTCGGGCAAACCGGATGTTCTTTAGTTTAATGCAACCAAAGTGTCTGTAAAAATGCCTCAAACAAATAGAATTCAGACTAGATAGTAAAATGGCTCTGTCATAGTTCATTAGCTTCAACTATTATGCCTTCTGCAACGTGGGTCGATTTTGTCGGTTGAATGGCATAGTGTACCCTGAGCTACTCAATTTTCAATGATATAATCAAAGTTTGGGAGTCAACTAACTAATAAGTTTGGGGATAATATTGTATGACCCGACCTGTTTTAGTGTAGACAGAGAATTTGTGTTCTACTTTCTTAAAAGTATTGGGATTACAATAATTAATCAGAGTTGCTACACATACTTTTAGGCACAATCTAGTAAAGAGATATCAAAATCAACTCTTGCGCAATGTGCTCGACGAGAACAAGAACGAATTCTAAAGCAAAGCACTGCGGTCAGTGGAAAGAAAAACTTACAAGTATACACATTGACACCTATCTTCTATCTTCCATCTGGAAAATAGATATTAGTGCTTTAGTAGTACTACTTTTTTAAGGTTTGGGATAATAATTATGACATAAATATTGCTTCTACGCATTCATCAGCCACAAGTTGATAAAGAGATATCAAACTTTAACACTGGCACAACGTGCGTGACGAGAACGAGAGCGAATCCTAAAGCAAAGCACTGCTCGACGATCAAAACAACACTTGCTAGGGGATAAAGGGTAACACTCTTTTGAATAAAACAATGGCACGCAAAAGGAAATAAAAGGCAACAAATATGATAGTCGATACAACCTTTTCATATATTATCCGGTTTCCGACACAGATATGTCTGAGTATATGCTTACAACTAGAGATGTTTACCCCCTGTGACCCCTATTCATGTGGCTGACATATTTCTTGATTGTATCTTCCTATGCTCAACTGTGTATAATCTTTTGTTTGACCAATGTTTGCTTTCAGGGCGGACAGGACTACACCACGAATCAAAAGCTGTTGTTCCGTAAAAAGGAAGGGGATTAATTCAGCTTTCCCCTCTGTTTGATGTATTCTCTTGGTAATGGTATTGATGCAGCTCACCTTATAGTTGTTACCATTTACTGTTTAGAATATAATACTTAGTTACGGTTTGAGATTCATATTTTGGTTTCTTTAATTGATCATATTGTTATGATTATGGTTTCGAAATCTCAAAGATGCATGTGCTTTAGTTTGGAAGCCATTGTGAGACCATAATATCATTCAATAGGTTTAGTGACATGTCCATTTGATGTAGGAAAGTTTATATCAATGGTGATGCAAGGCAAATGAACAGCTTGAACCCTTTAATGTTGGAGATATTCTTGATGTTGGGGTACGGGGGTTCTTTGATTTGAGCACTCTTTACAAACTTTTGATTTAACATGAACGATGCCCTCCAACGGTTATTTGCAACGCTCCTTTCACATGGGTGAGACCTTTACAATACACAGGACTCGCTTCTCTCTAATTGCAGACTTTCTGATGGGAAAAGTAGTTTTTTTTTTTTTTTTTTATGATTTTGCAATAAGTTGTTCGCTTTCTTTGCAGTTTTTGTTGAAATGCCCATCGCCCGGTACAAACAGGGAGGCTAAGTTATGGTTGTGCTGCTAGCAAGTTGACCTACCCATCCACCAGTACAAACAGAGAGGGTAAGTTTTGGTTCAAGGTAAGAAGCCCTTAAAAATCCATTTTGTTTTCTCTGCTTAATCAATCACAAAAAGAGAAGCATTCAAGTCTTATGACTTATGAGCCTCTTTAGATGTGAGTTCCTCTTTTAGTTCTAATAGTTCAATCTCAAATGTTTGAAATGAAATTAGCTCAGTTTTGATTGTAGCATCCATTACTTGATGCATAGAATGGAATGGGTTGTTAATTTTCAAGTTTCGTTTTTATGAGTTGGGGTTGGAACAAACTTCTCATGAGTACGTCCTTCTATCGTGCTTCATAGTATGGTTTCCTTCAGTTCTTATCATCAAGTGGAGGAGCGCTACTGGTGTACTGTGTGATAAGAGGGTATCCATAAAATTGAAGGGAAAATTCTAAGAAACTGCCATCAGACCAGCGATGCTTTACGGGACAGAATGTTGGCCTATTAAGAAACAACTATTGAACAAGATGAGTGCAGCAGAAATGAGAATGTTGAGGTGGATGTGTGGTAAGAACAGAAGAGACAGGAGTAGAAATGAAATGGTTCGGGAGATGGTAGGTGTAGCACCCATAGAAGAGAAGTTGAGGGAAAATAGGCTAAGATGGTTTGGGCATGTCTACCGTAGACCAGGAGATGCAATAGTTAAGAGAGCAGATAGGATAGTTTTGGGTAGCAAGGCTACGGGGAGGGATAGACCTAAATTGACTTTAGACGCTGTGGTACACAATGATATAAGTATAGTAGGTTTGTGTGAACAAATGGCTCTTAACAGAGCTCAATGGAAAAAAAGGATTCATATAGCCAACCCCAAGTGATTGGGACTTAAGGCTCGGTTCGGTTTGGTTTGGTTTATGTGATATTGTTTGAAGCATAAGGAAGCACTGCATGCCGCCCCCCACGCCCCCCCCCCCCCCCCCCCCCCCCCCCCCCCCCCCTTCTGCACTTGGACTGGACCATAATCTAAAAATGGATACTTCAACTTATATCGATACAGGTGCAGAGGAATGGTGTGAGCAATTCTATAGGATCGAGTGGCTTGAATACCCCACACAACTTGATGCATAGGAAAGTACCAAAGTGTATTTCCTTGGTGTATTCTCTTTCCAATTACCCTATGGAAGATTTGGAAAGACAGAAATAGGAATTTTTTGATAAAATTGATTCCAATGTTGCAAAAAGTTGTAGAAAAATTGAGTCTTACAAATCTAAATGTGTTGAAGCATTTAAATTCCCCCTCCTCCAAATCCTCTTGCTACTTCTCCTATTTTAGTTAAACGGTATCCTCCCGGTGCAGGAACTCTAAAGCTAAACACGGATGAAAGTAAAGGAAAAGAGGTTTTGGTGGTGTTTACAAAACCAGAGAAGGCAAATGGCTCCTTAGTTACTGGACAAGTTCACATGCACCTCAAGTTTGGAACCTAAATATGGGCCAACTATTAGGCCTAACTGTCTCCAATTTGAACACCTTTGCGTGTTATGTAGTTATTATCTAGTTATTATCTAGGCATAAGATTAGATCTTAGGGCTTGATTGTTTTTGGGTACCGAAAAACTTGCTAGAACATAAATAGTGTCCAACGGAAAAACAAAGCAACCTCAATGTCAAGGGAGCAAAAAATACATGTTCGTGGCATTTTCACTTATGTGCCATTAGTCTCTCTCCTTTTGGGAATACTCTTTGCAGCTAAATTTTTAAAAGATCTAACCCATGTTTTGTGGTTCATTTGCATTTTGCATGTTAAATTTAATGGAGAATTTGATTTGTTGAATTTAAATTTGATTCATTGATCAGAATTTAGTAATTGATATTATTAGTTGGCTTTGTCAATTGAAGCAATATTACGTCACGTTCACCCGTGCCTTCAGGCACGGGCATTCGCTAGTATGATGATTAGGGGAGAGTAACGAGGTTAGATACAATAAATGAGCAAAGAATCCAAAGCCATATTAAATGTCAAAATTTTAAATTATCTCCCACAGTTTATGTAACTCCCCGTCTCACATCGGAAGTTTACATGGATGATCTTGGACATATAACAAACCTTGTGGGCTACTACTAGTACTTTGTGCTTAAGCTTTTGGGCCATGTGGTGTGACTTATGGATCAAAATCAAAGTATTGGGCCAATGGTCTACTTGGGGCGTTACAGGTTGTATCAGAGCCATCCATGTACACGATCATGTGGGCCTTTCGAGTTTGGTTGGATTTGGTTATTGGTTTGATTAGTATCGGTGATTATAGTGCTCAACCCGAGGGCGCGAGGCTATAAAGTTGAAAAGATTGTAACACCTTGTCCCACATTGAAAGTCTACATGAATGATCTTGGGCATATAACAAACCTTGTGAGTTAATACAAGTACCGTGTGCTTAAGCTTTTGGGCCATGTGGTATGGCTTGTGGATCAAAATCAAGGTATTGGACTAATGGTCAGCGTTACAGTTTATGTTACACCCAGTCCTTTCTTATTCCTAATAATTATATTTCTACAATAAATAAATAAAAAGATTTATGGTTTGGATCCTAATTGATATTTTCTCTCTCTCGACATAGTATAAATTGTTGTCGGCACTATTATAGTATTGGGGTTAAAGTCTAAATAGTTTAGTATTTCGTGTTGTACCGTATTTAAATACTTTTAGTAGGTGGTTACCTATTATTTAGGAGAGAACGTGGATCGGTTATATTAGACTAGGGTTATATTATGAGAGATCAAATATTGAGAGCAGGCATTGAGAGAGCCGCAGCAGCCGTGTAAGGGTTCTCGAGGCGTCCTTTGATAATCTTGCTTTCAATCTCAGTTTCGGTATGTATTCACGTTCTTCTTCATTGGTTCCATTAAATTGGAGCATTACCTTTTGATAGGGAGTGTCAGAATCCTTGCTTACACATTTTTTTCTTAGTGTCTTTACTCGGATGCAATTTAAGAGAGAGATGTGCGATGTGTGTGGCGGTGTGGCGGTTTGTGTGTGCTGTGAATGATGATCGACTTGGGTATGAGTTCCATTTTAAATGTT
>WJXA01000096.1:0-71160 GCA_014282245.1 Rhododendron simsii | reverse complement strand
CACCTTAATATCGAACTTCACCTTAACCCACATTGCTACTCTGATTTTAATTAGTTTTTTCAAGATCCCCCACTCGCCAAGATGCATTGTTGAAGACAATATCATTCCGTGCCAACCAAACGGACCAAATTGTAGCATGGAATGTTGTTTCCAACAAAAATTTTTCCAGATTTTTGAAACCACTACCTAACAACAATGTAAACAACTCTAGCAGAGAGGCAGGACACACCCAACACCCATGCCCCCAGTCTATCATCAAAGACCAAACATCCCAAGAAAAATGACAGTGGAGGAAAAGATGCTCCAGAGTTTCTATATGAACTGAATAGAAAGAGCACAAAATCGATTGACTCTCTGGAATCAAATTTCTGAGGAGGAGGACCGATCTCGTAGCCACTCTATCCTGAAGTGTTTGCCATGACGAAAGACTTTCAAATCTTCGTTTCTTTATCTTTTCGAAAACAGACAGAAATAGGCCAAAGATTTGGAAGTCCTCGTCTCTCACTTTGGGAACCACCAACTTTACTTCTTTGGTATCTATCGGTTACCCTAAATAATTGAAAACGGCAAGGCCCACAGCCTGACTCAACTGCCTTTTAAGAGAAGACATTTGATCGATTACGTCGGCTTCAAGATTTTAGTTCAAAGTTGACAAAATCGTAAAAGAAGTTTTTGTTTTTGTATACAATGCTTTTTATAAGATAAACATATTTATTTCGGTCGAAAATTTAATGAATGGATCTAGTTTATTTTGTTTTAGTGAGTTATATTATCTACTTGTTCACAAATTGAAGTGATGCTTTAACTATATTTTTGGCTATGGAAGAATAATTATTTCAGTGCCAGCAATATTAAAAAGATTTATTGTACGTAAAAAGTAATAAAATGTTAGGGCATTTTTTGATCTCAAGAGACTCACTTGAACCCTCCTCGTAAATAGTGGAGTCGCCTCTTATTTTCAAAAATTAGATTTCCCTTATTTTCCAGTTATCGAGAGCTTATTAACTAACTTATGTAGATTTCAGCAAAAATTACCAGACTATAGAAATCACAGTGGTATAAAACTTTGGTGTGCAACAAATTAACTAAAGTAAATAGTGAGGAATTCCTGAACCTATTTCATTATGTCAAACTCTATTCTAGGTAAAAAAGTTGACATCAAATTACAAAAAGGCAGCGGATCAAAAAAAAAAAATTACAAAAAGGCAAGGAAAACGAAGAAAAATAGTTTAATATATACTCCCTCCGTCCCTTTTTAAATGTTCTTCTTCGTAACTCCAACTTATTAAAAAGACATCATCATTATACCTTTCACATCAACTTTTTCCTCCACTTTCCTTACTTACCCATCATCATTACACTTTCTCACTTACTTTTCAAAATGGAATCTATTTTTAGGGATAAAATAGATAATTCACCAACTTTTACCCACTAACTTTAAAAAATGGACACTTATTAAGGGACAGCCCAAAATGGAATACCGGACTATAAATAAGGGACGGAGGGAGTATCAAGCAATTTGTTATGTTATTGAATGAGTAAATCCAAGTGCAGATCTTCGCGAAGTAGTAACTCTCAAGGCATCTTCAATTAATCCAACAATCTCTATTCCTCCATTTTGGAGAATCAAAATATAATTTATATAGAAAAAGTGATTTTGAAGGATTTTACTATTTCTATTAACTCCAATATTCTATACATCTCTATTCCTCCATTCCTTCAACTGGAGACAAAAGAAAAAAAGTAGAGATTTGGAGTTGAGGACCAAACTCAGCCTCCCCAATCCAATATAATTCATTTTTGCCTTTATTCCCCCATTCCTCCATAAATTTTGACCCTCCAAATATGGAGGATCAAAACCAATCCTCCAAAATGGAGACAAATATGAAGGATGAATTGGATTGATTAATTCCTCTAAAATGGTGGAATGAAGAGAGATTTGGAGATATAGAGTATGCATTGGAGATGCCCATAAAGTCTGAGGTCTATTCACTGGGAAAGAGGAGTTTAAATTAAGCACGAGCAAGTAATAACAAAAATAAATAAATAAATCGAATGTGGAGAATTTAAGTAATCGATCTACTGAAGATTAAAATAGAAAATGGAGTATCAGAAATTAAAACGGTAAAATATCAATGATTCACGCTTGAATACCCAAATGATTAGATGGAGTACTCCAACCAAGTATACATGAACGCACCATAAACTTTTAAAAACTACATATATGATAATTCACCACAAATTACCCCGCCAAAAATATCGTGTATGTAAGATAGAAGCATTGTTGGCACGAATACCACTGTGAAGCAACATCGTATCTAAAACAACCTGATCTTGATATTTATGTCTTTAATGGTGGGTTCTTTTAAGAAACCTAGCTAACACATCATCATAATCAAGTCTTTGGACAATAATTATAACATGCAAGTGGTTTTCTAAAAAATAATGCTAGTTAACATGAACAATACAAAAATAAGAATTGCCAAACAAAAGTCTTTCAACTAACTAGGGCTAGCTCAGTTGGCCTTCTTGCTCTCACTAGGAGATTAGAAGTTCAAATCTTCCCACTTATGTGTCCCTAAGAGGGCTTTTTTCTTTGTTTCTTCCCTATGATAGGATTATTTACCGGCCAGTCATTCGCCCTTTCTGGTACTCCCTCCGTCCCTTTTTAAGTGTCCTGCTTCGTAACTTCAACTTATTAAAAAAATATCATCATTACACCTTTCACATCAACTTTTTCCTCCACTTTCCCTACTTACCCATCATCATTACACTTTTATTCACTAACTTTTCAAAATCAAATATACTTTTAGGGACAAAATAGACAATTCATCAACTTTTACCCCATACCTTTACAAAATGGACACTTATTAAGGGACAGCCCAAAATGGAATACTGGATACAAAATAAGGGACGGAGGGAGTATTAGTTGTGTTGTTGGACTTGGTTATCTCGTGAACTCTCAACATTAATGTAGTGTACTGGACTTGTACTTTGTACTTCATACATGATGTAAATGATCTCTTCTATTGATTGATGAAAAAAAATAACAAGAGCCTTCCTTTGGGCCGACTATTAAGCACATAGTACACCCTAGAATTATGTTATTTAACGATCAAATACCTTATACCGTCATCAATCCGGCCAAATAATAATCTTTCGTTGGGCCAATAACTAAAACGTAACTTTATGCAACTCAAACCTTTTACCCTCCACCCAAAAAATTTCAATGATCAACATAGACCACTTTGACAGCTAGAATATCACTTTAATTTTCATAAGCATTGGGTATGAATTGCAAAATATACTTTATGCCCCAAAATATATATCTGTAGTTAATCAATTATATACCTAGTAATGTCTGTGATATTTAATTAGCATAACCGCATCGTCGTAAAAAACATACGGAATAAAAGAGCTAATTCGAGCAGGCTTGTAGATGAAATAGTCTTTTGAGATTAGTTGTATATACTAATCCAAACCAATAAAAGGTGTTATTCCGACCTCAAAAGTCCACTTATAAAAAGAAAAAGAAAAAGAATCAGACTAAGACTGACTCGTCTTCCAAATAACACGAAGAGTATGGCTTTATTTGTGAACACATTTGGATGTGAACTCATTTGTGCTTCTTGAAGACATTTGCTGCTGTATTTGGATATGGTTTGGCTTTGAGTATAGCTTTCGGATGCATCAACTAATTATCCCAATAGTTTTTTTCAATCTATTGTTGGATGTATTTTTTTTTCTCTTATGGCCTTCTCTATGATTCAAGTTTTCCTTGTATCTAAAGTTTGGTCTTCTCGATGTACCCTTTGTCGAGTTAATAAAATTCTATTGCCGATAAAAAAAAAAAAAACACGAAGAGTTCACTGACCCAGAAATCATTGGTGGAGTTTATCAAAATTGGTCCCATTTTCACTAACAAAAACCATTAAAAACTTAACGTATTTTACCAACTCGTTTTTTTTACCAACTTAACAACTTTTTCACTCACATACCCATCAAAAACTTTTTCACCACTGGAAACAACTTGATAATTATTAGCAACTTATTCACCATGAAAAACACCTAACAATTTTTCAACCACAAATAAAAATCTACAAATTTTCATTACCAGAAACATTACTCCACTGTCGCCAATAAAAGGAAAAGCTGGATCAGTTCCCTAATCAAAAACTATTGGTAATCAAGTGTTGAAGCACTTTGCCGATAAAAAAACCGACTTGCATGTTTCTAGAAACAAGAAAATAAAAAAATTAATATTTTTCCCAACTATTTGACAAGAGGTATGACCCAAACACGTGCTAATAGAGACTTGTCGATTCCCTAATCATATTTATTAAATGATCACGATTTTATGGATAATATTTTTTTTTGCTCGGTAAAACGAAATAAATTATTCCAACTCGAAAGGATACATCAAGGGCTTGACCAAAGTAAGAAAAATTTACTCGATCAAGCAGAAAGAAAAAAGACAAGGAATCCGAAACTCCCTACAAAACCCACCAACAGGGAATTGGCAAGCCCCCCTTAAAGAGACCCCCCTTAGCCAGAAAATAAATTACAATTTAAGCAATCTAATTCCATCCAAAAATACCTTAAATTCCTCCAACGTATGCACCTTAATATTGAATTTTGCCTTCATCCACATGGCGACTCGAGTTTTAACCTGCTCCCCAACGTCTCTAGCTCTCGTTGCTACATTGTTGAACACATAATCATTTCTCACTAGCCATAAGGACCACACAGTAGCAAAAAAGGTAACTTCCCACACACGTTTCTCCAAATTCCTGAACCGGTTATCCTCCCACCAAATGAAATGGGCTTCCAAAGAGGCAGGGCACACCCATCTCATATGCCACCAATCCAGAATCTGCGACCAAACATCCCAGGAGAAGTGGCAATGCAAGAACAAGTGTTGGGGAGTTTCCAACTGAGAAGCACAAAGCGGGCAAAGGGGAGATTGTCCCTTTGGAAGCAAATTTCTGTCCAATAACACTGATCTTGTAGCCATAATGGATAATATTCACACCACTCAAACCTTATCCGACAATTTACAAATTTTAATATAGGGCAAATTTCCATAGTTGTCCCTTTAGTTTTATGGCTGTCTTAATTTCATCCTGTAGTTTATTTTACATTCCAAATTGGTAAATCGTTAACACCGTTAATGAAACTAACGGAAAAATATGATTAAAAAATTAAGTGCTCTAATTTTCAATCCGGTTGAACCCGTGCGAAGATCTTATTTTTAGATAATTTTATTCTAGATGGTCATATTATCACCATCTAGGATAAAATGATCAAAAAAATAAGATCTTCCCACGGGTTCAACCGGATTAAAAATTGGAGCACTTAATTTTTTAATCATATTTTTCCGTTAGTTTCATTAACGGTGTTAACGATTTACTAATTTGGAACGTAAAAAAAAAACAGGGATGAAATTCAGACAATTGAAACTAGAGGGACGAAATTGAGACAACCGTAAAACTAGAGACGAGTACGAAAATTTGCCCTTTAATATATGATCTATGTATACCCACGAACAGAAAATTACTAACAATTTGTCCTCCCATTTATGTTAAACCAAATGATATTTATCTCATTGGTTTCAATTTTGGGCAACTCGTGATTCTATGGCCCGATTAGCTCACAGAAAGAAAAGAGCAAGAGCTAAAAAGTCATCTATGAAAGTAATTTTCTCACACAACCAAAACGCCTTTATTAATAACAACATATAATTATAATGTGCCACTGAATTACATCCGACATCACTAACCTTACAACCTAAAATGCAAACACACTGGAACAAATTAAGAAAACTGAGAGAGAGGGACAGAGAAGTCCAAATCCACACCTTATATCACACAGGAACAAAGAAAACTGAGAGAGAGGGAGAGCTAGAGAAGTCCAAATCCACACCTTATATCACACATTACCTAATGGATTCGTTATCTAGGGACGGGAGGCTTTATCATCAAAACTCTTTATTTTCAATTTCTCGATGCATTCTCAACCGCATGATCTCAATTTGTGGAAATTCTTATACCCTGAGATTTAGTTCAAGCGGGTGTAAATGCATTGAGACATCTGGATAAAGAATTTAGAGATACGTGATCCTTGGCCCTTTACCTAGGCATTGGGGTTTAAAAGCGAGAGAAGAAATGCTCTGTAATGCCCAGAAGTATCTTTATGAACATCATCACTCAATGATTTTCCATATTTCTTGAGGTACTCTTCCTTTATTTTCTCAATATCAACTTCAGCCCTTGACACAATAATCCTAGTGAGTGTTTCATCGTCAGTTCCAGGGCGGGCCATCGCCTTATGCAATGCCTGCAAAAGGATTATAATTGCACAATGCTTCCATCATTCCCTATATTAAAATCATGATGAATTTCTATAGATTCATATAAAAGAGTATGTATTCGGATTCAACCGTTATAGGGGTGTTTATTATTATCTTTACTAGAAAATACAGTTTCCTGTAATATGACATGAAATTGGAGAGGAAAGAAAATCATGCAAACAGAAATGATATTTTCTTGCGATAATTTTGGTAGAAAAAAATTTAAGAGGAACAATCATAAAATCACACGTTGGATTTTGCCATGGTTTCATGTGATTAAACTATGCGATCCTTTTCACTTATACTAAAAACAATAATTGAGCACTAAAAGCAGGGTGTTTCTAGGTAGAGTAAAGTGTTTAATAACGTTGACGAAAAAAAGTGTTCAGTAACTGTTTGTCTCAATTATTATGGTCGAATTACAATCAGATTGCTAGACATAGTTCACACAGAGTATATCAACCGAGATGCGTGTTAGGTATTGCGGAGTTTTATTTTACCACTCACATGATTAGGAAGATCTATCAAACGCTCTAATAATTATGTAAATCTATCTAAATATTAAATATAACGACCATACAAGGAAGCATTGAAATAAAAATGTGATTCCAGTCCAACAATGAAGCATTTCTCATCAACGAATAGGAAGAACATGTGCAAAAAAGATAAGTAAAATCAAATTACCTTATGAAAGTAGTATACATGTACGATTTTATGATATCGATTAAAAAAAAAAGTACCTTCGCAAAGTATTTTGCAGGATTCTCAGCACATTGTAAAATTGTCAAAAGCCCACGCTTGAATTTAAAAGATGTTTCCTTCTTTACAGCCTGCAATTAATACATGCATGTTAAAGGAAAACCAAAGCTGACTTAATCATTAGACAACTTAGCCCATCGATGAAGGCCTATAAAAGCCAAAATATTCTACTCCCTCCGTCCCGATTTGCTTGTCCCCTTTATGACTTATATATGTTCCAAATTGACTGTCCAATTTCAAATTAATAGATTTCATTTGATTTTCTTAATAAGTCAAAAATTCAAGATTGGACAAATAAATCGGAATGGAGAGAGTAAGTTGCCAAAGACTCCATAACATGGGCCTCATTTTGGGCCACATAACTCACTAGCCCATAGCATACATTGGGCCGCATAACAAATGCATCGAAAACCGATGTGAGAACCGTTGACCGAAGGTGTATGGTTAAAAATTGAAGACATGCACGTACCTTTTTCAATGAATTCCTGTACATTTCCTGATAAGCAGAACTAATCGCAGCCAAATGAGCACGGCTTCTTTCACTGAATATGCGAATAAAAGTCTCCTCATTAGTTCCGAGTCTCCACTCCCCATCTTTAAAGAGGTCTTTGGCATCTTTATCTACCATCACTGCATTTACTTCAAGAGATTCTGAGCGTGGTGTGCCTGCATATTCAACCAACAACTGCCAAAAGGAAAAAAAAAAACAATTAGAATCCTTGTGACATTGACACGTACATGCAAAAAGTGAGAGAAGATAATTGCTAGACGTGAGAAAGCCCATTGCCCCTGTCGAGTAACAGCAGTTAATTGTGACCAATCCAAAAAACAAGTCAATAATATTTAAAAACTTTTCTTGAGAGAAACTCCCGAAATCACCCAGCGTACAAAGAATGCCACACAACTTCTCACGGTGGGTGGGAGGCTGCCGCCCCCTCCCCCGCCACACCCACCCCACCATCACCCGTTAATCACCCTTCCTTTCTAAGAATAAGCATCACCCTTGTCCCCTCTGTTGTTCGCGCCTCTGATCAGTATGCGCATGTCTTCTGCGCCTTGCCTCTCCGCCGTCTCGTCGCAGCCTCTGCTTTATTTCTCCGTCAGCTTGCTGTCCCAGCGTTGTGATCCCCTCTATTACCGGCTGCACACATTTTTTGTCTCTTAAACCCGGCCTGTTAGGCTGGTTTTTTCAAACCCAATTGGCCCCCCTTATCCCGTCCGATCCAGAGGCGGCTCCATTCACATGGAACCATGGTCAACTGACCACCAAAAAATTTTAATTTGCTTAGAATACACTTAAATTTTGGACTAGCCTTACTTTGAACACTCAATCTAATTGTCAATGAACACCCAACCCAAATGTTATTGAACAACGACCCCAAAAATAGCCCACAAATTAATCCACTTGAAATTGAAAGCCCAAATTTCAGCCCATAAACCCAATTTCAACAACAACAAAATGAAAAAAGAAAATAAGAAAATAAATGAACAAATAGAAAAAAAAAAAAAAAAACACACACACACACACACACAGAGAAGTAAGACCACACTCTGGCTCTCGTTCCGACCTCGTGCCTCTTTCTGTGGCTCTCTGTTTGAACTTTGGTACACACAAGTTCATGATTCATATCTCTCTCTCTCTCTCTCTCTCTCTCTCTCTCTCTCTCTCTCTCCCCTTTTCTCTCTCTCAATTACTCACAGGTTTTGGATTTGGGCTTTTGGTAAACCCTAAGTTGTATATTTCTGATTTCTATTTGGGTTTAATTGATTTTTCTTCCAATTGTTCAGGTTTTGAGCTCCAACCTTTAAGAATATGGATAAAGATTGAAAATATTGTGTTTCTTTGTCTCTACACATTCTGACATTCATTGAGTTTTGCCCTAAAAGTAAGACCACCACTATCTCTCCTAATCTCTCTTTACTAAGGCGGACCTAATGGCATTGGACATTCAACTTCAAAATTACATTGTTGATGTTACGATGAAAATTTTTCAGAATTCAGAGGGATTGGTGATCTTGCTGCAAAGTTGGTGGAGACAGATAAGCATGTCATATATAGATTGGTCTATTTGCTTGTGAGATTGGTGTTGACTCTTCCTATCACCACTGCAATAGCTGAAAGAAGTTTTTCAGCAATGAAGTACATAAGGAGCAATCTGCGCAATGGAATGGGAGATTAATGGATGAATGATTGCTTAATTACTTATATAGAGAGTGATGTATTTGATACCGTTGATAACAAGGATATTATGCAATGGTTTCAAAATATGAAAACTCGTCGAGGACAATTGTAATAGCTTATATACTTTGCTATTTTTGGGTCGCATTTTAGATGTTATGTATGACTTTTAGTTTATATATATAGTTATGGTTTCTCGAGATAGTATAGTGCAATTTCTGAACACCCTTAGAAAAATCCTTGGAGCCGCCACTGGTCCGATCGGCTCCTATCTTTTTTCTTTTGCCTCCTCTGATTGGATCCGACTCCCCCTCCTCTTGTCCTCCCCTCTCGCGTCGGATCCAATCGGGCTTAACCAGTGTGGCTAGATTCTTGTTGTGGGTGTTTTTCTTTATTTTATTGCAGGTTTGCTTGGAGTTTCGCGGAATTTATTTTGGTTTACTGACTTTCCGATCTGTGTCGGCCTCCGGTTAAAAAGGGCGTGATCTGGCCAGCGGTATGGTCGCTCTCGGTTGATGTGGTGGGCCCATCTGGCGGGCCCATCTGGCTTGATTGCTTGCTATTGGTGTGTGCTAACCTCGGTTCGGGTTCTTTGGGGTTGCATTACTGTAGGTTTCGTTATAAGTTTTCAGCTGTAGTGTAAGTTTGCGGTGGTGAGTTTCTTTCAGCTGTATTAGCTTTAGTATTTGTTTGCACTTATTTTGGCCACAAGCACATCTCACACACTTTCCACATTATGTTCCGTTCATTAGGCTATTGTCGGCCTTAGCTTGTCGTCGGCATCCCGAGGCCTCTTGTTGGCCTTTATCTTCAGGCAATAGCATAGTAGTTGTGTCTTTTGTGTTTTGCAATTCTGTACACTGTGTTTTGTTCCTTTGACCCTAGTTTGATTTTTTCTCGTCGCCGGTATATCTTTATTATTGTAACGACGACAGCATAGTTGTACTTTTCTTACAATTGTTAATGCATTTCTTGCCATTCCTAAAAAAAAAAGGTCAATAATATTTCCATCTATGTAATAGTGATACGAACTTGACCTTAGAACGCAGATAATTTGTGCGGAGGGATGAAGGGACAGGCCGAGGATGATTGGGCTTTGTCTGAGTGTTGGGCGCCGTGGCCCAATGGCTCAGGCCTATCAGCTCATCAGGAATGTGTATGCAGGCTAAAACCAAATCCTAACCACGACAGGTTTGCGCCATGAGGTAGGCCATAGATCAATCCCAAGTGGAATGTGTATATGCGCTCAAAATCGAACAATTATACTACAACCACACACATTTACACACACAATCACACAAACTCACTCATGACATCAATATGGGGCCATATTTGATGTACGTAAATGAGTTTGTGTGATTGTATATGTAAGTGTGTGTGGTTATATATTATATTAAATGAAGAGCAAATCTGGACCGCAAAAGGTCATGGATGGACGATCGGCCAGTTGTTATAGCCACTAATGGAATCTGGCAATAATAATGCTACACACTACTATTTACCACAATTAGCCATAAATTTTGGCCTTTTTGTTTTGGTGTTTTAATTTCTTCTTCGACCCGTAATTATTTTGGTGTTTTTCTTCTTGGAGACTGAATACACAAGTTGGTCCGGACCGTTCTGTACCTTTTGGATTTTGTCCATGGATAAATGGTCTGGACACGGATTCAAAAATTAAAAATCCGTAAGATACAGATTATGATTGGATTTTCATTTGAAAATCATGGATTATCCGAACCGTACCGTGAGATACTTAAAAAATAAAATATATAATATATATGTAACATATAGTAAATAATTATAATTTCACACCTATTTTTTTTACAAATTATTTTTAACTATTTGCTGGAAGCTGGAACTGGAATGTGTTTACTGTAATGTAATGTACTTAGTTGACTGGGAATTGGGGACTATTGAATTACATGAAAAAATTAAAAATCCAGGTTTCTTTCTTCTATGGAAGATGGCAGATTGAAATGTTTGAGAGGAACTTGCAGAAACTGAAAATTATATTCTTACTATAGTACGTGTTTACTTGGTTGTTGGTTGAATCAATCCGTGGACAAAATCGGAACTGAACCGTAACTCACGTTTCGGATTGGAACTGAACGATGATATTTCTTGTCCGGACACGGATTTTATTTTAAAAAAATCATGACTCGCGGATTAAGATTGGATTCAAAGGAATTCGATCCGGACTGTGCGCAACCCCCAACAATTGTGGTTGGTTGTGGTAAAAAGTTGTGTATGTAGAATGGTCTTGCAAACCCCTGGGAGTTTGGTAGACGAAAGCTTCAAATGGGATGAGGATGCTGCATTGGCTTTTGACAATTTATTCCCATAAATGAATAGTATAATGATGCTCAATTGGAAATTAATATTCAGCTATAGGTCACAGTAATGAATATTTAGACTTGGGATGAACGAATCATAGCTACACACATGACTTTGTATGAGGATGTCTACAAAATTACTGTTATATATAACTATCTTATCACAGAAATGGCACGTTTAAGGTGGGCTGTGTGAGTCATGAGTTCGCTAGAGGAGGAGAGAGATAGAGCGCACCTTTTTATTATCGCCGTGTACATGAGATTCTATATCCTCATCAAGGTAAACACCGAACAATGTATGGTAAGCCTTTTTCAGCTCTTCAAGTTGGGATGGAGTACGAGAACATATTACTTCAATTGCGACATTGAGGTTTTTACTTAAACCATGTTTCACTAATTTTGCATCACGGTTTGCTGGCTCATCCATCCAAAGTAAGAGTGCTCTCTGAAAGTAAAAAATTTAGTTTTAGTTTTAGGCATAAGTTACATAAACACAACAAATGTTTTATAGTTTTCAGCCATTTTCGTTGGGAAAATAACACCATGATTTTACTTATCTAACAAATATTATCACAGAAGTGTGAACTGACGAAACAATGCGCTAGCGTCTTGTACCTTAAGATCACATTTAAGAAAAAGCTCTTTAGACAAGCGATTGTCAAAGTCTTCAGAAAACTTAGTTTTATACTCCTGTCTTATGAAAGTACAATGTCTCGCGCTTCTATGGGCAAGAATCTTCACGATTGTCGCTTCGTCGCAGCCCCGTCCTGGATAACAAGTCAACAACGTTTGTCAAAATCATAAAAGGAGAAGAAACAAAAAGAGATTGCAATGGGCTTGGCCCTTTGAGTGTTTGGGTCTTTGCCCTTTTAAGCGTTCTGGGCTTGGTCCAGTACGTGGCTGTTTTGTTTTTCATCCACCCTTTCGGCATTCTCGAGGGATAGGAGAAGAAGCAAAAGGAGATTGCGATTGTCGGACCATTTTTTCATCATCTCTCCTAAAACCAATTGGTAGTAGGAGGGGTTTCAATTAAGTCTTTTATGACATTCGACATCGCACCCGCAAGTCTGTTTTTAGAGCAGTCGCAGAGAGTAACATTATGTAATCAAATCCATGGGGGCACTCTGAAACCAACATCGATGTTTTCCCCTTTCTATTATAATAAATTTCTTTTTTCTTTGCGCTTATATGCACTGGGTACTAAAGATAGGGCCATTATGTCCAGGGCCCTATAGGCATGGTGTATAAAACAAGTTAATGAAGAAAGAGACCAACAGAAAAACAAAGAAATTTGAAAAAAGGCAAAAGCAAAGGGAGGGATATATCAGTCATTAGTGGCGTTACCCGCAAAAGCACGGTTCAAGTGGATGGCATCATCCCGAGCCTTAGTAATTAGCTCTTGATCATCAGGAGTACCGCTCGTTAAACTTGAGGCCGCCACAGTTAACCCTGGAGACGGAGCACTCGCATTTGGCGTTGGAGTTAACTGTGAAGGATTTGAAGAAGGAGCACTCGCTGTTGAAGAGTTAGTAACATCCCGAGGAATGACGCCCTCTGTTGGCTTAGTAGTTACCTCCGAAGAACCACTCCCTGTTGACTCAGAGGTCACCTCCAGATGGACACTCTTGGTTGACTCGACAATTAACTCAGGACGGACACTTATCAATGACAAGGTTGTTGCATTCGGAGGAACGCTGTCTGTGGCCTCAGAAGTTACCTCCGGAGGTGAGCTCTCAATTGACTCGACAGTGTTCAACGGGACACTCTCTGTGGAAGCAGCAGATACCTCCAGAGGAACACTCACTATGGACCCGGTAGTTACCTCCGGAGGAACATAATCTAGTGAGTTAGAAGTTACTTTCAGAGGCGCACTCTCAGTTGACTCGACAGTGTTCAAAGGGACACTCTCTGTGGATGCAGCAGATACCTCTAGAGGAACACTCACTATGGACCCAGTAGTTACCTCTGGAGGAACAATACCCACTAGTGGTAGGATAGTTTCCTCCCTAGAAACACTCTCTATTGACTCAAAAATTACCTCCGGATGCACACTCTCAATTGACTCGACAGTGTTTAGAGGGACACTCTCTGTGCATGCAGCAGATATCTCCGGAGGAACACTCACTGTGGACTCGGTTGTTACCTTTGGAGGAACAGTACCCTCTGGTGGCAGGGTAGTTACCTCCGGAGGAACGCTCTCAATTGACTCAGAAGTTACCTCCGGAGGCGCACTCTCAATTGACTCGACAGTGCTCAAAGAGACACTTTCTGCAGCTGCAGCAGATACCCCCAGAGGAACACTCACCGTGGACTCCGTAGTTACCTTGGGAGAAATAGTACCCTCTGGTGGCAGGGTAGTTACCTCCAATGGAACGCTCTCTATTGACTCAAAAGCTACCTCTGGAGGCTCACTCTCAGTTGACTCGACAGTTTTCAGAGGGACACTCTCTGCAAATGCAGCAAATACCTCCCGAGGAACACTCACTATGGACTCCCTAGTTACCTTTGGAGGAACAATACCCTCCGGTGACAGGGTAGTTACCTCCGTAGGAACACTACCGGCTGACACTGTAGTCGACTCTGAACAAACAGTCACTATTGACTGCACGGTGGTAACTGTTTGCACTATGGACTGGAGGTTGGAAAACTCTAAAGGACCACCAACTTTCGATGGGAGATGTAACTGATCAAGATGGATTTTCTCTGTTTGCGCAACAGTTACCTTCCGATGATCACTCATTGTTGACATTCTCGCTCACTTTCTCGCTCGCTAACTATCTGATTTCTTACCTCGCTCGTCCCTTCCCGTGGACATATATAGAGGACAGGAAAGACGTTAATGGCATGCAGCTAATACGGTTCTTGCACATAACTTTAACCAAAAAAAAGAATCTTTACTTTTGGACCATTACACTTTATTCTGTGCACTCGTAAGCTAGTTTAGGCCCTCGTTCATGTTAGAGATTAATTTATGCATCATAATTTTTTTATTTTGTCATTATTCAAAAAAATAAATTTGCGTTTGTTAGTTTTACGCTAAACTTTTATGTGATAAGGGTTCATCTTAACGAGAGGAATCGGGAAAGTAAAAAATTATGACTTTTACACAAGTATTTTGAAAAATATCGATATTTCCCAAAATACTTGTATAAAAATTATAATTTTTTACTTTTTCGGTTCTTCTCGCGTCGAGACAAAATTATATCACATAAAAATTTGTTGTAAAACTAACAAAACAAAAAAAAATCAAATAAAGACAAAACCAAAAAATTATACTGCATAAGTTAATAACTAGTGTAAGAGTGCAAATAAGGTGATGGGACTAAACCTTTGAATTTTTTTTTCATCGTTTTATTTTGCTACACTTGTAGCAAGTTTAATTTGTTTTGTGTTAATCCTCTACTGGAATATTTTATGTCGACCTTGAAAGCAATCGCAACTCACAAAGTATATATATTTATATAAGGGGCGGTTCTAGGGACATCTAAAAAAATATTCCAAATCTCAATCTTATAGTTTCTGATCAAATTTTTATGATCCTAACCGTTCAATATGTGCAGAATGTGATTTTAAGGGTGCCCGTGAGAAATTAGCAAAAAATATGACCGAAAAATGCTTGTTTTGAGCAGTTTTTAATTGAACCGTTCATCAAATATGAGCTAAAAATTGCTCAGAGCAAGCCCTTTCCGGTCATTTTTTTGTTGATTTCTCGCGGGTACTTTTAAAATCACGTTCTAATCACTTTGAGCGGCTCGAATTATCAAAATTTGATTGGAAACTATGAGATATTTTTTTAGATGTTTTTATAGGTGTCCCTAGAACCGTGTATATATATTGACAATGTAAACGGTCCCGGGCCAACTCATAAGTATCTTGTGCATGAACAACAAGTACTCATGAACAATGCTAGGTAAAATTGCCAGTCAAAATTGTATATCTTCATTTTAACTAGATACTTTGTGGCATTGACAACAACAATGCTAGGTATACTCTTCATATATACTGTATAACATATAAACATAAATTTCTTACTCTTTAAAACTACAGTGAGGTGAGATGAATAGGCTCTGAAGAGAGCCCGGGTGCAGAAGTTTGGCTCTTCACGATGGTCTATCGATCCTTGGCAATATACCTTGGAATCACCGAATCACAAATCTCATTGTTGCAATGGATGCCGAATTTGCTATTGATTTGGTTAACTCAGTCGAGAGTTGTTAACATCCCTTGAGCTCTTTGACTTGTTGAATTGCAGGACATTGATGAGCCAACGCAATTATGCGCGGGAGATTAAAAATTTGCCCAATGTGGAGGGAAGCAAATAGGGCTGCGGACTTGTCAGCTAAAGAAAGAAGCCTGCAGTTTTTGTAGTTAACAGTGTACATCTCGTACAGTTTCTTTTCCAAATGAAGTCAATCTTTTAGCAATAAGTCTAGGAACCAGGAAACCGGCCCATGCCTCAACCCATGACGCTGACGTGGCATGGGCCCCACGTCAGATTTAAGTTAAAAAAGAAAAAAAAAAAAAACCCTCTCTTCTTCTTCCACGGATTCAACCCATCTCCACGGCTCTACCTTCTCTCTTCCGAGCAAAGACCGCCACTCCACCACCAAACTCCACAGATTCGCCCCCGCCCCAAGACTTCATTCTGCCTGCCGGACCGGTGCCCCACGGCGGCGAAGTTATTCGTTCATGGAGTTATTAGTTCTTCTACCGCTTTCCTTCGTTTGTATGTAGCATTGTTAGGTACTTTGGGAATTTCTCTGGTGATGGAACAAGAACAGGGTAGCAAGAACCAAAACCAAACCCATAAAGCTGTAGATGCCCACCTTTATTTTGACATTTCATTAAAAAAATCGGATACAAGTAAGCAACCTCTTCTCTTCAACTCTTAGATTGGAATCCATGGCATAGTGTCCATTTTGATTCGATTTAAAACTTTTTTTCCCAAATTTGTGAGTCGGCTCATCGAAAACATGTGGTCGGAGTGTTAGATAAAAAATTATTTTAGGGTTTTGTTTATTTTAAGATGGGAACCAAAATAGACAAAGAAAGATCCCTTATTGTAAACCTGTGGAGTTAGGTGGTGGAGTGGTGAGCCGTTGGTCGGAAGAGAGAGGCTGGAGGTGGGTTGAATATGTGGAAGAAGTGGATGTGGGGCTCCGGTCCGGCGATCGGAATAAAGTCTAAAGAGGGGAGGGGAGGGGCCTCGGGGAATTTGTGGAGTTTGGAAGTGGAGTGGTGGTCATTGGTCGGAAGAGAGGGTGGAGCCGTGGAGACTGGAGATGGATTGAAACCGTGGAAGAGGAAGAGGAAGAAGAGAGAGGGTTTTTTTTTTTTTTTTTTCTGAACTTAAATCTAACGTGGGGTCCATGCCACATCAGCTTCGTGGGTTGGGGCATGGGCTCGTTTCCTGGTTCCTACACTTATTGATCTTTTAGTAAGAATTTTCTCAGAAACAAATGCACAAGGCTGCGGAGATGTCACCTTTGAAGATTCAAATGCACAAGGCTGAACCCTGTTTTCCACAGAAATTGTTATTATCAATCTACTGAATTGATGACGAAAAGTATATTAAAAGATAAGAAAAATACGTATTTTTATAAAAAAATTTATACCTTTTAATACACATTTATACACTTATTATTATTAACCCATTAAACTGATTTTAAAATTTTCCATTGAACAAAAATTGTTTCGTGAATCTTCAGCAAAGCATTCCCATACCTCTTGGGCAAACCCATCCGTTTGTTTTGTATTACCATCAACGCTTTCAATCCAGCTGGAAAAAAGTACCATTCCATAATGGAGTAGTTCTTCTTTTCGGAAAACAACTTTATTCATCATCAAGGAGACAGCGCATCTTTTCACGTAATCAAAAAAAAAATTAAAAATATGAGACAGCATCATAAAAGACCTGACTTTATTCGTCATCAATGACGCATCATTTCTGACCAAAAGAAAATGACGCATCTAAAGGCTTTTTTCTGTAGCTCTTTTCTCAAAAAAACACAACAATAATTTTTAAGGTAAATTGCCTGACAACCTCTAAAGTTTGTCTTAACGATGGTTAATCTCCACACGTATGAGAAATAATAATGAATTATTGTCATTTCTATTTAATTAATAATTGTCTATTCAAAATTTATATCTAAAAATTTACCCTTTCAAATTAAAAAAAGTAATAGTAAAAACTATCAACTCTCACTTATTTTGAATCAAAAACACTTTTTTTATTACTCGAAGGAAGCATTTTCGTGGTCAGAAAAATCAATCGATATCTCTTTATTATTTACTCTATTATTAAAAAGGGTGAATTTGTCAATAGAATACATTTTTTTATCTAATTTTGTCAAGTGTTTGGACAATCATTTGTTAATTGAGTGTCGATAAAATGAACATTGAATCATAGGGGTTACTACAAGAAGTTTTGTGTTCTGAGACGAATTAAATGGTCACAAAAGGCTTTTTTTTTGGTTGCCAACAGATAGGTTGTCACTTATCGGTTGTCGACTCCGAAAGTCACTTAGTGATGAAAATCTTATTGTTTCGTCACCTATAGTAATTTTTGGTGACAAAAATTACACCTATAGTTTCATAACCACTCTTTTTGGTTAGGAAATTTTTTTTTTCTTGTAGCGGGCTTATAGTAATTTTTCATACTTGTGAGGAACAAGGAACATCTATTATTAAGACAAACATGAGGGGTGTCAGTAAAATTTACCCTTGTTTTTATAATGTCGTAACAATGTCTTATTGTTGGTAATATACAAAGACTCGAAAAGTCTTCGTCTTCGCCCATTTAATATATGGCCAATAAGGATGGCAAACTTTTTTGTTCAACTTTTCTTTAGGAATCTATCCGTTACCCCCGCATTATTGTAGTGGGCAAGCCCATCGAAAGCCCTTTTGAAAAACCATTATCATAAAAAAAAAGTGTATGATTGCTCATGTCGTCCTGTTCGCAAATTCAGTACCCTCTTTATACTATGAGAGAGAGATAGGTACGTAGAGATGATAGGGATGTAGAAAAATCTAGCAATTATGGAAAAAATAAAAAACTATGATTGAAATTCAATTTTTTTTGAATAAAGACATAAAAATTAATTTATTGACTTATTTTTATCTTTATTAAAAAAAATTAGGTTTCGAGCGTAAATTTTTACTTTTTAGATTTCTCTTGTCAAGACGATACAATAATCTCCCAAAAAATTGACGAAAAACGAATAAATACGAAAAAAATTTGAATAAGGATAAAAAAAAAAAGCTAGTTGACTTTTTTATCCAAACCGAGCTTTAATTCTAACTTAATCTATGAATGTGTTTTTTTTTTTTAACAAATCTACGAATGTGTTACCAGAACCACCATTTCACCACCTCCACCATAACTCCACCCCCTCTACCAGCACGCAACCACTCCATCGCTATCAACACCACCACAACAACTTCACAGCTTCAACCATCACCATTCCACCGCCACAACCACCACCATCGTCATCACTGCCGCCACTCTACCACCACCATTCTACCATTGCCACTACTTCACCGTCTCAACCATCACCATTCTTCCTTTATGACTAACACACCTCTTTACCACCATTGAAGCTAAAAAACGTTAGAAGAGTAATCTTTAAATGACAATTTTTTCGTATATTGTAATTGTTGTCTATTTCGGATACTTAAGCTCTCAAATGAGTGTAATAACTTCCATATAAAGGTTTTTTTCCCCGAGTATTTTTAACTAATGCAATGTAGAAAAGTTCGCTTTTGGCCTCACAAATGCCAGAGCCGACCCTATTTGTGATGGAATCTTTGTAATGCCTCCAGGCTATGAAAGGAAATTGTCGTTGTTCAAAAGAAAAAAACATTGTAACAATGTCTTCTTAGAGCATCCGCAGTGGAATAAGCAAAGGTGAATAATTAAAATACGCCACATCAAATTTTAATTATTCACTTAGAGGTTGTTCAAGTTAGCAATGTCTAGTCTCATATAGGTTATTTTTTTGCTCATAATCAAAACCAATGGAACTATTGTCTCCTTCCCTGAGTTTTCTCCAAACTCTTTCCCTCCACTTCACGTGTGTGTATATATATATATATATTGGAAAACTAGTTTTTGAAAAAATAGTTTATGTTAAAAATAGTTTTTGTAAAAATAATATTTGTTCTTGAAAAAAAAACAGTTTAAGTGAAAAATAGTGGAATAAAAAATAGTTTATGAAATTTTTTCGTAAAAAAAAACATTTTTGAGTAAATACAATTTTTTTTAAAAAAAATGAAGAAACCGTTTTTTTTTTTTTGAAAAAAATTCATAAAAAGACAGATTTTTTTTGTAAAAAATCTGAAAAATAGTTTTTGAAAAATTGTTGAGAGAGAGAAGATTTCTGTGTAATGATGAGTGTATTTGATTGAGAAAATATGGGATCACTTTATTTGGTTATTGGAAAAAGGTTGTTAGTTTTAATTATTCAAAGGGCAAAATTTGATGAGTTGGTAAGAGATTGCTAAGTTTGATTATTTCAATATAAACACTTTTTTAAACAAATATTATTAACTTTAACAATCTGTTGGTTTTGCATATTCCACTGTGGATGCTCTTACTACATATTCAAGTGTTACACAGGCAAGTCTTGCAAAGACTCGGAAGTCTTGGTCTGCACATATGTGGGAATTACTTTAGGATCTATCCGTTACCCTACATATATAATTGGAAAAGACAATTGCCCAACTAAAGCCTTTTCAAAAAACATGATAAAAAAAGTATGATTCCCCTTGTCGTCCCATTCATTGTTTTCATCCTTATCTCTCTTTTTTTATCGGCATTTTCATCCTCTTTTTTACAATGACTGATATGAAGAGACGATAGTGATATAAAAAATAAAAAATTTATTCATAACGTACCCAAAGCACCCTAGCTTGAAAAACTAGAACCACCTACATCCAGATGTGAGAATTTTAGGCTAAAATAGCACAGATATACTCAAAGGGAGGAGAAGAAAACAATATTAGCAGCGGAGGAGGATACGTCTGATGCATTGTTTTTTTGTTACAGTTTGTCATGTACTCAGTTTTGAGGACTCTTATCTCTTATCTCTAATCGTTCAACTTTTTGTTGGATGGTGTGCTTTGGGTTTTCTCATCGCCTCATGTATCAACATCATGAGGCAGGTGTTTATATTCTTGTTTTTGTTTTTGTTTTTCTCGATGTACCCTTTGTGGAGTAACAAATATTTTTCTTTGCCGATAAAAAAAAAAAACTAGAAAAGAAACCTAGACGTGAGCATTTCACCATCGAGGGCCGATTTCGGTAGATTTGTCGCTTTGCCATCTAAACCACGCAAAGTCACCGGAGAAACCTCGTCTCCAGAGTTGGCGGATGGAGGAGGCCGGATTTGAAACCAACGGCAGCAAACAAAAAGACGTGGAGTAGGCCCAACAAAGACCCTGCTTGTGAAAAGGTTTAGAGAGAGTGAGAGTCTCAAAGGTTGCGAATGTTGTTGTTGCTTATCCGAACTATATTCGAACTTAAGTAAACCATCTTCCGTCCATGCCTTGGAGCTACAAGGGAGAAAAGAAGGATAATTGAAACTAGAATAAATTGCCGATCAAAAAAGAAAAAACTTTAATTGTAAATGAATTCTACTCTGCTCACTTTAGATCATTTAAGTTTTCGATTATATAATCAAATTAACGAATCTTTTATCTATGCGTAAAATATAAGTTCCATTTAAACGTTCATAATTTTTAAAATTAATGTATGCAACAGTTTATTTTATTTTTGGTTCTAGACTTTTTACTTCACTATACTATTGTAGATGGTACCAGCTCATTTAATGCAACTAAGGGAATTAGATAGGTTAGGTGACATAAGCATTTTAATTGCCAGCTAATTATACTATGCTCACTTTAAATCATTTATGTTTATGATTATATAATCTACTTAACGAATCCTTGATCTATACATAAAATATAATTCCATTAAACGTTCATAATTTTAAAATTAAGTTGGACAGCAATTTGAAGATTGACCGATGATTTTCTAGAAATTCGGAAAGATAGGTAGGCAATAATGAGAGATAACGAAATTCATATGGTACTTTTGGTTGTTGGCTTCAAAATGGGAGGGAAAGGAGTGATTGTGCGCCCCCAAAAGTGGAATTTGAGTAGGAATTCCGTTTCATTATCAACAAGTCTAGAACCACATGCAAGCAAAATACACAAACACGCACATAAATGTATGACACCACACAGATTGGTGTAGTGGCATAGTATGTGTGAGGCCCATATTTCAATGTATGCTTGTGTATTTTATTTGTGGTTCTAGCTAGACTTTTTACTTCGCTATACTATTGTAGATGCTACAAGCACATTGAATGCAACTAAGGGAATTAAATAGGTTTGGTGACATAAGTTGTTTTAGGCTGTTTTCTTTCTCTTGAACTCATTTGCTTAAATTGGTTGTTTGAGGCTTATTCAGAAAATGGAAATTTTTGGAGAAGAGGTTGTTTGGGAGACGAAAAATGAAGGGTATGATACTTAATTTATAGTGCATTTAGAACGCATTGCGTCATTCTTTGATGCACGAACAATAACTAGTTTACGATATACATATTAATGACCAAACTCATAAAATTACATTCAATCTGCCATAATAATTATCTTGATAATCATGCTAAGTATGTAATTTAGCATGATTCAATATATGTACATATAAATGTAAGGATTACTCAATCTATCACAATGAGATTAACAAAATATGTGACAGTATGTTCAATTTTACCATGTACTGAGAATACACTTTTTGAGTTTTTGATCTCTGATAGAAAAAATTATTTGACAAAATAAATTTGTACTGATAAGTACTGTATCAGTTATAAGTTTGATTTTTTATTAACTATTTAAATTAATTAAATTATATAAATTTAAATATTTTTTATTTTCTAAGGTTGAATAAATTAAACATTTAAAATTGTTCAATTAAATACACTGCAGATCTTATTACCACATGAATGTCGAAGTTGTGCTTACCGATTCCATAGAGACGCTGTTGAATTAAGTTTTTGTTAGATGAGCTTTTTTCTGCTCTAATAAGCAAAAACATAGTTATAGAAATTACGAATTGAAGTTTAATATAATCTCATTTTCATTTACAAAAGCTACAAAAGTCAATATCCGTGATTATTCATAAATGCTACCGAGCAATATTCATCAATTTTGTTCCAGAAAATAATTAAAAATTCAACTTACAAATACTAACAAACTGAGCCTTATGCTTGGTCCATGTGGCTTATCGAAACTGAGTTCGCAACGCAAAAGTGCTACTACACATACAATAATTCAAATACAATATCAAACACAACCTTTCTGGAATTCCACACATACTAATGCTTGTAGATTCCATATGTATATGAGAAATTGTATTTGGTATTATATTTGAATTGTTGTGTTCCTAAGATTTTTGCAACTCAACGTCTGCATATTCCTCAGGGATGCATTGGAAAGACCAAACACTACTTACTGTGTTTTTTTCGAAAGCCAGAAGAAGAAGACCAAAGACTTTCAAGTCTTCGTTTCTTTATTATCTTTTCGAAAACAGGAATAGGCCGAAGACTTGGAAGTCCTCGTCTCTCACTCTAGGAACCACCAACTTTACTTTTTTGGTATCTATCGGTTACCCTAAATAATTGAAAAAAAGCAAGACCCACGATCCGACTCAACTGCCTTTCAACATAGAAGATTTTAGTTCACTATTAACAAAATCGTAAAAGAAATTTTTTTGTATACAATGCTTTTTATAAGATATAAACTTATTTATTTCAGTTGAAAATTTAATTACCGGATCTAGTTTATTTTGTTTTAGTGAGCTATATCATCTACTTGCTCACAAATTGAAGTGATGCTTTATCTATATTTTTAGCTATTGAACCCTATCTAGTTAACTGATCTAGTTTATTTTTGGCTTGTGAACCCTATCTCTCTCTTCCTCTCTCTCAACCCTAGCCACCACAACTCTTCGATCTTTTCCCTTTCCCTCCTCCCCGTGGGTTCCATATCCGTATGCGGCGGTGGGAGAGGGAGGCCATGGTACTACCGACCACCTTTCTTTGTTTTTGTTTTTTTTCTTTCTGTCTCCCCAGATCTACGCCTTGTCATCTGATCTGAGAGAATTTTGTCTCTCGTTCTACGAGAGTTTTGTCTCTCGTCCAATGAGAGTTAATAGTTTCGTCTTTGGACGAGTTTTGTCTACAGATCAGGTTCTCTCAATAGAGGTTGTTTCACAACGATATCTTTGCTTCAGCGATCTATCCCTACAAGATGTTTTTGGCGAGGCAACCCATGGCGGCTTAGTAGATCTGTAGTTCTTGGGAATTCATTGGTGCGTTCATACTTAGGTGGAGTGCATCTGATCGTCTGGGTATTTGGTGTCTTTTGTCGTCTTTTGTCGTTAACTTTGCACTTTTTCTCGTTTGAGACTCCTAATTAGATGTTAGGCAGTTTAAAAGTGTCGTTAGTGCGTCAGGCCATGCTGGGTTAGGATGAAAGACATCGATTGTCTTGTGATTTACTTGTTTTCTATTTGTTAGATGATTAGTTTGGCTTTGTCGAAGATCTTTGTAATGATCTTCGTTTTGTAAGTGCCGCTGGGCGTTTATCAATTCAATCTTCTCACTTTTGACACACAAAAAAAAAGAATAATTAATTCAGTGCCAGCAATATTAAAAAGTTGTACTGTACGTAAAAAAAAATTATAAAATGTTAGTGCATTTTTTGATCTCAAAAGATTTGCTAGAACCCCCCGTAAATAGTGGAGCCACCCCTCATTTGACAAAAGTAGATTTCCTTTATTTTCCTTCCATGGAGAGCCTTTTATTTTATTTTTTCAATCGATAGGATGATATTCAAAGATAAGGGATAACAACGAAAGGGTAGCCATCCCAAAAGAGGGAATAAAGCAACCACAATGGAGGCCTAAACACCCAAACATTCAGGACCTCACACAATTTAATGCGCAAAACAGATAGAGATCATCTCCGATCAGTGCAACAGTAGCCAAGCAACCAACAAAAAACCCACGTAGAGGTTAGGAAAGCCCCCTCAACAGGGGAGAAACATAATGTGCAGTATAAATAACTTATGTAAATTTCAGCAAAAATTACCATCCAATAGAAATCACAATGTGCAGTAAAAAAACTTTGGTGTGCAATTTTGAGATTAATTTCTTCATACCATACAATAGAAATCACAATATGTAGTAAATAACTATGGTGTGCAATTTTGAGGTTTTCTTCAATAAATGTGGACGGGCGGGTGTTCAATTTTCTTCCAAAAGGGTGGCAGGTTAAATCTACAATTTTGGGATTTATGGGGAAAAACTACTGATTCTAAAGAAAATTTCAAACCATATAGGTAGGATGATCGCGTGTGATTATTTGTCTATCGGTTCATCATTAGAAACAACACACTTTATTGATACTAAAACTAAGATATACGTACAACTAGAACACCCGGCAGTAAAAATTTCAAGAGTCAAAAAATAATCTACAAAAAGTGATATGCTCCTCCATGGCCTTCTTTGCCAAAAATGCATCAGCTAGTACTATATATGTTGGCCTCGCGAAATAGAAACATTAGGCTTGAGAAACTCAAAACTCATGTACGAGTATAAGACGGTTCTTATTGGCCAAATTGGGATAAAATTATGTTGAGATGCATACAGTACATCTCTTTGAAATTAAACATAAAAAAAGAGTTCCAAAAGGACTAGATTATATACTTTCAAAGTGTCCGCAATGGGCTCTAGCCCAGTTGACATCTCTTGGTCCTCTTTATATATGAAGGAGGCCAAAGCTCGAGCCCCGCTGTAGCCGTTGTTGGTTTAATTTAATATTTTGCATTAATATATATTTGATTAGAGTGGTCAGCTAATATATTATTTACCTCACAGGAGTGCAATTCATTATGGGCAAGTTAGAAATATCTGGGATTGGTTAGTTGATAACCAATTTGACTTGGTCTCAGATTTTTTCTCCTAAAAATTAGAACACTAACGTTACTGCCTATAGCTAAAGGTTTTCTCAGTTGGCATAAAACAGAGATATACTTGGCTTCCTATTTATTCTCCCATGTTATTAGCATGAACGTGGAGTTCATAACAAACTCTGATAAGATATCTAATCTCTATAAATAAGTTATTGATTTTCCTTCAAAAGAACTACACTCCTGAAAAACTACTCCTCTACTCAGGTTTTGGTTTACACGGTAGACAGTAAAATTCTTCTCTTCTCTTCTTCCAATCGGTGTACTCTTTCACAAATACAAAAGCTTCTTTTGGTTCTTTTACTTCATACATTCGTGGATTATTTTGAGTGTCGGGAAACTACACGATTCGTGAGTTCAATTCACTGCACCGAAGAGAACTTGAAGGTCGTTGTATCTTGGGGAAAGAACGCCATCCAACCCCGTGCAGAAGGGGGTGTATCATTCCTTAGGAGGGCGCCATCACGTGCCTCAACCACCCCACAGGCTATTCTTATCTTTTCTCTAATAATATCTAATTGCCTTACTTGGTTGATTATTGTTCTTGTTTTGGCATTTAATTTCTAGCAGAAATATTCTAATCATATAATTTTCCCAACAATCTAAGGAATGATATTTGTTAGGATTTTCTGTTAGGGTTACACTTGCTGTAGTTTTGTTGAGTAGCTCTGGTTAAAAAAAAATGGCATTTGTCGATTCGAGTTCTTGCAAGCCCGAGAAGTTCAATGGTCAAAATTTCAGAAGTTGGCAACAACAAATGAAATTTTGGCTCACCACTTTGGGTTTATATGCTGTGATACACAAGGGTTTGGTTTCAAAAGGAAAAGAAAAATCTTCTGAAAAAAGTGGAACTTCTAAGGCTACTGAAATTGTTGAAATTGGCAAGGATTCGATCCCGTCGAAAAAAACTACTGATGATGATGGTTTTGATGAGAAAGATTATTTGTGTCATGGTAGGATTTTGAGTGCATTATCTGCTAGTATCTATAATATTTTTTGCACTACTAAGACTGCCTTTGAGTTGTGGGAAGCATTAGAATTTAAATATGGGGCCGAAGATGCCGGTCTGAAGTGGTATTATGCGAAAAAAAATTTAGACTTCCAAATGTTTGATGGAAGGTCGGTGATGGAACAGGCCCATGAATTTCAAAATATACTCTATGACCTTAAGAGAAAAGGCATGGATTTAACTGATACTTTTCTAGTTGCTTCTCTTATTAAAAAATTGCCTCCCTCGTGGTCTAAATATGCTAGAGAACAAAAACAAAAGAACGATGACTATATTTTTGATGAGCTTTTAGTGTCTCCAAATATTGAGGAGAAGCATCATAAAAAACTAGTTGAAATTCCTGCTTCTGATTTTTTGGCTAAGGCTCTCATTGTAGAAAATCTCCATAAGCCTACGCATTAGAATTTTAAGAAAATCAACTCTACTAAAAAGTTTGTGACCCATAACAATAATAATAATAACTAACCAAAAGGCGAAAATATTATTCAGGAAAAGGTAGTGGCTTGTTGGGTGTGTGGAAATACTAATCACAAAGCCAAGGATTGTTACTATCGTAAAGGCCAACCTCCTAAGCCTCGAGGGAATAATGTAGCGCCTAGACCTCAAGCTAATGTCGTCACTGTGGAGGCCAACTCCTCTCTCCCTGCTAACAGGAATCAGGCTCAAGAACCATAAGCATGGGAAATGAGAGCATGGCAGGGTACTAGGAGAAGGAAACGTTAGTTTAAAGTTGACCTAGCCTCGAGCAAAGTTGTCACCTTAGATCGAGTCTTGCATGTTCCGGACATTAATAAAAATCTAGTCGGCGCTTCTTTTCTAGTTCGTCACGATTTTAAGATTGTTTTAGAGTCGAATAAAGTTGTCATTACTAAGAATGGTAGTTTTGTTGGTAAAGGTTATTTAGTTGATGGTTTGTTTAGTCTTAATGTTGTGAATTTTGATTCGAATAAAAGTGCCAATAAGTTCTTCAGTTTCTAATGTTGAATGTTGTAGTATTTGGCTTGGGCATGTAAATATGGAAATTTATATTCGGCTTGTCACATTTTGAATAAAGGACTTTACAAAGGTTGTGATTAAACTCCTTATGAACTTAGGAAAAATAAAAAGCTTAGCTTAAAATATTTCAAAGTGTAGGGGTGTTTGGATTTCTTTGAGTTGGTTGGGTTGGTGTGCACGTAGTGCTTGAGAAAAGGAATGTCGAGATTTTATTTTTAAGTGACCAAAAGTAGATGTCGCTTTGCAGATTGTAATACACTACCCTAATTTGAAATTATAGAATGTTGTTTGAAAGACTTTCAGGTGCACGTCGCTAGCTAGCCTACAATGATGAAACAATCGAGTCTGCAACAATACTTGAAATATGTGGGGGCTTGATCAGCCCGAAGAGAATTCTCATTGAAAAAGATTAGCGCGTAGGCTAACTCTTAAATCATCGAGGGGAATAAGACTGAAGCCTATAATATAGTCACCTCGGCAGACACCTAACATTTGTGATTGGAGATCCCATGAATTAGGTTCAATAGGTAACAACGAAGCTGAATGGTGGCTAGGAAGAGCACTAAAAAATATTAGAGGGGAATTCCCTGGTCCTATTCCTATGGTGATAGTGCTCATGTTATGTGACGATAGGAAGAGCTTAGCTCTGAATGTGTCCAAGGTAGAATTTCTACAGGGTGATGGTCACAAATCACCCTTGGAGGATACACCTATATGGTTGTGGCAGTGGGGTCGTTGCTATGAGAAATTATGCTACCCTCTAAAGACACTCATGAAACAAGATACGTGCGCATGACCGTCTATCGCGCCAAACCGTTCCAGAACCGTAATTGTTTCCCGTACTGTGTGTGTGGTAGGCATAAGTTTGATTTCAAGGACATAGTTCAAGACTTAGTTCACTATGGTTCTTCAAATTGAAACCTACTGACACTAAGCATAGGTTCAAGTCTGGAAGACACCTATGTCCATTGCACAGTAAAAGCACTCTTGTAAAATTTTAAATTATGTGGGGGATTGTTGGTTTAATTTAATATTTTACATTAATATATATTTAATTAGAGTGGTCAGCTAATATATTATTTACCTCACAGGAGTGCAATTCATGATGGGCAAGTTAGAAATATATGGGATTGGTTAGTTGATAACCAATTTGACTTGATCTCCGATTTTTTCTCCTAAAAATTAGAACACTAACGTTACTGCCTATAGCTAAAGGTTTTCTCAGAGCATCCACAGTGGAATAAGCAAAAGTGAATAATCAAAACATGCCACATCAGATTTTGATTATCCATTTAGAGGTTGCTAAAGTTAGCAATGTCAAGTCTCACATTGGTTATTTTTTGCTCATAATCAAAACCAATGGGATCATTGCTTCCTTCCATGAGTTTTCTCCAAAATTTCCCCCTTCATTTCACCTAAATCTTTTGAAAACCTAGTTTTTGTTAACAGCAGTTTTTATAAAAAAAAAATATCTGTTCTTGAAAAAAAAAGTTAATTAAACAGATTATGGAAGAAAAAAATCAGTTTAAGTTAAAAACAGTTGGATAAAAAAATAGTTAATGAAAAAAAAATGTGTAAAAAAACAACTTTGTGTAATTACAATTTTTAAAAAAAATAGTTCTAAAAAAATTGAAGAAACAGTTTTTATAAAAAAAAAAATTAGAAAAAAGAGTTCATATAAAGACAATTTTTATTATTATTTTTTTAGAAAAATTTTCTGAAAAGAATAGTGAGAATAATTTTTTTTTTATTTTTTGAAAACATTGTTGAGAGAGAGAGAGAGAGAGAGAGAGAGAGAGAGAAGATTTTTGTATAATGATGGGTGTACTTGATTGAGAAAATATGGGGATCACTAAATTTGGTTATTGGTTAAATGTTGCTAGTTTTGATTATTCAAAAGGCAAAATTTGATGAGTTGCTAAGAGGTTGTTAAGTTTTGTTATTCCAATGTGAGCACTTTTTTGAACAAATATTGCTAATTTTAGCAACTTTTTGTTTTGCTTATTCCACTGTGGATGCTCTGAAGTTGGCATAAAATAGAGATATACTTGGCTTCCGATTTATTCTCCCATGTTATTAGCATGAACGTGGAGTTCATAACAAACTTTGATAAGATATCTAATCTCACTACTACAAAAATAGATAAAGATCTCGGTCATTTGATGTGATCTTTCACTTTTAATCTCGCATTCAAAACCGTGGTCTATCAAGGTGTAACTAAAAGTCCCTATCTTTTAACCACAGGATAAAAACCGTGATTAAAACTCATTAAAACCGTGACTAAAAACATAAAAACTGTTATTAAAAATGACCAAACCGTGACCTTTAATAACTTAACATCTCAGTTTCATTATAAAATCGTGGTTATTTAGAGAGTAATAATATCAGTTTTTGAAAAAACCGAGATTAAAAGTGGCGTTTTCCTAAGGGAAAAAATCCCCCTTTATTTATCCTCTTGGGTTTTGAACCTATGTCTCTTGAGTTTTGCATAGAAGCTTCAACCAACTGAACCACACACACTTTTCAATATATAATTGAAATATTTAATATATAACATATGCGTTTAACATTAAAATATATTTCGAACATCATTTTGAACCTTTAAATATTAAAATTAGAAATTTTGATAAACATGAAAGTTGTAGCCCTTTGTGTTATTGTTCAAACCCAATTTGAATTATCTCAATTAATGGAGTTTTGAGCATAGAGTTATACTCGAAATACATTTGGCGACGAAACACAACCTTCATAAATTTTATCACCAAAGGTACCCATTTACGAAATATATTTTCATCGCCGAAAGTACCCCATTTTTTGACGAAATATTTTTTTGTAGAATGGTTGAGAGTGACATTTATTTAGGGGTATTGTGCGCAAAGTCGATTAAGGGGTTAAGCGACTTTCAATTTTTCTTATATAAGAGCTTTCATCTCAAGTCTTAAAAAAAAATGTGATGTATTCTTTAACTTACGATCTCAGTTTCTAAATGATTGAGATTAAAGATTCTTTTTATCTCAGTTTTTCCGAAATGAGATATATTCTTTCATATACAATCTCAGTTTTTCAAAAATGAGATCTATTCTTTAAGTTACAATCTCACTTTTAGATTATTGAGATTAAAAATCTTTTCATCTCAGTTTTTTTCGAAACGAGATATAATCTTACATATATACTCTTAGTTTTTTGAGAATGAGATCTATTCTTCAAGTTACAATCTCTCTTTTTAGATTACTGAGATTAAAAAATCTTTCCATCTCAGTTTTTTTTTGTATAACTGAGATTAAAACTATAGTCCATAACGTTTTATTATGCTTTTACAAAAAGTGAGATCTTTTAAATTTTTAGACCGTGATCTTTATACCATTTTGTAGTAGTGTCTCTATAAATAAGTTATTGATTTTCCTTCAAAAGAACTACACTCCTGAAAAACTACTCCTCTACTCAGGTTTTGGTTTACACGGTAGACAGTAAAATTATTCTCTTCTCTTCTTCCGATCAATGTACTCTTTCACAAATACAAAAGCTTCTTCTGGTTCTTTTACTTCATACATTCGTGGATTATTTTGAGTGTCGGGAAACTACATGATTCGTGAGTTCAATTCGCTGCAACGAAGAGAACTTGAAGGTCGTTGTATCTTGGGGGAAGAACGCCATCTAACCCCGTGCAGAAGGGGGTGTATCATTCCTTAGGAGGGCACCATCACGTGCCTCGACCACCCCACAGGCTATTCTTATCTTTTCTCTAATAATATCTAATTGCCTTACTTGATTGATTATTGTTCTTGTTTTGGCATTTAATTTCTAGCAGAAATATCCTAATCATATAATTTTCACAACAGCCGTTTGGGGTTTAGAGATATGGATAGTCTCTGAAACTCTTGTGGACTAACCTAATTAATTAAAGAATGTCGTTGGCTTCTTAAAAATCGCGAAATCAATTAACACCAATTCTCTTGAACTTTATTCACCATTCATTAAGGACGCATTTTAATGACCAAAGACTTTCTTTTTAGGGAAAATAACGGCCAATGGCGTATTTTGATAATTAATAATCTCCAAAGACATTTTCAGCGTTAACAAATATTCTCAATATGTTCTTGGTGGGTATTAATTATCAAAACACGTCATAGACTGTCATTTTCCCTTCTTTTTATCCTTTTGCAAAAGTGCAAGTCTAAAAAAACACAACAATAAAGTGCATAACATTAGAAGGCTAGCTGGGGTATTTTCGTCGCTTTTTAATTTGTTTCTCTCGCGTCAGGAGCTGGCCGGCTTTTGGATAGCAGTTCATTGGCCTCTTAACTGATTTCTTCAATTTGTGCTTATTCTTGTCGTCTGAGCTGGGTTTTCCTTAGGAATTCTCTACTTTAAATCTCTTGCTGCCTTTGCCCAATATTTTTGTCCTACTTTTGCAGTATGTGTCGTAGAGCCTACTAGTGCATGTGTTTGTATATATTTAGACTTTAGTAGGTTTGGTTCGTTCTTGTATTTATTAATGAAATCTTTATAATGCCTCTAGACCATGAAATGAAATAGCAGTTGCTCAATTAAAAAGAACATGGTAATGAACCGTTTTATCCTCATAGATGGTTTTTACATAGACATTATACAGATTTTTTTGTGGGGCCCACTAAGGGGTTCCACAAAATGATCCAAGCCGTTCATTAATTTTAAAATATTTTTTAAGAAATCTTGTTAAAAATCAGCTCAATAAGATACAGGTAAATACTTGATCTAATCTTACAACTTTTCATTCAGAATTTTAATCCAAAACTCTGAATGAAAAGTTGTAAAATTCAAGCACTTACATGTACTATATTGAGCTAATTTTCAACGTCTCTTAAAAAAATATTTTAAAATTATTGAACGGTTCGGATCATTTTTGTGAAACCTTATAGTGGATCCCACAAAAATATGTGCAATGTATGTGTTAAAAACAATTGTGTCGGAAGTGTTTTCGCATGGTAACATTCTTCTTGGAAATTACATGTTCAATTGCCACACACAGGCAAGTCTTGCAAAGACTCGGAAGTCTTGGTCCGCACATATGTGGGAATTACTTTAGGATCTATCCCTTACCCTACATATATAATTGGAAAAGACAATTGCCCAACTAAAGCCTTTTCAGAAAACATCATAAAAAAGTATGATTGCTCTTTGCCCATTCTCCTTTTTTCTATCGTCATGTTAACCCTTTTTTTTTTTTTACAATATGTTTGATTTTCTAAGATTGAATAAACATTTAAAATTGTTCAATTAAATATGCCACATATGATTCGTAACTTTTTAGCAATAAATTCAAAATATTTTAGGAATCATAATATTTTGGTGTGTTTCAATAAGGGTGCATATGATATACACCCAAATAAGGGGTGTATATTATAGCACTTTCCTGCGGCAGATTTATTACCACATGAATGTCCTAGTTGCACTTACTAATTCCATAGAGATGCAGTTGAATTAATCTTTTTTGTCAAATTATCTTTTTACTGCTCTAATAAGTAAAAAGAAGCTTAGCAACAAAAAAAAAAAAAGCGAAAAGAAAACTATATTAGTAAAACTTGCGAATTGATGTTTAACATAATCTCATTTTCATTTACAAAAGCTACAAACGTCGATATCGCCTATCGGTGATTAATTACTCGTAAATGCTACCGAACAATATTCATCAAATTTTTTTCCCGAAAATATAAAACTGTAAAGGAGATGGACACAGCTAATCCCAGCTTAATTAGTTCAACTGATAAAGAGGTGTCCACGTCAGCTGGTCCTAATTTGTTGAGATTTGTTTTGTAGTTAGTGGACTTGGGTTGTTTTTTTTTTTTTGTTTTTTGTTTTTTTGATCAGTAAATTTTTTTATTGAACTCGACAAATGGTATATTGAGATGGTCCACTTTAGATACAAGGAAAACTTGAAAAGTTTTTTTTCTTTTTATCCTCCAAACTATGCACATTTTTTCTACTTAGTCCCTAAACTACCAATTTGACAATTTGATCCCCTCAACTATCATACAATTACCTACTTAGTCCAATAGGTAATGGAAGTTAGGAATTTGGACGGAAAATGTCATGTAAGACCTGTTTGGGACCTTGTAAAGCAGATATTTGATTATAAGAATCTTAAAAACAAAAATTAATTATGACATTTTAGAATAAAATGATTAGAAAAATAAGGCCTTCTCACCGATTTCAACATATTGAAAATTGGAATACTTAATTTTATAACCATATTTTTTAGTATATAAACCTTCTAAAAAAATTAAGTACTCGAATTTTCAATCCGTTTGGAACGCTACGAATTTCTTATTTTTCTGATCATATTATTCTAAAAAGTCATGAATAATTTTTATGTCAAGGGCTATCATAATTAAATATCTATTTTTTATTTGGGACCCTTTCAAATAGATACTTGGTTGAGAGCTCTAGAGAGAAAAATTAATTATAACCTTTTACCATAAATGATAAGAAGAATAAGATCTTCACACCGGTTTACACGGATTGAAAATTAGAGTGCTTAATTTTTAACCATATTTTTAATATATAAACAGTCTAAATTCAGTCTTTTTAATCGTCTCCAATATTAAAAAGACTTTTACTCACTAATTTTTTAAAATGGAATCTACTTTTATGGACAAAATAGACAATACACCAACTAACTTTTTTTTAAATGTGGATAAAAAAGGGACGGTAGTTTCTATAAAATGCCACGTAAGTTTCTAATATATGAACCTTGCAAAAAAAAATCCTTCAATTTTCAATCTCTTTGAACCAATGCGAATGTTTTATTTTTTTAATTATTTTATCCTAAAGGGTCATAATTAATTTTTATCTCTAAGGCTCTTATTATCAAGTATTTGCTTTATAGGGTCCCAAATAGGGTCTTACGTGACATTTTGCATCCAAATTTCTAATATTCGTTATCTATTAATTGGACTAAATAGATAACAGTATGATAGTTGAGGGGATAAAATCATCAAATTGATAGTTTAGGGACTAAGTAGAGAAAATGTGCATAGTTTAGGGAATAAAAAGGAAAAAAAAAAACTCAAACTTGAATCATAGAGAGAACAAAGAAAAGAGAAAAAAAAAAAAAAGAAAAAAAAAGAAAAAACATTCAACATAAATTGAATGAGACCACTAAGGAATGTGGAGTTGGGTTGTTAGTGGAAGGCGGGCTTATATTAGTTGTAATCCGTTGAAATGAAACTCAGATTCTTCTTCTTCTTCTTCTTCTTCTTCTTCTTCTTCTTTTCTCTCTCTCTCTCTCTCTCTCTCTTGGTTTGATTTCTTAGGTTAAACCTATCCAGATTTCACAATTTCTTCATGGTATCGGTCTATTAGAGCAGTACTAGTGAGGAAAGTCCCTTTTTTTGGTTCCATTGGCAGAAATGTCTTCGACTTGGAGTTCAAGTGATACTGGTATTACCATGCCACCAACCTTGGCTTTTCTGGTGTCCAATTTCCATTCTCCATCTGGTCACGATCAAGTTGAATTCTGACAACTTAATTTCGATCTCCTCTAGAAAGCACATGTCTTGAACGTAGTTAGGACAAACGTATGGCTACATCGAGTATGTTAAAGGTTCAATTCGTTCACCTCCTATATATGCAAATCAGAGATTCAAGTAAACCTATATATAATTAATACAGATTTGACAATTTCTTCAATAACGTCAAACTGAGCCTTAGGCTTGGTCTATATGCCTTATTCCTCAGGGATGCATTGGCAAAGACTAAACACTACTTTATTTTAGTATTTTTTTTCCAAAAAACATGCAGAAGAAAACCAAAGACTTGGAAGTCTCCGTTTCTTTATCTAGCTTTTCGAAAACAGAAATAGGCCAAAGACTAATTGGAAGTCCTCGCCTCTCTCTCACTTTAGGAATCAGCTAGCTGATAAAGAAAGAAATTAACGAAAACTTTTTGTTCAATTTTCGCATCTATCTGTTACCCTAAATAATTGAAAACAGCAAATTTTACGATAAACAAATTGCTTTGTGTATGATAAACATATTAATTTCATTGACCAAAAAAAAAAACATATTAATTTCGTTGAAAATTTACTTAATGGGTCTAGTTTATTTTGTTTTAATGAGCTATATTATCTACTTGCTCACAAATTGAAGTGATGCTTTATCTATATTTTTGGCTATGGAAGAATAATTAATTCAGTGCCGGCAAGATTTAAAAAATTACTGTGCGTAAAAAATTATAAAATGTTTGGGCATTTTTTGATCTCAAGGAATTCGCTTGAACCCTTCCCGTAAATATTAGAGCTGTCCCTTCTACCGTTTTAAATCCGACCAAATAATAATCTTCGTTTGGGCCAATCACTATTCGCATGCATTTAACCACAACTTTATGCAACTCAAAAGTTCTACCTCCACCCCAAAAAATTCAATGACATAGACCACTTTGACGGCATATCACTTTAATTTTCATAAGCATTGGGTATGAAGTGCAAAATATGCTTTATGCCCCGAAATATAAATCTTCAGTTAATCAATTATAGAAACAAGTAATGTTTGATATTTAATCAGCAAACCGCATCCTCGTAAAATACATACGGAATAAAAGAGCTAATTCGAGCAGACTAGTAGATGAAATAGTGTTTTGAGATTAGTACAAGTATACTAATCCAAACCAATAAAAGGTGTTAATCCGAACTCAAAATTCCACTTTTATATATATATATATATATATATATCGGACTAACACTGACTCGTTTCCCAAATAACATGAAGATTTCGCTGACACATAAATCATTCATGGAGGAGAAAATCTTAATTTACTGAAGGCCGCGAATAAGGTTTACGGTGCTCAATCTCGACATTCAAAATCATTTTGGACAATTCTGGATTGAAAACAATCTATTAAAGCTAATAGATAGATTATCTATGAGCGTTAATAGATTAATATTTTCAATCCGGATCGTCTAAAATACTTTTGAACAATTGAGATTGTGCGGAGCGTGAATAATTCTCTCTTCGTGGAGTTTATCAAAATTACTTCTCGGTCGCCAGCAAAAGGAAAAGTTGGATCAGTTTCCGAATCAAAGATTATTTGGTAATCAAGTGTTGAAGCACTTTGTCGATTAAAAAAAAAGGACTTGTTTCTAGAAACAAGAAAATAAAAAAGTTCATATTTTCCTCAATAATCTCACTAGAGGCACGACCCAAACACATGCTAATTGAAACTTGTCAATTTCCCGATCATATTTATTAAACGACCACGACTTAATGGGTAATATCGACACAATTCAAATCTTATTCGACAATTTGTAATGTTTAATTTTATGATCTATGTATGTTCAGCAGAAAATTGCTAACAATTCGTCTTCTCATTTATGTTAAACCAAATGATATTTATCTCATAGGTTTCAATTTTGCGCAACTCATGATTCTATGGCCCGATTATCTCAAAGAAAGATAAGAGCAAGAGTTAAAAAGTCATCCTTGTATGAAAGTATTTTTCTCACACAACCAAAATGAGTTTATTAATAACAACATATAATTATAACGTAGCCACTAATTAAATTACATCCGACATCACCAACCATGCAACCTAAAACACATACACACAGGAATAAAGAAAACTGAGAGAGCGGGAGAGAGAGAAGTCCAAATCCATACCGTATATCACGGGAACAAAGAAAATGAGAGAGAGGGTGAGAGAAGTCTAAATCCACACCTTATATCACACTTTACCTTATGGATGCCTTATCTAGGGACGGGAGGCTTTATCATCAAAACTCTTTATTTTCAGTTCCTCGATGCATTCTCAACCGCATGATCTCAATTCGCGAAAATTCTTATACCCTGAGATCCTCAATAGTTCAAGCGGGTGTAAATGCATTGAGACATCTGGATAAAGAATTTAGAGATACGTGATCCATGTCCCTTTACCTAGGCATTGGGGTTTAAAAGTGAGAGAAGAAATGCTCTGTATTGTCCAGAAGTATCTTCATGAACATCATCACTCAATGATTTCCCATATTTCTTGAGGTACTCTGCCTTTATTTTATTAATATCAACTTCAGCCCTTGACACAATAATCCTAGTGAGTGTTTCATCGTCAGTTCCAAGGCCGGCCATCGCCTTATGCAATGCCTGCAAATGGGTTATAATTGCACAATGCTTCCATCATTCACTATATTAAAATCACGATGAATTTCTATAGATTCATATAAAAGAGTATGCACCGTAAAATTTGGTATTCGGATTTAACCATTATAGAGGTGTTTGTTATTGTCTTTACTAGAAAATATAGTTTCCTGTAACATAACATGAAATTGGCGAGGAAAGAAAATCATGCAAAGAGAAATGATATTTTCTTGTGATAATTTTGGAAGAAATAAATTTAAGAGGAACAATAATAAAATCACGTGTTGGATTTTACCATGGTTTCATGTGATTAAACCACGCAATCCTTTTCACTTACTAAAAACAAGAATTGAGCACTAAGCAAGGTGTTTCTAGGTAGAGTAAAGTGTTCAATAACGTTGACGAGAAAAAGCGTTTAGTAACTAGTCTTCTCAATTATCATAGACGAATCAATTGCAATCCCATTGCCAGACATAGTTCACACATGGAGTATATTAACCAAGAGGTTTATTAGGTATTGAGGAGTTTTATTTTACCACTCACACGATTAGGAAGATCTATCAAACGCTCTAATAATTACTCTCTCCGTCCCAATTTGTTGTTTCTCTTTTCTTTTTGGAACATCACAAAAAATTGTCTATATCTCAAAATCTATAATATTTTTTATGATTTCAAAATCTTTGTTTAAAAGAATTAATTGGGATCTATCTAATAAGATCAATATTGAATAAATAAAAGATTATACATTAAAAGATATAGACAATTTTTTGATACGTTCAAAAAAGGAAACATGCACAACATTTTAGGATGGAGGTAGTATGTAAATGTATCTAAATTTAAAATATAATGACCTTAAAAGGAAGCGTTGAAATAAAAATGTTATAACAATATTAACAACCTAACGATAAAGCATTTCTCATCAACGAATAGGAAGAACAAGTGCAAAAGATAAGTAAAAACAAATTACCTTATGAAAGTAGTATATATGTACGATTTTATGATATCTTTAAAGTACCTTGGCAAAGTATTTTTCAGGATTCTCAGCGCATTGTAAAATTGTCAGAAGCGCACGCTTGAATTTCGAAGATGTTTCCTTCTTTACAGCCTGCAATTAATACAAGCATGTTAAAGGATAACCAAAGCTGACTTAATAATCATTAGACAACTTAGCCCATTGACGAACAAACTAGCCCATAGCATACATTGGGCCGCGTAACAAATTCATCGAAAAATGATGTGAGAACCGTTGAATGAAGGTATGGTTAAAAATTGAAGACATGCACGTACCTTTTTCAATGAATTCACGTACATTTTGCGATAAACAGAATTAATCGCAACCAAATGAGCACCGCTTCTTTCACTGAATATGCGAATAAAAGTCTCCTCATTAGTTCCGTATCTCCATTCCCCATCTTTAAAGAGGTCTGTGGCATCTTTATCTACCATCACTGCATCTACTTCTGGGCTTTCTGAGCGTATTGCACCTGCATATGCCAGCAACAACTACCAAAAAGAAAAAAAAAAAAAAAAACAATTAGAATCCTTGTGTTATCGACACACACATGCAAAAAGTAAGAGAGGATTGCTGGACGTGAGAAAGCCTATTTGTAACGACTTGCTCTATCTTTGTACAATATTGTCCGCTTTGGACCCCAAAGCCCATAGAGTTCCCAGTAGGTCACCCATCATTGGACTATCCCAGGATGAACACGCTTAACTGTGAAGTTTCTATGCACTTTGGCCCGCCCTCACAGCTTTAAAAGGCCTTGTATAAGTTGAAAAGATCTTCTATTATAAATCATGACTTGCCCCCTCCCGTCCGGACGGAGCCTGCTATCCTGCAATACCGCCGGCCACCGAAAAGCCAGATGTCACACCTACCCCCTTAATGATACAACGTCCTCGTTGCACAGGCCCAACAACCTCCCATGGGGTCCGTGGCAGCAGGGCTCATCCTACCTACCACTTTGCCCAAGGCGGGGCTCTGATATCGTTTGTAACGACCCGCTCCATCTTTGTACAATATTGTCTATTTTGGACGCCCAAAGCCCATAGACTTCCCAGTAGGTCACCCATCCCTAGACTACTTCAGGATGAGTACGCTTAACTGTGAAAGTTCCTATGCGCTTTGGCTTGCCGTCACGGCTTTAAAAGGTTTTGTAGAAGTAGGAGGGATCTTCTCTTACAAACCATAACTTATCCCCTCCCGTTTGGACAGAGCCTGCTATCCTGCAGTACCGTCAGCCACCGGAAAGCAGGGTGTCACACTATTGCCCATGTTGAGTAATAGCTGACCAATCCAAAAAATAAGTCAAAAAATAAACCAATAAAGCCACATAAAGACGAAATAAGCCAATAAGGCACTTTTTTCGTCTTTATTTAAAAAAAATTGGATTTTGGTCAAAATTTTTTATTTTTCAGATTCCTCTTGTCGTGAGGATGCAATAATCCCCAAAAAAATTGACAATAAGTAAGTGTTACGAAAAAAATTTGAATAAGGACAAAAAATAAGCCACTTTGGCTTATTTAAAAGAACAACCCCTAAGTTTGACATTAGAATGCAGATAATTTGTGTGGAGGGATGAATGGACGGGCCGAGGATGATTGGGCTGGTCTGAGTGTTGGCTCTGGGCCAATAACTCAGGCCTATCGGCTCATCAGGAATGTATGCATATATGGACTAAAACCAAATCCTGACAACAAAAGGTTACCCTCACGGTTTTAAAAGGCCTCGTACGAATAGGAGGGATCTTCTCTTATAAGCCATGACTTGGCCCCTCCCATCCGGACAGAACCTGCTATCCTGCAGTATCGCCGACCACTGGAAAGCGGAATGTCACACTATTGCCCATGTTGAGTAATAGCTGACCCATCCAAAAAACAAGTCAAATAATATTGCCATCTAAGTTTGACATTAGAATGCAGAAAATTTTTGTGGAGGGATGAATGGACGGGGCGAGGATGATTGGGCTGGTCTGAGTGTTGGCTCTGGCCCAATAGCTCAGGCCTATCGGCTCATCAGGAAGAGTCTTGCTATGAGCAGGGACAGTTTGTAGGGATCCACGCAGAGACAAACGCGTTTAGCCCCATTTCGGATCCCGAAAAAATCTAGAAAAATATTCATAAATTTTTGAATATTATTTTATAGAGCCCTATAAAAAATCAGCTCCAGTGGATATCGATAAGTATTACTTTTGGATTCGTAGGGGCAAACTGAGCAGTTTTGCCCCTATGAATCCAAAAGTAATACTTATCGATATCCACTGGAGCTGATTTTTTACAGGGCTCCATAAAATAATATTCAAAAATTTATGGATATTTTTCTAGATTTTTTCGGGACCCGAAATGGGGCCAATCGCGTTTGTCTCTGCGTGGATCCCTGCAAACTGTCCCTGCTCATAGTATTTTTGCATCAGGAATGTCTGCATATATGGACTAAAACCAAATCCGGACAACAAAAGGTTAAGTTTGTTCCACGTGGCAGGCCATGGAATGTGTTTTATAGTTTTTTTTTTTTTGGGCCAATATTGGAAACGTCAAAGGGAGTTAGCAGAATTTCAAATAGCCCTCAATGCCAAATGTCTACGCTGGGACTCATACTCTGACTTCCCACATGCGAAGGACTAGGAGATGCCAACTAGACTAGAGCCCTATAATGATGCTCAATTGGAAATTATAAGCTATAGGTCACATGTAATGAATATTTTGACTTGGGATGAGCCAATAACTAGATGTAGCTATACACATGACTATATGTATGAGGATATTTACAAAATTACTGTTATATTTAACTATTTTATTGCAGATATGGCATGTGTAAGGTGGGTTGTGTGAGTCATGACTTTGCTAGAGGAGGAGAGAGATAGAGAGCACCTTTTTATTGTTGTCATGTGCAAGAGATTCTATATCCTCATCAAGGTAAGTTGTGAACATTGAACGATAAGCCTTCTTCAGCTCTTCAAGTTGGGATGGAGTACGAGAACATATTACTTCAATTGCGACATTGAGGTTTTTACTTAAACCATGTTTCACTAATTTTGCATCACGGCTTGCCGGATCATCCATCCAAAGTAACAGTGCTCTCTAAAAGTAAAAAATTTAGTTTTAGTTTAAGACGTAAGTTACATAAACACAACAAATGTTTTATAGTTTTCAGCCAAAAAAAAATGAAAGATCTGTAATGAAATTGAGCTTGAAATGGAACGAATTGCTCTTTAATTAAGGTGTGATATTTTTCCTTTCACTTGATGACAGTTTTCTAAATAATTTTCTGGAGATGTGGTTCCACGATATGTAGATTTTACATGCAGAGAAATCCCAAAATTTATCCACTTAAAAGGTAAGGGAAATTCACACTTTAAGAACCGATTTGTTAAGTTTTTTTGTTTATAAACATTTCAAATAAGGAAAAAAAAATAATGGCATTTAAAATCGGACAAGAAAAGTTTTTGACTATTTTCGAAGTTGTAATAAATCTACTTTTTCATCAAATATAACAAAATAACTTACGGTCACGCTTTAGTCCATTTATAGTCAAGAGGTGTAATTGTTTAAAAGTAGAATTGAAGGGATTTCTTTGAAATCTGCTCAAAGTACAGGGGCGTAGAATGCAGTCATGCCGTTCTATCATTCTATGCATGAGAACGACAATAACACCAATGCGAACACCCTTTTTTTTTTTATTCCATCTATCGAACGAGTACAACTCTAGTATGTATCATATTTGTTGACATATCTAAGTAAAATAGGCAATTCATAGAGTTAGAGGACTAAGGTCCCGTTCCAGAACACCTTCTTAAAAAATAAGTATTTATTTCATATTTTCAAACTCAAAAATAATGTAAATGGACAATAATTTTTCAATTTTTTTTGCACCGTATTAAAGATCTCAATGAGATCTATCAAATAAGATCCATACTAATAGGAAAATTATTTATATAAGCATATGATTTTTGAGCTTAAAATTGCCTTCTTAAAAAATAAGTATTTATTTATCGTTCTGGAACGGGGCCTAAATCATAAGCAACACTAGTTGGGGGAATGAAAACTTTATCGAGACAGTTTACACCATGATTTTATTTATATCCTTATAACAAATATTATCACAGAAATGTGAAGTGAAGAAACAATGCGCTAGCGTTGTACCTTAAGATCAGGACTAAACATAAGCTCTTTAGACAAGCGATGGTCAAAGTCTTCCGAAAACTTAATTTTATACTCCTGCCTTATTTGAGTACGATGTTTCGCACTTCTATGAGCAAGAATATTCAAGATTGTCGCTTGGTCGCAGCCCCATCCTGAAGAACAAGTCAACAACATATGTCAAAAGCATAAAATTTTGATATATATGTAGATAATGTTCACTAGAGTACAGCTGAGTCAAGCTTGTGTCATATGGGGCTATATACATCTAACTATCAAATTCATCTGATTCCCACACACGAAAAAAAAATCTTATTTAACAAATATTCCCCTCTAGGAAATTAATTAAGCAAAATATGAGTTGCCCGAAAATAGTTTTGTGAATTGTGGTCGACAAAAACATGTCTGGAAGCCAAAAAGATCACATTGCGATATTTCTCGAGGGATAGGAGAAGAAACAAAAAGAGAAAATGTTAAATTAAAGCGAAAAATATTATTAAGGGTAGCTCAGTAAGTTAAATGAAAACAAAGGGGAAAATATATAATAGAAATTAGAAAAAAAACAATAGTACGTCACACAGAACAAAAACACTTTTTTTTTTTTTGGATAAATGAGAGTCTAATAACATCTGCTCATGTTAATCTAACCATAGCCCAAAAGATATGCCACCTGAGTCCAATAAGAAGTGGTCGGCCAGAACAGAATTGAGAGTTAAAAGGCCATCTACAAACATATACATGCATCATATCACATATGCATGCACGCAGGGCCAGACGGCCCAGACCTGATCTATCTCAGAAGCCAATGTCGAAATTCGAAGAGTGAGTCCCAATCAATGGCATGTAATCTGCCATTGTCTAAGACGCGTTGATAGGTGAAATGGATTGAGTTAAAATTATTTGGGCTAAACTTTACATATAATTTTTTTGTCTTTTTCAAAGCTGACTTGAGCTATAGCCCACTCTTCTATACTCTCATAGTTATGCCTTTGGTCCTAATATTTTTCTTTTTCCCTTGCGCTTATATATATGCTGCGGTGTAGTAAAACAATTTCTTTTGGGAGTATGCACTGGATACTGGAAAATAAAATGTCCAAGGCCCTATATATATGCAGGGTGTAACAAGTTAATGAAGAAAGAGACCAACAGAAAACAAAGAAAATGAAAAAAGCAAAGCAAAGAGAGGGATATATCAGTGGTCTTACCCGCAAAAGCACGGTTCAAGTTGATCGCATCATCCCGAGCCTTAGTAATTAGCTCTGGATCAGGAACGACGCCCTCTGTTGGCTTAGTAGTGACCTCCGAAGGAGCACTCTCCGTTGACCGGATGACTAACATCGTAGGATTGCTCTTTGTTGACTTGGAGGTCACCTCCGGATGGAAAATCCCCGTTGACTCAACAATTGGCTCACGAGGAACACTTGTCAATGACATGGTTGTTGCATTCGGAGGAACGTTCTCCGTTGCCTCAGAAGTTACCTCTGGAGCTGCGCTCCTAGTTAACTCGACTGTGTTCAAAGGGACACTCTCTGTAGATACAGCAAATAACTCTAGAGGAACATCCATTGTGGACCCGGTAGTTACCTTTGAAGGAACAATACCCACCGGTGGCAGGGTAGTTACCTCCAGAGGAATGCTCTCTATTGACTTAGAAGTTAACTCTAGAGGCACACTCCCAATTGACTCGCCGGTGTTCAAAGGGGCACTCTCTGTGGATGTAGCAGATACCTCCAAAGAAACACTCATGGTGGACCCGGTGGTTACCTTGGGGGGAACAGTACCCACTGGTGGCAGGATAGTTACCTCCGGAGGAACGCTTTCTATTGACTCAGAAGTTACCTTGAGATGTGCACTCTCAATTGACTCACCAGTGTTCAATGGCGCATTCTCTGTGGATCTAGCAGATTCCTCCAGGGGAACACTCTCTATAAACGTGGTGGTTACCTTTGAAGGAACAGTACCCTCTGGTGGCAGGGTAGTTTCCTCCGGGAGAACGCTCTCTATTGACTCAGAAGTTACCTCCGAAGGTGCACTCTCAGTTGACTCGATTGTGTTTAAAGGAACACTCTTTGCGAATGTAGCAGATACCTCCCAAGGAACACTCACTATGGACTCGGTAGTTACCTTTGGAGGAACAGTACCCTCTGGTGGCAGGGTAGTTGCCTCCGGAGGAACACTACCGGCTGACACTGTAGTCGACTCCGAAGAAACAGTCAGTATTGACACGGTGGTAACTGTTTGCACTATGGATAAGTTAGTGAACTCTAAAGTACCACCAACTTTCGATGGGAGAGGTAACTGATCAAAAGGGATTTTCTCTGTTGGCACAACAGTTACCTTCTGATGATCACTCATTGTTGACATTCTCTTTCTTGCACGCTAGCTATGTGATTTCTGACCTCGCTCGTCCTTCCGGTGGACATATATATATATATATATATATATATATATATATATATAGGATATAGGGGTGTAAATGAGCCGAGTTGAGCCGAGCTTCGCCTCGTTTGCTTAACGAGGCAAAAACTCGAGCTCGAACTCGGCTCGAGCCTTAACGAGTCGAGATCGATTCAGCTCGTTTGGTAAATGAGTAAAATACTCGAGCTCAGCTCATTTACTAAACGAGCCGAGTTCGCGAGCTATTCGATTCATTTTCGATAGAAAAGACGTTAATGGCAGGCAGCTAATATGGTTGTTTCACATAACTTTAACCAAAAAAACAAAAGAATCTTTACTTTTGGACCATTACACTTTATTCTGTGCACTTTATCGTAAGGTAGCTTAAGTTCTTGTACACGGAGATTAACTTATGCATCATAATATTTTGATTTTGTTTTTATTTAATTTTTTTTTTTGTATTTGTTAGTTTTACGCTAAATTTTTAAGTATTATGGGTTCGTCTCGACAAGAGAAACCGAAAAATAAAAAATTATAACTTTTACACAAGTATTTTGAAAAATATCTAAGAAAAAGTCCAAAAACTAACTTTTGGGAAAATGACGGCCAATGACTTGTTTTGATAATTAATACCCACCAAGAACATTTTCAGTATTAACAAATATTTTTAGCTTGTCCTTGGTGGGTATTAATTATCAAAATACGTCCTGAGCCATCATTTTCCCCTAACTTTTTGAGCTTTTCTTTGGATATTTCTCAAAATACTTGTGTAAAAGTCATAATTTTTTACTTATTCAATTTCTCTCGTTGAAACAAACTGATATCACATAAAAGTTTGTTGTAAAACTAACAAATGCAGAAAAAATGTAAATAAAGACAAAACAAAAAAATATGTTGCATAAGTTAATTACTAGCATAAACACCCCTAGGTGAAGAGCACAGGTTAGGTGATGGGACTAAACCTCAGAATTTTTTTTCATCATTTTATTTTGCTACATTCGTGGCAAGTTTTGTTTTATGTTAATTTTCTACTGGTTGCAACCTTGAGAGCAATTACAACTCACAAGTATTTTTATTTTTGACAATGCAAGGGGTTCCTGACCAACTCACAAGCATCTTGTGCATGATCAACAAGTACTCATGAACAATACTAGGTAAAATTGTCAAAATTGTAGTTCTTCATTTTAACTAGATATATACTTTGTGGACAACAACAATGCTAGGTACATATACTCTTCATATATATTACTGATAAATATAAATATCTTATTCTTTAAAACTACAGTGAGATGAGACGAATAGGCTCTGAATCGAGCCCGAGTGCAAAAGTTTGGGCTCTCCATGACAGTCTATCCTTGGCAATATACAATGGAATCACAAATCTCATTGTTACAATGGATGCGGATCGAATTTGCTATTGATCGATTTGGTTAATTCAGTGGAGAATTGTTACCATCCTTTGGAGCGCTTTGAGTAGCTAGCTTGTTGAATTGTAGGACATTGATGAGCCAACGCAATTATGTGCGGGAGACTAATTAGCCCAATGTGGAGGGAAGCAAATAGGGCTGCGGACTTGTCAGCTAAAGAAAGAACGCAACTTGCAGTTTTTGTAGTTACAGTGTACATCTCGTACAGTTTCTTTTCCAAATGAAGTCAATCTTTTAGTAAGAATTTTCTCAGAAACAAATGCACAAGGCTGCGGAGATGTCCCCTTCGAAGATTCAATTGCACAAGGCTGAACCCTGTTTTCCACAGAAATTCAAAAATTGTTTGGCGAATCTCCAGCAAAGCATTCCCAATACTCTTAGGCATTCCCAATAGAGTGGTGCTACTGGTACAGATTTTGAATCTGTACCAGCGAGTACAAACGCCCTTCTGGGCATGTTTTGGGTTACAAAAAAATGATCGGAACCGTTCATTTTGTTTAGAATACTTTGTTTATGGTCCTTGCAAAAAATAAACTCAATCCGGTACCGTAAGGACGTTTACAAAACATCCAACTTTGCTTTAGAATTCAACTTTGCAAAGTTGGATGTTTTGTAAATATCCTTACCGGTACCGGATTGAGCTTATTTTTTGCAAGGACCATAAAGAAAGTATTTTAAACAAAATGAGCGGTTCCGATCATTTTTTTGTAACCCAAAACATGCCCAAAAGGGCGTTTGTACTCGCTGGTACAGATTCAAAATCTGTACCAGTATCATTTCTGTTCCCAATATAGTTTCCGTTTGACAGACCAAAAAAAAAAAACCCTCCATTTGTTTTGCAATCCAGCTGGAAACGAAAATGATATTTGCACCGACGGTTTCCGTAGGGAAACCGTACCGACGGCGCCGGAGGGCCGTCTCCGGCCACCGGACGGACGATCCGAGCCGTCCAAAAATTTTAAAAAAAAAAACCGAGGGGCCCATGCGGGATTCAACGGCATCCGATGTGTGTAAAGTGCTTGATCTAAACACTCTTTTTTCGTGTATATATGTATAATACATATATACACGAAAAAAGAGTGTTTAGATCAAGCACTTTACACACATCGGATGCCGTTGAATCCCGCATGGGCCCCTCGGTTTTTTTTTTTAAAATTTTTGGACGGCTCGGATCGTCCGTCCGGTGGCCGGAGACGGCCCTCCGGCGCCGTCGGTACGGTTTCCCTACGGAAACCGTCGGTGCAAATAGTAGTACTCAGCTGGAAAAGAGTACTCCACTACATTTATAATGGAGTAGTCCTTGTTTTCGGAAAACAACTTTATTCGTCATCAATGAGACAGCATCATAAAAGACCTGACTTTATTCGTCATCAATGACGCATCATTTCTGACCAAAAGAAAAAGAATATGACGCATCTAATGACCAAAGACTTTCTCTGTATCTTCTCAAAAAAAAACACAACAATAATTTTAGGGTAAATTCCCTGACAACCTCTAAAGTTTGTATTAACGATGGTTAAGCTGAGAAATAATAATGAATTACTGTGATTTCTATTTAATCGATAATTATCTATCAAAACACGTGATGTAATGAGTTAAAAGTAACTTATATCTAAAAATTTACCCTTTCAAATTAAAAAAAGTAAAAGTAAAAACTATCAACTCTCACTTATTTTGAATCAAAAACACTTTTTTTATCACTCGAAGGAAGCATTTTCGTGGTCAGGAAGATCAATCGATATCTCTTTATTATTTACTCTATTATTAAAAAGGGTGAATTTGTCAATAGAATGCATTTTTTATCTAATTTTGTCAAGTGTTTGGACAATCAATTGTTAATTGAGTGTCGGTGAAATAAACATTGAAATCACAGGGGTTACTACAAGAAGTTTTGTGTTCTGAGACGAATTAAATGGTCACAAAATGCAATTTTTTTTTTGTGGTTGTAGCCTAAAATAAATAGGTTGTCACCTATAGGTTGTCTTCGAAAGTTACCTAGAGATCGACAAAAATCTTGTTGTTTCGTCACCTATAGTAACTTTTGGTGACAAAAATCTTAATTGTTTTGTCACCTATAGTTTAATAACCACTCTTTTCGTTAACAAAAATAATTTTTTCTTGTAGTGGTAATTTCTTATATGCTGAGGAACGTATGGAACATCTATTATTAAGGCAAAATTTCAGTAAAATTCTTTTTTTTTATAATATGGGGCGCGGTCGCAGCCACGTATTTTCTCCCACAGCCCGTTAAAAATTTTCAATGATTCGACGTGAAATTAAGATACATTTTCAACATCCATACCGAAATATTATTTTTTTCAGGCTATTTACCGAAAATTTATGTTTGGCAGTTGTCTACATTAAGGGTGAAATATAATCTTATTTTCAACAGCAGTAAAATTTACCCAATTTATTTTTATGGGAGAAAAAGGTGGCTGTCGTAACAATGTCTTATTGTTGTTGGTAATATACAAAGACTCGAAAAGTCTTCGTCTTCTTCGCCCATTTAATATATGGCCAATGAAGATGCCAAACTTTTTTGTTCAACTTTTCTTTAGGATCTATCCGTTACCCTACATTATTGTAGTGGGCAAGCCCATCGAAAGCCCTTTTGAAAAAAACATCATCATAAAAAAAAGTGTATGATTGCTCATGTCGTCCTGTTCGCAATTTCACCCTCTTTTTACTATGAGAGATACGTACATAGAGATGACAGGGATGTAGAAAAATCTAGCAATTATGGGAAGCTCGTAATTGCATAAAAAAAGTGTGTTTGTTTTTTAACATCCGAAATTTCATTCTTTTCTTTTTTTGTCAATGGAAAAAACATACCCATTTATAAAGTCGTACGACATCTACAGATTATCACCGGAATACAGATCAAGTCATATAACAGTAACAAATTTCCACCTGAATACAGAGATACAGAGAGACAACCAAACCTTAAAGCTAACGATATACAGAAAAAACAAAGAGACGAAATTAATGTCTAACGCCTAAGCAAGAGTCATCGCTCATTTCACACCGTTAATCCGGATTTAATCCGGTGGGTTGTTGATTTCCATCGGTTTTGATGTTTTTTTGATATGGAGCTCCACCATCCCGAGACGTCTGGTGTTTGGGTACTATAGCTCCACTTATGCCGAAATTTAAATCAGACTGACAAATTATGGATATATTTCATTACAACAGTATGGAACGAATTACAAACAGCTACATCTAGATGTGAGTATTTCAAGTGAAAATAGCTCACACTCAAATGGCATATATACTGCAAGCTTGCAAGCAAAACCCAAATACAAAGATCGATAAAGTGGTTTCTTTTTTGATTAAAAATTGAAATAGTGCTTATCCAAAAATAAATAAATAGAAATAGTGTCACTCAAGGGAGAGGAGATAGAGGCTCCCAACAAATGGGTAGCCAACTAATTGAACATGTAGGGGGATGAAAACAATTGATGATCAGAACAACACCAATATGCAACGGATATTCGTGCCTCTTCACTGGAACCCCAATTCGTCGTCGGAACCCCAATTTGCAAAACAGACAAGGGGTGAGTGCCCATTTGCCTCTTATGGCAAAGGCCCTCTGATGCTTAAGTTAGTATCACGTACTCAAGAAAAAACCCTAATTATCAGTAGGAAAATACTATCAATACAACGTATTGCGTACCTTTTTCCTCTAGGTTTATCTCGTATTTATAGATTTTACAGATGCTTTCTGCTCAACCATCCTTATTGCCCTAGATTTCCTATCTCGTATTGGAAACCAAGATATTCTGGATCTCATTCCCTTATCAGTTCACTACCTTAGTCCTTTTATTAGGATTCTTTTCCATAGCTGGCCGAACATCAAGGATGATGTGGATGTGTATATGTGTTGAGTTTGATCCATTCCCATTGGGTATCTTTCCTGGATATATCCTATATTCTCGCACCCCATCTTCTTATAAATTCCGGATCCCATTCCTTTACGGAATACCATTGAAAATGGAGGTACAATTTTGTGTCGGTGTGTTTAAATGTGGCACAATCTATATATAATAGTTCTTTTATTTCTGAGTCAAGAAAAATAAAAATAAAAAGATAAAAAGAAAAGGATGAGAAACAAAAATAGATGTGTATGTGTTGAGTTTTCGTGAAAAATTTGGTAGAGTATTTATTTTTATTTTATTTTTATCTGTGGGAGCCCGGATAACATGAGCTTGACGGTACTAGTGTCTTTTATTTTGTATTGTGGGACTAACAAACTGCAGGTTCAACACTTTAAGTTGGGAGATGACTCCCACCTTTTCTTTTGTCTTACCTTTTGTTGCTCCTACGTGAAGTGATATCTCTCATCTCTTTCTCCGGCTTGTCTTTTCTTTTTCTACGTTTGAGCAGTCACTGAGAACAGTGCCGTTTTAAGTTGGGGGATGGGTCACTTTGCTTTTAATTGGTTTAAAAAAATTTAAAAATTTAAAAAATACTTGTTGGATCCTTTCTACTTGAGACTTGGAGATTGCAATGTTTACTTGTTGGTTGCTTGTGCTAAGAATCTGTGGGCATTTATTGAATATTTATGTTGCATGGTAGTTCTTTTGTGCTAGCTTGGCGATAGGAATTTATCCTGACATACACTCTTAGCATCTTTGCACTGCATGTTTCTTGGACCTTGACTGCTTTTGAGTTGTGACTTTAATGCTTTCAATGGCTAGATTAGTGGAGACTTCTGCTCATGTGAGCTTTAGTGCCTTACCTTCCTTTGGAGTAGTGTCACATAAATTGTTTTGTTTGTCATTAAAAAAAAAGAAACTTAATCGTTGTCGATCTCATTATCTTTGTCGTCAAGTATTGGGACTTAATGCCTGCCTATTATTTCTTCTTTTGGGAATGGAACGTTACATGGTTGTATGCCCCTAGGAGATGATAGTAGGCCACCTTTGCTAATTGAGCCATGTCGTCTATTTCTCTTAAATACTTAGGCTTCGTTTAGTTACTAGGAATGTTGTATCAGAAAATTATTCTCAAGAAAAGTTAAGTAAAGTGAAATAAAGAAAAAAGAAATCTATTTTTCTGTGAATGCTCATTTGACAAATTTTTTTGCAGAAAAACTAAAGTTTAATGGTTCATTTGCCAGGAAAAGACACTTATGAGAAATTTTTTTATTTTTATTCCCGTGGCTAATTTTAAATAAAAGTAATTTTGAGAGCTAAATAATAGGCTATCATATTTCAAAAATTAAAACGTATGGAAAATGTATTTTATCTAATGCAAAACCTTAACATGAAATGAAAAATCCGACTTGCAATTCCCTATTCAATTTGTTATATTCTGAATGATCATGCAAATCCCCCATTTAAATTGACATTTTCTGATTATCAACTGTACAAATAAAGTTTAAAAAAATAAGTAGATGACATCTAAATAAATAAATATTAAACAACCGTGCTTAATTAGTTGCCGATGCAAAAACTCACTAAAAATTAGTTAGTAAAAAACAAAATTAAAGACTAATGACAAGATAAATAAATACTTCCAAAAAAAAATTAAACTATCAATCTTTTTCCACAACAATTGTCTCAGAAAGCACCATAGTAGTCTAAATTGTTGTTGCTCACGGAAATCTCAAGTGTCTTTCTAAGAACCTAATTCGTATCGTTTTGGAATTGGCATTATTCACTTTTTTTCTTACCCGCCAATTATTTTGGCCCCACAATGGAGAAAATTTTTCCCGTGACGCAAAATCCTATGCTTTTGGCCAGATCACTTTTGCAAGAAAGTAAATCTTGCAGGAACACTTAAAAACATGTTTCCCACTACTTTCCTGCCAACTGAACACTACAAAAATTATAGGAAAGTTGATTTTTCCATTATTTCCTGTACTTTCCTTGCAATTGAACGGGGCTTATTCTTGCGAGCCACATTGAGCCTCTTGCATGAGCTTTTTTCTTGTTAAGTTTCATCAACTATATTGTGTCTTGAGAATGACAAGTTAATTATTTGAAGGTTAATTTTTGAAGAGAATGGAGAAAGTGTATTTGAGAATGATGTGCTCAAAATGTGGTGTGTTCTTCCTCATAGCTAAAAAGAAAAAATTTGAGAAAATAGCAAAAACAAAAAGAAAAAGAAAAATAATATAGAATTTGAATGATAAAAAAGGGAAGACACCCATGTATTTGTTTGAAGAAAGAAACGTGTGAACTTCATTGGGGAATTGTGTTGTAGAGACCCGTATTTTTCAAAAATAGTTTAAAGGTTTTATTAATGCTAGAATATCGAATAAAAGAGAAATTTGTGAGTTTATTTGATTTGGGGCTTAAATGATAGGATAGTTGTTAGAGGGAGTGTGAATGTAATTGAGTTGGGTGCTAGTATAAAAGGGGTGTGTGTGTATGGTAGGAGATAAAAAGTCTCCCTTATTTCTCTCTCTCCAGCCGACTCTTTCTCTCTCTCCTTCGGCTCTCTCTCTCTCTACTCCTCCACCCTCCAACTTACTCCCCACTCGAAACCCACCAAGATCTTCCATCAAATCGTCTTCCTCAAGTCTTCTAGGCCACGGGTTGTGTTCGTTCAAGCTCGGAGGAGGTGTATTTCGCTTGGTTTTGAAGTCTTTGGAACTAGCGCTTGCTCGAATCGCGTGAACTTCGATCTTTGATCATTGAGAGGTGGGGATTTCTTACTCATTCTATGTGTTTATGAGTTGATTTCATGCTTTAATCGAGTTTTGATCATCAACCTTTGAGCCTTCGAAAAAGCTATCGAAATCTGCAGAAAATTGCCCAAAATCGCCTAGGGATCGATCCTCAAGCATGAGGGATCGATCCCTCATTCAAATATGGACAAAACCCGAGTTTTTTCCTTGGGGATCGATCCCCATTAGAGGAGGGATCGATCCCTCCCCTCTCTGGAATTTCTGTTCACTTTCTGGGTTTCAGCCCAACTTCAAATGGCCATAACTTTTTCGTCCGATGTCTGTTTCATGTAAATTTTATATAGAATCGAAGCTCTTGAAGTCAGCTTTCATTTACCACCTAAATCACCTTAAACCGATTAGTACACAGAAAGTTATGACCATTTGAGTAGACATGTGTCAGTCTATCGATGTCTGTGACTATTCCTAAGGTTGTTCTTGACCCATGTTATGATTCCTTATACGATTAGGATATGTTTAAGTCACTCTCGGATATGATTACTTGTGTCCTAAAGACTCGTAGTTTGATCTTGTCTCTTATCACTCGATAGAGTATAATATTAGTGCCGTTTGGGTAGGGGATGTATCGTAAGATTAATTGGAGTATCTCGAGCTATAAGGAGTAATGTGGTGAGTGTTATGGGTAGATATGAGCTAGTCTAATGACCCGATGGGTAGTATTGTGGTTCGCATCCTTGTGCTTCGTCTTGTAGAGCTCCATAGGTTCCTTTGGCACTATTGTATAAGATTCTCGTTTAGAATCTAGTGGGTGGTATGTCAAGAAGTGAATTGTGATTTTGGTACGTAACGAAGGAGTTTGTGGTAAACTTAGAGGAATAACATGAACTTAAGGTAATTATCAATGTGTGATGTGACATGTTTACAAGTTTGTATTACAATGTAAATTTGGGAAATGTTGCCTGCTTGTACATTGAACGATGGCTTATATGTGTGTATGCTTGAATTGAGAATTTGAATAAAGGGCCCACAATGCGAGGTGTGGTAATGCGAGGACTCTAGAGGGCCCGCAACGCAAGGTGTAGTAATGCGGAAACCCAGGTGAAGAGAATTCACTGTCACGCATGGGGTGGTAACACAGTTGAATGTCTCTCCCGGGTGAAGAGAATTCACTGTCACGCATGGGGTGGTAACACAGTTGAATGTCTCCCCCGGATTAAGAGAAGTTTGATTGATTTTAAAAGTTTATGTTGACGTTTGGATTGTTTGTTGTTTGGGATCGTGGCTATTGAAAAAGAGAGTAAATGGTTAATTTTACCAAGGTTTTATTAAAGAAAGGAAAGTTTTATGAAATCAAGTTCTACGGTGAATGATATGAAATGAAAAAAGTGGTTAGTGACATTCATTCGAAAAGTTATGAGATAGTTGAACTATTGTTGTTATTTGTTTGGTTGATATGAGTTTTATTGCTGCTTTTAGTCGACGTGTTGATGGTTAGGATTATCCCTAAGATGTCTGAAATCCCGAAGTCTAATCGTCTGTTACTTTGGTAACCCCTCTTGTATTTCATGTCCTTTATTGAAATCCATTCTCTCTTATTGCATGTTTCATCCCATTTACATATAGCTTGAGTATAGAATTTCCTATTGGGCTAGTATAACTCAACAAAATCCTTCTTTTCAAGTTTTAATGCCAGGCAGTGGCTTGCATCACATCGTATGCTCAGTGATAGGCGCGTAAATGTTTACATTAGCGCCGCTAATCTATCTTTGTTAAGTCTTATTTATATTATTATTCAGAGTTTAATGCTTAATTTGTGTATTGTAGGTACTTGGAGAATTTGGTGCAAGAAGTGCGAAATTAGAAGATTATACGGTGATTGAGGCTAGGCCGGTTGAAAGTCAATACAGAGTCAAGAATTTTGCTATGAACTTAATTAGCCCATGGGCCTGACTACATAGGAGAATAATGGCAATTCAATTGGGAATTAGGTCGGTCAGTAGAAGCGTGGCCCGCTGCGAATTAGAATATAAAAGGCAGCAAGGGTTTTGTTTTGAGTTAGTTAGTTTTTATCACGCAAAAAGGCGAGAACGGAAGCTGCCGTCAGGATTCCCACGCTCGGACGAAACACGGAGGGAAGCGGCGGTGATATCTTCTTGGATTCATCACGCACAGAAAAAAATAGAAGAACGAGGGTAGCCGAGGTTTTGGTTCCGATTATTGTTTACAGTATTGTGTTTTTCTCTTCAAGTTTTTTATGCTTTATTCAATTACTCTTCGGTAACTAGTTTTAATTTCTGTTTTAATTAAAGTTGTTCGTTTGTTTATGTTTGGTTTGGATCTCTTGTTTATTTTTCGTTTCGAGTAATAAAAGCATGTTTCAAGTTAGGGTTCCTTTTATTTTATGCGCAATGATTTGTGAGTAGTCGTATGGGTAGGGTCGCGGGGTGATTAGCACACCGTGACTAGTCCGGATACTGCTCCTTTTATCAAACAATGAAAAAATGATTTTAGATTGGAAAATACTTCCCGTGGACGAATCCGGGCATCGCCGGAGCCCATGTGAACGGGGGAATGGGGGTCCAAAACTCATTCTTCGCTGCGCATGGGTATACGGCGACCATAGGGTCTCGCATCTTGCAGGGTATCTTTTTATATCTAGAATTAAACGTTTTTGAGAACTCCAAATAGAGCAGGTTGATCCGAACTAGTTACAAGTGCTATAAAACCCTACGACCGTGCCTCTATTTAATTTTCTGAGAAAGTACAATCAATTTCCTAGGATTTAGTTAATCTCAATCAATCGACAAGGGGTGGCTACCTAAGAGCCCGTTTAAATTATAACAACCCGAGTTTTTTGTTCAGCACACATCACCGTCTTTGTGGATTCGACTCCGGTCTTACCGAATATTATGCTACGTCGGTGTCCGCCCTACGCTTGGGGCAACCCATTATTTTAGGTCTAGGAAATCGTCAAGCATTTTTTGGCGCCGTTGCCGGGGACGGTAACGTGTGTTAAGAATTTGGGTAGTTATTTTTTATTTTGTTTTCTTTTTAGTTCTTTATTTATTTTTATTTTTTTTAATTGTCGAAAACCAAAAAAAAAAATGGCCGATTTTGCAAGGTGGTTTGGATGTTATATAAAACAATTTGATTGTTCAGTATCACTTCCAATATTTTATGGTATGGCATCAGAAAATCCTTTTTCACATGTTCATAACCTTGAGGAAGCTTTTGGTAGCGATGAAGTGACTCTTTTACATGTATTCCCAGCATCTTTACATGATAGTGCTCATGATTGGTTTAATTTTTTGAGTCCAAGATTGACATGGAATGAGATTGTGATACAGTTTTTCAAAACTTTCAATCCCTCATATGAGACTCATATGCTTTTAGAAGAATTATCACATTTCTCTCAACAAGATGATGAGTCTTTGTCACAGTGTTGGGAGCGATTTAAAAATTCCGTATTCTGTTGGTCGAGTTATAATTGTGAGCTTGGCAGTCTTTTGGTTATCTTTTGCCGTAGTTTACATCCTAAGGCATGCCAGGTGGATTTTAGTTCCACTGATGAATTTCTAGATAAAAACCCTGAAGAGGCTTGGGATTACCTAGATGACTTGACCCAAAAGCTCCAATTTTGTGAGTTGACTGAAAGTACTGAGGATACCAATTCTGATGGGAGGGAAAAAGAGGAAATAGAGCCGCTTCATTTTGATCAATTAACTGATTCTCTATTTTGCAATCAAGTTGAAAATTTTCAAGTGGATAATTCTTGTGTATTGGAAGATGAAACAACAGAGTCACTTGTAACTAACAAAATAGTTAGTTTACCTGAAGTGCAGCAGTCTTCTCAAGAGCATTCTAGTACACTTGAAATGGATTTTCATGATGCGACTCTTGAGGAGTCGTTGCCAATAATTGTGCAAAGTCCACTTATTCTTGATGATCAAATATCCTCGGCCATAGATATTGATGTCATCACTTCTATTGAGCATCCACCATTGCAAGCGATTATCACGTGTCAACAAATTGACTTTCTTGGTGTTGATAATTTTAATATGGTTTACCATCCATTTTTTCTAACACTCATCAACAACTTGAAAGGTAATTTTGTTTGGAATATGCAATTGGTAGAATTTAAATTTCAAACGCGGCTAAGGCAATTAAGATATTCTAAGTATTTTTTTTTGTGGCATGGTCGTGTACAATTTTTAACGGAATGCTTGAAGTGGGTTGAGATGTTGATTTTGATTGCTTTTCGTAGTGTGATGAACAGTTGGATTTCACGTGATGGGAGTGAATGTCATTAATTTTTTGTATAGTTTTTTTTTTCCTTAGATTAGCTACTTTTATTTTATTTTATTTTATTTTTGTGAGGACTAACATTGCAGGATGCTTCGTTCAAGTTGGGGGGTCTTCTTCCCCGCAATATTATTTCTTGCATAGTTCTCCGTTACGAGGTGATACCTTTCCATTCTTTTTCTTTTATGTCCTATTTTTATTCTTGCATTCAATGAGGACATCGAATGATTCAAGTTGGGGGGAGGAATTACTTTGGTGGTTTATTTTTTGAAACTTAAAAAAAAAACTTGTTGGATCCTTTCTACTTGAGACTTGTAGATTGCAATGTTTACTTGTTGGTTACTTGTGCTGAGAATCTCTGGGCATTTCTTGAATATTTATGTTGCATGGTAGTTCTTTTTGCTAGCTTGGCGATAGGAATTTATCCTGGCATACACTCTTAGTATCTTTGCGCTGCACGTTTCTCGGACCTTGACTGCTTGTGAGTTGTGACTTGAGTGCTTTCAATGGCTAGATTAGTGGAGACTGTTGCCCATGTGAGCTTTAGTGCCTTACCTTTCTTTGGAGTGGTGTCACATAAATTCTTTGTTTGTCGTAAAAAAGGAAGCTAGATCGTTGTCGATCTCATTATCTTTGTCGTCAAGTATTAGGACTTAATGCATGCCTATTATTTCTTCTTTTGGGAATGGAAAGTTACATGGTTGTATTGCCCCTAGGAGATGATAGTAGGCCATTTTTGTACTTTGAGTCGGTTCGTTTCTTTTTCTTAAACACTTTATCCCTTGCAAGCCACATTGTGCCTTTTGCATGAGCCTTTTTCTTGTTAAGCTTCACCAACCATATTGTGTCTTGAGAATGACAAATTAATCATGTGAAGGTTAAGTTTTGAAGAGAATGGAGAAAGTGTTTTTGAGAGAGATGTGCTTGAAATATTGTGTGTTCTTTCCCATAGCTAAAAAAAAAATTGAGAGAATTACAGAGAAAAAAAAAATATTGGAACTTGAATGAAAAAGGGGAAGACACTCATACATTTGTTTGAAGAAAGAAACGTGTGAACTTTAAAGGGGAATTGTGTGAAGGGTGAAAAATAAGAGAGATGTGGCGGAGTTGAAAAGAATGATAAGAGGGCGCACATTGTTACTGTTGCCCTATGTTGTTATAGCCGATTCTCGAACACTTGCTTATGTCTTACCCTAACCAAGAAATACTTTCCTTACCCAACGTTATAACCAAATAAAAGTCCTATTTGATCTTAGGGGCAATGGGTGGTGGATCGATGGATAGATAGTCTTTAATACTTGACATTCCTTTCATGAGATCATGTAGCTACCTTAAAAAGCTTTCTATTCGTGTCTAAGTGTGCGGGGTACTTTTGTTTCAGGTTGCATAACTTCCGCCCGCACACATTGAGAGTTTATTAAATGCACCATGTTTCGAGTGTTTTCTTTTGTTGAGTGCATGACACGGTGAGAATTGAAGTCGAGACTCGGTCCGGAGAGAGTACTTGGTTGTGGTTCACTTGTGGTTAAGGTCTTTATTCACACACGCTAAGCTTGGATGCCATGATTTATTTCTATGTTTTGATAGCCTGCAGAACTATTTTCGCATATGCTCTATTCTTGGCATTGGCGTATCAATGACTTGTATGACAGGTTTTGGGTTTCGTGTGAAAGGATTCTTGGTATTTTGTGGGTGATCACTGCTGAAAACCCTCACGAGATCGACTTCACTCGTCCTACCGGGGCCGCCTGGGGGTTTAAAAGAACTATCTGTTTTAATTTGTTTTCTTTAATTGCGTTTTGTTTTCTTTGCTCGGGACTAGCAAAGTGCAAGTTGGGGGGTGTGATAGGCGCGTAAATGTTTACATTAGCGCCCGCTAATCTATCTTTGTTAAGTCTTATTTATATTATTATTCAGAGTTTAATACTTAATTTGTGTATTGTAGGTACTTGGAGAATTTGGTGCAAGAAGTGCGAAATTAGAAGATTATACGGTGATTGAGGCTAGTCCGGTTGAAAGTCAATACAGAGTCAAGAATTTTGCTATGAACTTAATTAGCCCATGGGCCTGACTACATAGGAGAATAATGGCAATTCAATTGGGAATTAGGTCGGTTAGTAGAAGCGTGGCCCGCTGGGAATTAGAATATAAAAGGCAGCAAGGGTTTTGTTTTGAGTTAGTTAGTTTTTATCACGCAAAAAGATGAGAACGGAAGCTGCCGTCAGGATTCCCACGCTCGGACGAAACACGGAGGGAAGCGGCGGTGATATCTTCTTGGATTCATCACGCACAGAAAAAAATAGAAGAACGAGGGCAGCCGAGGTTTTGGTTCCGATTATTGTTTACAGTATTGTGTTTTTCTCTTCAAGTTTTTTATGCTTTATTCAATTACTCTTCGGTAACTAGTTTTAATTTCTGTTTTAATTAAAGTTGTTCGTTTGTTTATGTTTGGTTTGGATCTCTTGTTTATTTTTCGTTTCGAGTAATAAAAGCATGTTTCAAGTTAGGGTTCCTTTTATTTTATGCGCAATGATTTGTGAGTAGTCGTATGGGTAGGGTCGCGGGGTGATTAGCACACCGTGACTAGTCCGGATACTGCTCCTTTTATCAAACAATGAAAAAATGATTTTAGATTGGAAAATACTTCCCGTGGACGAATCCGGGCATCGCCGGAGCCCATGTGAACGGGGGAATGGGGGTCCAAAACTCATTCTTTGCTGCGCATGGGTATACGGCGACCATAGGGTCTCGCATCTTGCAGGGTATCTTTTTATATCTAGAATTAAACGTTTTTGAGAACTCCAAATAGAGCAGGTTGATCCGAACTAGTTACAAGTGCTATAAAACCCTACGACCGTGCCTCTTTTTAATTTTCTGAGAAGTACAATCAATTTCCTAGGATTTAGTTAATCTCAATCAATTGACAAGGGGTGGCTACCTAAGAGCCCGTTTAAATTATAACAACCCGAGTTTTTTGTTCAGCACACATCACCGTCTTTGTGGATTCGACTCCGGTCTTACCGGATATTATGCTACGTCGGTCTCCGCCCTACGCTTGGGGCAACCCATTATTTTAGGTCTAGGAAATCGTCAAGCACTCAGTGTGGAAGACATTTTTGGAAGATAACGAAGTCTAGCTATTTAATCTTCTTTGTAAATCACCTACTTTGATTAAAGAAGAATATGTAACTAATTCATTTTGATTTCTTTTGACTAAACCATTTGTGATTTAATGACTTGTTCGTACTTGTACTTAAATTAATTTGGGTCGTGGTGCCAATGATGTATTTCTCGAAACTTGAGGACTTCCTTTGTAACTAAGTAGGTGGGAAACTCATCTTGGGTATTATCTACCTTATGCGAGCATCTTTTATCGAAATGGTTTATATATTTATGTTTAAAATCGAGGGCGTGACATGTGTGAAGGGTGAAAAATAAGAGAGATATGGCGGAGATGAAAAGAATGATAAGATGGTGCACATTGTTACTCTTGCCCTATGTTGTTTTAGCCTACTCTCAGACACTTGCTTATGATTTATCCTAACCTTAGAAGTATTTTTCCTTACCCAACGATATAATCGAATAAAAGTCCTATTTGATCTTAGGGGCAATGGGTTGTGGATCGATGGATAAATAGTCCTTAATACTTGACATTTCTTTCATGAGATCATGTGTCTACCTTTGAAAAGCTTTCTCTTCGTGTCTAAAGTGTGCGGGATACTTTGATTCTTTATTGCATAACTTTTGCATGCACACATTGAAAGTTTCATTAAATGCACCATATTTTGAGCGTTTTCTTTTGTTAAGTGCATAACATGGTAAGAATTGAAGTCGAGACTCGATCCGGAAAGAGTACTTGGTTGTGGTTCACTTGTTGTTAAAGTCCTTGCTCACATACGCTAAGCTTGGGTGCTATGATTTATTTCTATGTTTTGATAGCCTCCAAAACTATTTTCTCATATACTATATTCTTGGCATTGGCGAATCAACAAGTCTCATTGTAGGTTTTTTGGGTTTCATGTGTAAAGGGATCTGCAGTGTTTTGTGGATGATCACTGCTGAAAATCCTCACGAGACTCTACTCGTCCTCTGAGGATCACTTAGGGGTTTAAAAGGCTTGTTGCATGGGTTAAGTGCAATCGTGAGTCCTACGAAAGTGGCGTAGTTAGAATTTATCTTTTTTATTTTTTTTACTCGAGGACTAGCAAAATGTAAGTTGAGGGGCGTGATAAGTGCCAAAATATACATATTTTGGCCCTCTAATATACATTTATTAGTCTTTTATATTTGTTAACTAATTTTTATTATGTGTTTTTATGATTATAGGTTGCTCAAACCTGTTTTCCGAGACTTTGGATAAAAAGAAGATTTTAAAGAAGTTTGTGGTTAAAAGTGCAAAGTGCTTTAAAGTTGATTTTGTGAGTTGTTATTATACATAGCCCGAGGGAGCTTTGTGTAATTAAGGCATATTTATCCTATATAAGGAATAGGATACTGTCATCAGCGGCAGCTTTGGGAAAAAGAGTTTTTAAATATTCATCCTCATGTGTCACTCATCGTAAGTTTTCATCCTTTGACTTTTTTGCACTTATGTTTTCATCCTTTCTCTTTTTTAATACCAATAGTACCCTTACATATAAATATGCATAACAGATGTTGCCTAAATAGATGGCATGTAATTAGGTTTTATATGATTATGGTTTCCTAATTAAATGAGATTTGATTGATGATTTGAAAATGAAGGGGGATAATTCAAATTTTTGTTATCTTTTTTTCCAAAACTTTTAAAAACTAACTGAAATCCATTCCATTCCATATACACACCGAATCCCCATGAAATAAATACATCATAAATGGAAGAAATTTATAATAAGTGTTTCATGGTTAATTATATACATGATTTTTATAACATACACAAAACCATCGCCTCATATCATATTCGTGACACCTATTCGCAATTGTGGAATCGATTTTATTATTAAAACATGACATATTAAGATCATGACGCAATTCGAATCAATAAACCTAACATCTATTCCATAAAAACAGGACAATCGTTAATCCCAACAAATAAACATGAAATCGATTCCACCATGAAATCAGTTTCATAAACACAACAGATTTCGAAGGATAAACTTTAAAATTATGGCAGATTTCATAAATCGATTCAAGTACCCTGTTGTGCAATCCGCCATAAACTTCAACCATGGCAGATTTCTAAAAAAATTGAACCTAAAAACTAAACCTATAAACATGGCAGATTTCATTTGCATGCACGTAATAGAACCCCAAGCCTCGCCGCCTTGGTATGAACTTCAAAATCATGAACATAAAAATCTATCACGTTTCATGAATCTGATCATGAACTTCAAAACACGGTAGATTTCTAAAAACATGAACCTATAAACATAGAAGATTTCATCTGCATGTACGTAATACAACCCCAAGCCTCGCCGCCTCGGTCTCCTCCGCTACGGCGTTCTCGACCCAATCAAACCCAAAGTACCTTTGTTTTTGTCGTCGTCGGAGAGGAGTATTGCGTTCATGAAAATAGTGTCACTAGTGGAGTTTTTTGGAGAAACAGATCTGACCCCATGCCCCGTCCGTGCATCTTCCCTATACGCCGCCACTCCATGCTTGCTGCCGATCGTTGCTCACCGCCATTTGCCCTCGCTGTGATTTTGGGGGATTCATGTCGTCGTTCGCCGCTTGCACCGCTGCTCGCCAATTACTTGGAGATTGCACGAAAATCCATTTTATTATCCCAATCAACCCATTTTCAATCATCATCTACAACAGCAATGAGATAATCATAAACAACTTCACCATCTCCACCTCCTAATATCCGCTAGTACATCGCGGAAGAGTGGACAACGATGGTGATTGGACGATGCGGTGAATCATTGAAACGCCAATTTAATAAATCATAAAAAAATGAATTTGGGGCACTTACGAACTGGGACCATTCAAAAATCGTTCTTTCTCCTTCGATGACTAATGTTTTTCGGTGATGTCGATTACGGACCGGCGAGGATGGAGGAATGAGTCTAGTGATGAACGATGGAGAATGGACAATGGAGGATGGACGATGGAAGACAAAGTCGACGGAGGACGAGAAATAAATTCTCAAATTTGTTCTCCGTGACGATGTGATATTGTGTGGTGGTTTTTTCATCCTAATTTCAAATTACTTATAATAGTATTTGGAAAGCAAAAATTTAGGAATTTGATATGACTTACAATTGGAAAAATAGCAATTAGGATTTGGAAGATTTGAAATAGATATGGAAAGCGTGACTTTAGGGATTTGGTAAGTGTAGATATCCATAAATTACAACACAGGACCTTCAAAGTTATTTTTCAGTCTCAAAATCATTGCCTATATAGGCTCCCAAAAAAACAAATAAATTCCATAAATATAGTCCTACAAGGGTAAGATGGGACTTTTCAAAATTAGAGAATGAAAACATAACCTGAAAAAATGGCCGGGATGAAAACATACGTCAGTTAAGGTCTAAGGATGAATCTTTAAGTCTCCCTGAAAAAAAAGGGATTTCATTTTTACGGACGAAAAGAAAAGGATGAAAGCTGCCAGAGACTTTTGTTCATACAGTTTTTATTTCTATTTTTTTTCCTTCAAGTTATTTTAAGTTTTGTTCAATCATTCACACTCCGATAACTCGTATTAGTTTTTGTTCTTTATAAAAGTTATTCGTTGGTTATTGTTTAACTTAAATCTTTTGTGTATTTTTCATCTCGCATAATAGAAACATGTTTCAAATAAGGGTTTCTTATATTTCATGTGCAATGATTAGTGAGTAATTATATAGGTAGGGTCGCGGAGTAATTAGCACACCGTGGCCAGTTTGGGCGCTGCTTTTATTTTCAAACAATTAAAAAAATAAGTTTAGATTGGTAAAATACTTCCCGTGGATGAACTTGGGTATTGTCGGAGCCCATATGAACGGGGGAATGGGGGTCCAAACTCATTCTCCGCTGTGCATAGGTAAACGGCTACCATAAGGGTTCGCATCTTGCGGGGTATCTTTTTCAATCTAAAATCAAACGTTTTAAAGAACACCGATTGGAGCAGATGAGTCTGGGCCGGTTGCGAGTGTTATGAACCTACGACCGTATCTTTCTTTTAATTATTTGAAAAGTACAATCAATTTCTAGGTTGTAGTTAATCTCAATCAATCGATAAGGCCGGGGTGGCTACCTAAAAGCCCGTTTAAATAGAAATATCTCGAGTTTTTAGTCAGTACACATTATCGTCTCTGTGGATTCGACTCCGGTCTTACCGGATATTATGCTGCGTCGGTCTCCGCCCTACGCTTGGGACAACCCTTTATTTTAGGACTAGGAAATCGTTAAGGAGAAGTTGCACTTACCGATTCCATAGAGACGCTATTGAATTAAGCTTTTTCGTCAGATGAGCTTTTTTTTGCTCTAATAAGCATTTTTTTTATAGAAATTACAAATTGAAGTTTAATAATATAATCTAGTATTTTCATTTACAAAATCTACAAAAGTCAATATCAGTGATTATTCATAAATGCTACCAAACAATATTCATCACTTTTGTTTAAGAAAATAACTTAAAAATTCAACGTACAACTACTATTTTTTTTTTTCTTAGGAAGACGAAGATTTTATTGACTCGAAAAGGGTACATCGAAAGAGGAACTCACTAAGCACAAACGCTTATCGAGTGAAGAAAACAAAATGGGAAAGGAAAATAACAACATTGGACCATCCAACAGAAAATTGGACCGCACCAACCCTTACATCAAGTTACACTTTCTTCTTCCTCATTCCATCAAGATAGCCTTTGAAATCCTTCACCGATTGCACCTTAATATCGAACTTCACCTTAACCCACATTGCTACTCTGATTTTAATTAGTTTTTCAAGATCCCCCACTCGCCAAGATGCATTGTTGAAGACAATATCATTCCGTGCCAACCAAACGGACCAAATTGTAGCATGGAATGTTGTTTCCAACAAAAATTTTTCCAGATTTTTGAAACCACTACCTAACAACAATGTAAACAACTCTAGCAGAGAGGCAGGACACACCCAACACCCATGCCCCCAGTCTATCATCAAAGACCAAACATCCCAAGAAAAATGACAGTGGAGGAAAAGATGCTCCGGAGTTTCTATATGAACTGAATAGAAAGGGCACAAAATCGATTGACTCTCTGAAATCAAATTTCTGAGGAGGAGGACCGATCTCGTAGCCACTCTATCCTGAAGAGCTTGCCACGACGAAAGACTTTCAAATCTTCGTTTCTTTATCTTTTCGAAAACAGACAGAAATAGGCCAAAGATTTGGAAGTCCTCGTCTCTCACTTTGGGAACCACCAACTTTACTTCTTTGGTATCTATCGGTTACCCTAAATAATTGAAAACGGCAAGGCCCACGGCCTGACTCAACTGCCTTTTAAGAGAAGACATTTGATCGATCACGTCGGCTTCAAGATTTTAGTTCAGAGTTGACAAAATCGTAAAAGAAGTTTTTGTTTTTGTATACAATGCTTTTTATAAGATAAACATATTTATTTCGGTCGAAAATTTAATGAATGGATCTAGTTTATTTTGTTTTAGTGAGCTATATTATCTACTTGTTCACAAATTGAAGTGATGCTTTATCTATATTTTTGGCTATGGAAGAATAATTAATTCAGTGCCAGCAATATTAAAAAGATTTATTGTACGTAAAAAGTAATAAAATGTTAGGGCATTTTTTGATCTCAAGAGACTCACTTGAACCCTCCTCGTAAATAGTGGAGTCGCCTCTTATTTTCAAAAATTAGCTTTCCCTTATTTTCCCGTCATGGAGAGCTTATTAACTAACTTGTGTAGATTTCAGCAAAAATTACCAGACCATAGAAATCACAGTGGTAAAAAACTTTGGTGTGCAACAAACTAAAGTAAATAGTGAGGAATTCCTGAACCTATTTCATTATGTCAAACTCTATTCTAGGTAAAAAAGTTGACATCAAATTACAAAAAGGCCGCGGATCAAAAAAATTACAAAAAAGCAAGGAAAAAGAAGAAAAATAGTTTAATATATACTCCCTCCGTCCCTTTTTAAATGTTCTTCTTCGTAACTCCAACTTATTAAAAAGACATCATCATTATACCTTTCACATCAACTTTTTCCTCCACTTTCCTTACTTACCCATCATCATTACACTTTCTCACTTACTTTTCAAAATGGAATCTATTTTTAGGGATAAAATAGATAATTCACCAACTTTTACCCACTAACTTTAAAAAATGGACACTTATTAAGGGACAGCCCAAAATGGAATACCGGACTATAAATAAGGGACGGAGGGAGTATCTAGCAATTTGCTACGTTATTGAATGAGTAAATCCAAGTGCAGAACTTCGCCAAGTAGTAACTCTCAAGGCATCTCCAATCCACCAATCTCTATTCCTCCATTTTGGAGAATTAAAATATAATTTTATATTGAAAAAGTGATTTTGAAGGATTTTACTATTTCTATTAACTCCAATATTCTATACATCTCTATTCCTCCATTAATTCCTTCAACTGGAGACAAAAGAAAAAAAGTAGAGATTTGGAGTTGAGGACCAAACTCAGCCTCCCCAATTCAATATACTTCATTTTTGCCTTTATTCCCCCATTCCTCCATAAATTTTTGACCCTCCTAATATGGAGGATCAAAACCAATTAATCCTTCAAAATGGAGACAAATACGGAGGATGAGTTGGATTGATTGAATGAAGAGAGATTTGGAGATATAGAGTATGCATTGGAGATGCCCATAAAGTCTGAGGTCTACTCCCAGGGAAAGAGGAGTTTAAATTAAGCACGAGCAATTAATAACAAGAATAAATAAATAAATCGAATGTGGAGAATTTAAGTAATCGATCTACTGAAGATTAAAAAAGAAAATGGAGTATCAGAAATTAAAACGGTAAAATATCAATGATTCACGCTTGAATACCCAAATGATTAGATGGAGTACTCCAACCAAGTATACATGAACGCACCATAAACTTTTAAAAACTACAGATATGATAATTCACCACGAATTACCCCGCCAAAAACATCGTGTACGTAGGATAGAAGCATTGTTGGCATGAATAACATTGTGAAGCAACATCGTATCTAAAACAACCTGATCTTGATATTTATTTCTTTAATGGTGGGCTCTTTTAAGAAAACTATCTAACACATCATCATAATCAAGTCTTTGGACAATAATTATAACATGCAAGTGGTCTTCTAAATTTTAATGCTAGTTAACATGAACAATACAAAAGTAAGAATTGCCAAACAAAAGTCTTCCAACTATCTAGGGCTAGCTCAGTTGGCCCTCTTGCTCTCACTAAGAGATAAGGAGTTCAAATCATCCCCATTATGTGTCCCTACGAGGGCTTTTTTCTTTATTTCTTCCCTATGATAGGATTACTTACCGGCCTGTCATTCGCCCTTTCTGGTATTAGTTGTGTTGTTGGGTTTGGCTATTTCGTGAACTCTCAACATTAATGTAGAGTACCGGATTTGTACTTTATACTTCATACATGATGTAAACGATCTCTTTTATTGATTGATGAAAAAAAAGAACAAAAGCCTTCCTTCGGGCCGACTATTAAGTGCATAGTACACCCTAAAATTATGTTATTCAACGATCAAATACCTTATACCGTCGTCAATCCGGCCAAATAATAATCTTTCTTTGGGCCAATCACTTAAACGTAACTTTATGCAACTCAAACCTTTTACCCTCCACCCAAAAAATTGCAATGATCAACATAGACCACTTTGACAGCTAGCATATCACTTTAATTTTCATAAGCATTGGGTATGAATTGCAAAATATACTTTATGCCCCAAAATATAAATCTGTAGTTAATCAATTATATACCTAGTAATGTCTGTGATATTTTGCTTAGAAAAAAAAAATGTCTGTGATAGTATTTAATTAGCATAACCGCATCGTCGTAAAAAAACATACGGAATAAAAGAGCTAATTTGAGCAGGCTTGTAGATGAAATAGTCTTTTGAGATTAGTTGTATATACTAATCCAAACCAATAGAAGGTGTTAATCCGACCTCAAAAGTCCACTTATAAAAAGAAAATGAAAAAGAATCAGACTAAGACTGACTCGTTTTCCAAATAACACGAAGAGTATGGCTTTATTTGTGAACTCATTTGGATGTGAACTCATTTGTGCTTCTTGAACACATTTGCTGCTGTATTTGGATATGGTTTAGCTTTGAGTATAGCTTTCGGATGCATCCACTGATTATCCTAATGGTTTCTTTCAATCTATTGTTGGATGTATTTTTTCTTTTCTTATGGCCTTCTCTATGATTCAAGTTTTCCTTGTATCTAGAGCTTGGCCTTCTCGATGTACCCTTTGTCAAATTAATAAAATTCTATTGCATGCCGATAAAAAAAAAAAACTCGAAGAGTTCAATGACCCATAAATCATTGGTGGAGTTTATCAAAATTGGTACCATTTTCACTAACAAAAACCATTAAAAACTTAACGTATTTTACCAACTTAACAACTTTTTCACTCACATATATATCCATCAAAAACTTTTTCACCACTGGAAACAACTTGATAATTATCAGAAACTTATTCACCTTGAAAAACACCTAACAATTTTTCAACCATAAATAAAAATCTACAAATTTTCATTACCAGAAACATTACTCCACCGTCACCAATAAAAGGAAACGCTGGATCAGTTCCCTAATCAAAAACTATTGGTAATCAAGTGTTGAAGCACTTTGCCAATAAAAAAACCGACTTGTTTCTAGAAACAAGAAAATAAAAAAATTAATATTTTTTCCAATAATTTGACAAGAGGCATGATCCAAACACGTGCTAATAGAGACTTGTCGATTCCCCAATCATATTTATTAAATGATCACGATTTAACGGATAATATCGACACCACTCAAACCTTATTCGACAATTTACAATGTTTAATATAAGGCAAATTTCCGTAGTTGTCCCTCTAGTTTTACGGCTGTCTCAATTTCGTCCCTCTAGTTTATTTTACGTTCCAAATTGGTAAAATCGTTAACACCGTTAATGAAACTAACAAAAAAATATGATTAAAAAATAAAGTGCTCTAATTTTCAATCCGGTAGAACCGGTGCGAAGATCTTATTTTTTGGATCATTTTATCCTAGATGGTTGTAGTGAATTTTTGGTTATAAGGCCTTTCAATGAGCACTCTAAGAGAGCCCTGTAATTAAATTAGGAGTTTCGGGTGCTTGTTGAAAGCCGTTAGAAGCAAAAATTCATTTAGACCATCTAAGATAAAATGATCAAAAAAATAAGATCTTCGCATTGGTTCAACCGGATTGAAAATTGGAGCACTTAATTTTGTAATAATATTTTTCCGTTAGTTTCATTAACGTTGTTAAAGATTTTACCAATTTGGAATGGTAAAAAAAAAAGGGACGAAATTGAGACAATTGAAACTACATGGATGAAATTGAGACAACCGTAAAATTGGAGGGACGACTACGAAAATTTGCCCTTTAATATATGATCTATGTATGCCCACGAACGGAAAATTGCTAACAATTTGTCCTCTCATTTATGTTAAACCAAATGATATTAATTATCTCATTGGTTTCAATTTTGGGCAACTCGTGATTCTATGGCCCGATTATCTCAAAGAAAGATAAGAGCAAGAGCTAAAAGGTCATCTACGAAAGTAATTTTCTCACACAACCAAAATGTCTTTATTAATAATTAACAACATATAATTATAATGTGGCCACTGAATTACATCCGACATCATCAACCATACAACTTAAAATGCAAACACACTGGAACAAATTAAGAAAACTGAGAGAGAGGGACAGAGAAGTCCAAATCCACACCTTATATCACACAGGGACACAGAAAACTGAGAGAGAGGGAGAGCTAGAGAAGTCCAAATCCACACCTTATATCACACATTACCTAATGGATTCGTTATCTAGGGACGGGAGGCTTTATCATCAAAACTCTTTATTTTCGATTTCTCAATACATTTTCAACCGCATGATCTCAATTCATGAAAATTCTTATACCCTGAGATTCTCATTAGTTGAAGCGGGTGTAAATGTATTGAGACATCTGGATAAAGAATTTAGAGATACGTGATTCTTGGCCCTTTACCTAGGCATTGGGGTTTAAAAGCGAGAGAAGAAATGCTCTGTAATGCCTAGAAGTACCTCCATGAACATCATCACTCAATGATTTTCCATATTTCTTGTTGTACTCTTCCTTTATTTTCTCAATATCAACTTCAGCCCTTGACACAATAATCCTAGTGAGTGTTTCATCGTCAGTTCTAATGCCGGCCATCGCCTTATGCAATGCCTGCAAAAGGGTTATAATTGCACAATGCTTCCATCAGTCACTATATTAAAATCACGATGAAAATCTATAGATTCATATATAAAAGAGTATGCACCGTAAAATTTTCTATTTGGATCAAA
>WJXA01000095.1:0-104761 GCA_014282245.1 Rhododendron simsii | reverse complement strand
GGGGTGATTCCTATCTAGTCAAGGAATATGGGAAGAATGGAATGCCCAGGAGAAAGCATGCATGCAGTTGGACGAAAAAAATGTAAAGAAACGAAAGCAGTGATCCCTTGAACCAATTATAAAACTCCCCTCCGCGCTGCATTCACTTCACAGTACCCATCCTGCAGTACGAGTTGCTGCGGTTTGGCTTCGTTACGATCATACGATGAGAACGAGAACTACACTGATCAACGCTACAAGAAAGTATATCGAGATCTGGGAGTCTCTTGTAGTAGATCCAACTGAGGATACAGGCAATATCTACAGCCGCGCGATTCGTCTGAGCGCTGGTGCAACCACAATAGTCGAGGGGAGGAGTTATCTCCATACCGAAGGCCAAGTTTCACTTCTGAAGATTTGCTGTGAAGGCCAAGTTTCACTTCCGAAGATTTGTGGTGCTGGAACCTATGCGCAAACAAGACCGTTAATTGCAAATGATTTCATTGCTTCCCGAACGATAACTATCACACAAGACCCTGTCAATTCTCAATTTGTTGCCACAAAAGAATGACAATATATAGGTCTCTCTCTCTCTCTCTCTCTCTCTCTCTCTCCCCATGCATATGCATCATTTAGTTCACTTCACTGACGATCTTTCAGCCTTTTATTTTATAGTCAAGAACATATATTATTATGAGGAGCAAAGTTGGCTTTAACCCCTTGTGGTTATCGCCATGTGCGGGTACCCCCCTCATGGTTCAAAACTGACCACATAATCTATCTGTGGTTTTGAAAATATGTGGATAGACCCATTGCCGTTATGTTTTTCATCCATATTAACGGATATAACATTAAAAGACCGATTTACTCTCATCATGTCCATTAATTCTTGTTCTTTTTTAAATCTAACCACATCATTCCTTATACCAAAAATTGAATCCAAATCGTAGATATTGTAAATTTTGACGAGTACTATATCTATGCCAAAATTTAAGTCAATCAAAAAATGAAAAGCTTATGGTCGAATCGATTTTGTTACGAAATTAAAATTTCAAATTTGAATTTACTAAAAATTAGATCACTAGGTTATTGATGCCTAATCGAGATGATTTTTTACAGAGATACTCTATTATTCATTTAATATATTATGAGCGACTCATATTACATTCTAGAGGCGTGTGAGATACACCTCTGTTAATATGGATGAAAAACATGACGTTAGGGGGTCCATCTGCACATTTTCAAAACCACTAATAGATTATGTGGTCAGTTTTGAAGCATTAGAGGAGTATCTGCGCATAGCAATAATCACATGGGATAAAAGTGGAGTTTGCTCTTATTATGAGCTAGCACGACAAGAGTACATCGAGAAAAAAGGAAATTGAAGCTAAGTGAAACAACACATGATCAATCGATAATCTAAAAAAAAAATGATAAAAACCAACAAAAAATTGGATAAGGAACACAAACCAGATAAGCCCATAAGCAACAAAACAGCCCAACCTTCAAAACTCCTCAAAACAGCAAACTCCAAAACAGGCAGTAGAAACATCTACAAAGCTGATCCAAAAGCATAGCAATCAACCAGCAGCTTACAGATACAGCAACAAACCAAAACTACACAAGCCAAAAACAAACGCCACAAACAAGCCTCTCAAAGCCGTAGCAGAACCGATCTTTCTTGTTTATAATTTGGCTTGACAAACTTACAAGTTAGTTGGTTCACAAATGTGTATTTTAAGTGCTGTTTAATCACTCACGGTTATGCAACCTTTGTATGCAATATCTCATACGTGCGGTAGCTCATTGCTCTGTTCCATGTTTTCTCAGGAAATTAAGAGGACTAAGGGGACGTAGCTTGAATAACTCGACTGATGACCCATCTGTTTGAGGTCTTCTTTAGTTCCTAAGATGCCGCTATGACTAGTGGTTTTTTTTTTTTTTTTTCCATTTTAGTGCTTTTTCCTTGGTTTGTAATATGTATTAATAATGCTTGGACAAAAGGTACGACGAGGAGCTGTGATGGGTTGATGTTTTGAAACTCTTGTAATGGATAATTATTGTTGAAGACCATTTATCAATAATGGTACATATGTAAAAATTTATCACAACCAGCCACAACGAGAGAGAGAGAGAGAGAGAGAGAGAGAGAGAGAGAGAGCTTGCATTAAGTCAGCTAGTAGCTAATTGTGGTTGGTTGTGGTAAATTTTTGTATATGTAGCATTATTAACCATTTATCTAGAGGATCAGCATCATCTCCATTCCATTCAATGAGTAAACACCTCGCCTATTTTACAATGGACGGATAAGATAGACCTTGGCTTTATAACTTTACCAAAACTTGTTTTGCTTGCCTTATTAAATCTACGAATTACCTTTTACCCTTAAATAAAGAAATCTATGTCAAAACAAAAAAATTTCGAGCGGAGTGGAAGTTATGAACTATTTTCGACTTGTTTCAGTAGTCAATGTGATTAAACAGAGCTCTTGGCATGTAACCTTTGGATTCGCAAGGGAAAGTGATCGAGTTAAAGAATATGGGAGAGAGGGGGTGGGACGATGATTGCTCTCGGTCATTTTTTTATAGGACAAATTAATTTCATTCATCCCCAAAATAAAATCAGCATAATAAAGTAGGAAAAAATGCATTGAATAACTTCTTCTTGTGAGATCTTAACCTACTATTTCACCCGTCAATTTTGATAAAAATCCTGTTAGCAAAAGCCAAAAAGACCCAAACTACTTCTAATGTTTGAACCAACCCCAACTCGCCCCAAATTAAACCAAATCGAAATAACCCAAATGCAATCTAATTGGGCCAAGCCCATTTGCAATACCCGGCCCACACCACTATAAAACCCTCAGCAACCCTAGCCCAATAAGCTCCACTTATTGAGGTATCAATACCTGAACGACTGCTGTCCAGAAAAAGCTGGGGTATCAATACCCCGGAATTTTTTTCAACGAATCTTCAGACTTCGAAAGGCAAAATCCCAACAACAACAATGAATCAAGGCACGATCTAAGCACACAATTAACTCATAAACACATAGAGAGAGTAAGAAATCCCTACCTCGAAGACAGAAAGCAAACACGAAAAGAGATCAGACCACACAAGCTCTAGAACTCAAATCTCGAAATATGCCAAGCACACTCCTTGCCGCGCTGAACTCAATGAACAACGAGCTTGAGAACACGCGAGGAAGGTAGAATGATGGCTGTTTTTTCATGGATTGAGTCTTGGGGAGGAGATTTGTGAGGTGGAAAGAGAGAGAGAGATAGGGAGCCGAGAGGGAGAGATGGCGTGGGAGATGAGAGAGAGTGGGATGGGTTTTTATTATCCCCTACACACCCACCCATATATATATACTAGTACATATACAAATTACACACACACTCCCTCAAATAACAATCTCATCATTTAAACCTAAAATCAAATAAACTAACAATTTTCTTATTTATCCAATACTTTAGCATTTTGTAAAACCATTGAATCATTTTCTAAAAATACGGATCTCTACATTGGATCTATTCCTGCATATCAACATTCATATAGGTGCCAATGGAATAGGTATATCTGTTTAGCAGTCACTTCCATTTGCTTATTGTGTGTTGTGGTCTTATTTTATTAAACTAAGGTACGATGCTTATCCCTTAACCCATTGGTTAGGGAAAAAGAGAGCAGCAAACTATTTGCTCGCGGGTGTTTGAATCAGGATACAAAAGTAGTTGAATAAATCAACATGTATGGTGGAGCAATAATAGAGATTTCCATAATAGAGCTGTTTAGGGTAGCAGATCCAGTCGCGAAGAATTGTTCTATGCAAACTCAATAATGTCGGTGCCTCAGATTTGGATTAGGTAGCACATGGAAAGATTCAAAATTTGCGAAAGAAGCATTATAGTCCTGTATAAATCAACTTCGTTGGAGGGAGTGGTCAATAGTTTCAGTAATTTATTTTAATTGTGTTCAAAATGCGTTGCTCATGCCTTCAGGCACGGACAAACCTTAGTGTGTATATATATATACACACATACATATATATATATATATACAGTCCGGTTCCTATCCACGCCTCTTACGGTCCGCACCCTCCGCACCTCTCATTTCTCGATCGAATTTCAATGATCCGAGCTGCTCAATGTGTTTAGAACGCGATTTTAAGGGTACCCATAAAAAATTGGCAAAAAAAATGGTCGGAAAGAGTTTGATCTGAACATTTTTTTCTTGTGGGTAACCCTTAAAATCACGTTCTAAACACATTAAGCAGCTCGGATCATTGAAATTCGATCGGGAAAGGGACGGTGCGGACCGGAATCAGGTCAAGGATCTCTGACCTGATCCGGACTATATATATATATATATATATATATATATATATATATAAACTTTTTGTTAGAAATTCCTTCTCTTAGATCAAATTTTTTTGATCCAAACTGTTCAATGTGTGCAGAATATGATTTTAAGGGGGTTCGCAAGAAATTAACAAAAAATATAACCGGAAAGTGCTTATTTTGAGCAATTTGTAATTGAACCGTTCATTAAATTTAAGCTAAAAACTACTTAAATCAAGTCTTTTCAGGTCATTATTTTTTCTAATTTCTTACAAGTACCCTTATATATATATATATATATATATATATATATACACACACACACACACACATACATACACACGGAAAGTTGAATTTTTCTCTGAAATCGGTGCGTGGGTCGTGGCTCCTAGAGAGAGTTTTCAACCCATTGTATATGTGTATATACGGAAGGGTGAGCTTTTTCCTGAAATCGGTGTGTGGGTCATGTGCGTGGCGTTCCTCTAGTCCCAACACTTACTTTCCTTATTGACAGAGTTGGGAGCCCAAATTGACTGCAAGTTTGTACATATATAGATGAAACAGAGAAGTTGTTTGATTTGCAGGCTTTCCATATGGGGAAACTTTTGGGTGTAAATAGGGTACGATTAACGTGGTACCCTTCGCGCGTATTCGGCCATCAAGAAAGAAAACCGATGATTCGAATTGAAACACATGTTTTCTTCTTTTCTTTTTTTTTTTTTAAGTCCGTTCGGTATTTTCAATCTGGTCCGTCGGTTGGATTTCCAAACAGCCCGGATGTGTGCGAAACCAAAACTTTCTCCTTCCGCTTCCCAGGAGTACAAATTTCTTCTGATCAATTGAAAACCTCACGAGTCCAGATCTTCTTTTCTTTGAAAGATAACAGCTACAGTTTCGGGAAAGCACAAAACGAACTTTTCTTTCACCTTTTACACATATCTTTTCTCCACACACTCCAGTCTAGTAATAAAAAATGAATGGTCTATGTCTTCGCTTATAAATATTGTTGCAAAGCGTTATACGTACAAGAACTTTTTTGTATGTTCACTTGAAAGAAATAATAACATAAGTACAAAGTAAATGTGATTTGATGAAATTTACTATCCTTTTTTAGTGAAATTCTTCTTTATCACTGTAAATAATGCGTCCCCATGAGATGATTTTCAGTGTCAAGCGAGTATCACGTGGTGCCAGTTCATTTTGATTTTGGATGGCTCGAATTTGGAGAGAGAAAGAGGAGATAGAGTGTTTCAATCTAGGCCGTCCAATAGATTTTTGGATGGCCTTGATGTGTTGCTCGAGCACCATATCCGCTACTGACCGCGTCGTTCCGTGTCAAAAATAAATTTATAAAAGCTTGGAATTAACTATTATTCCGTAGAATAGTGATCCAAACCGAGTGTCAATCCGCAGTGACAGATTGGCTAAGTTACTATAATTCGATCAACTTCTAGATTAATTCGGTAAAGTACGCTAATTAAACTAAAGAGCAATTAAAAGATTTAGAAACAATGGAGAAAAATATTTAGGGTTTTGAATCCACACCAACCACGTAAAAACAATATGCATAAGCTAGGTTATTTATTCAAATCAAAAAAGATTTTCGCTAGGGCTTGCAAATCCTAACGATAATCATTAAGAAAATAATCGGATTGTTAAAAGGCATAGACTATCCCATAACATGGACCGTCTCTCAGTAGCACGATTTGGTCACCTAACGACACGAACAGTCTTACGAGTATAATCTATTTCATAACCTCAACCACAATCAGTGAAGAAAGCCATTGCAAAACTAGGTATTTGAAATCTAGAATACAAATACTCAATCGATAGAAAGAATTAAAATCAATTCATTCAATTGAAATGAAAAGGATTCTTAGTCTTACAATCAATTCGAATAACAAACCCAAAAACCTATGCATAAAAGAAGTTACTTAGCATTGCATAAGTAAAAGTGATTTGATGAACTTTACTATCCTTTTTTAGTGAAATTCTTCTTTATCACTGTAAATAATTCGTCCCCTTGAGATGATTTTCAGTGTCAAGTGGGTATCACGTGGTGTCCGTTCATTTTGATTTTGGATGGCTCGAATTTGAAGAGGGAAAGAGGAGATAGAGTGTTTCAATCTAGGCCGTCCAATAGACTTTTGGATGGCCTTGATGTGTTGCTCGAGCACCATATCCGCTACTAACCGCGTCGTCCCGTGTCAAAAATAAATTTATAAAAGCTTGGAGTTAACTATTACTACGTAGTATAGTGATCCAGACCGAATGTCGATCCGCAGTGACAAATTGGCTAAGTTACTATAATTCGATCAACTTCTAGATTAAGTCGGTAAAGTAAAGATTGATTGGTTGATTTATTTTCAAGAGCTAATTAAACTAAAGAGCAATTAAAAGATTTAGAAACGATGGAGGAAAATATTTAGGGTATTGAATCCACCCCAACCACGTAACAACAATATGCATAAGCTAGGTTATTTATTCAAATCAAAAGAGATTATCGCTAGGGCTTGCAAACCCTAACGATAATTATTAAGAAAATAATCGGATTGTTAAAAGGCATAGACTATTCTATAATATGGACCGTCTCTTAGTAGCACGATCTGGTCACCTAACGACACGATCCGTCTTACGAGTATAATCTATTTCATAACTTCAACCACAATCAGTGAAAGCCATTGCTAAACTAGGTATTTGAAATCTAGTATACAAATACTCAATCGATAGAAAGAATTAAAATCAATTCATTCAATTGAAACGAAAAGGATTCTTAGTCTTACAGTCAATTCAAACAACAAACCCAAAAACCTATGCATAAAAGAAGTTACAACGGAGTTGATATGCATCCAAGTATCGCTAACATATATAACTCACGAGAAGCTGTTTAAAAAAAACCATAACTCACGAGAAAACTGATCGAAAACATAATCCTGCATGACAAATCCATGACAGTCACACGGCACCCACACATACAGACAGAGATTAATCCTTGATTTTAGCATAGGTAATATTAATGGAATAAAAACAAGAATTAATCATAGCAGTAGTAGTATAATTAAGATTCAGGGCAGATTCTAATGCACTTGCCTCCGTCACATAGCTTCAGACATTTAGCGCCGTCGTTGTCATGATCATGATGCTTCGCAATTATTTTCTCCAAGCAAAGAATCCAAACACTACCAAAAGTTATGACAATGGCTAAGAAAGCAAAAGCAATAATGCATGCATAGAAACGAGTTTTAAGCCATTTTTTCAGTTCAGGATCTTCTTCAATAAGCTGCGGCTTGTGGTTGGGTTCACCCTCTGTAGATGAACTCGCACCCATAAGTGCTGCATGATGGCGAATATTTCGATCTTGCTTAACATAGACTTCTATGTACTTGTTTCCTATCACGTGGAACGCACAAAGGTTGAGAAAGCCAGGTAACAAAGAAAGGACCAAGGGGAACCAGACATCATGGCATTTGAGAGAGGATGAGTCACCGGGTAGTGCATTAAAGACGACTGCTTGTGAGACGCAGTAATAATTTGCAAGTGTGAATGCCCAAGTTAGGAGACCATTGATTGTTTGCCCCTGCTTTTCAACAACTTTTTGGAGTTCCTCCAACTTCGCTTTAGTTTTCAGTCTCGTCGTGTTACTTTCACCCATCTCAGTTGTGTTTCCTTCACCGTCTGTGACTTGACTACGTGCTGAACGATCTGACGTCCCTTCTAACCTGCTTCCCTTTCCATTCGCTAGGGAGTTCATGTTACGAGACAGTCTTTAATTAATGTTTGGCAAATTCTTGACTAAGGGCTATGTTTCCTAGTCTGTCTAGTTTTATGAAATTCCTAAGTACAAAAAGAAAAGAACAATCGAGAAAGACTGTGATTTTTGCAAGAATACAGTGTCAAGGCAATACCTATGAGAGAGAGAGAGAGAGAGAGAGAGAGAGAGAGAGAGAGAGAGAGAGAGAGAGAGTTAACGATTATGGTTTGCTTATATCAAAACTATATTCCCGCTCTAGCCAACTTGTGGATTTACAATTTTAGCAATTTTCATTTGGTAAAGGTCGCATACAGGGTCATATGTATCATGAACAAATATTTTAATCCTAATGGAAAGTTGACTTCGACCAAGTTGATCGATCGAGATTCGAGACCTCCTTCATTTACGTACTTTGCCATGACATGGTTCCATAAAGGATAAAATAATAGTATTTTAGTAATCACATTTAAGTATCATGTGATTTATCACCAATAAACCAGTAGAACCTGCCTTATTTGTTAAATGATGAGGCACATTCTACCAAAGCATTGGCGATATATCACATGATATAAAAAATGTGATCACTATGGCATTGCTCGAAAGAATATAGCTTTCCTTAACTCAGTTAATATAGAACACCTCCTGCCTAAATTTTGGGATCTTTTTTACTGTATCGTTATGGTTGTTTTTTTCTAATTCAATTTATTCAGATTAATAGTTCGTCTGGACGAGACGAATACAAAATGTATAAAGATATCAAAATAAGTTGACAAAATTTACTATATAAAGAAGATAAAAGTTTGATTAAAAGAACAAAAATATTTTAGTGTATTTATCGTCATCTTATGTGAGTTTTTTCAGCTTTAGTCTATGTTTTTAAACTTTTCTAGTTCCTGCAGAGACGAATGTTAATGTGGTGCAGAAACTAGCTAGGAGACAAAAATTTAAAAAAAAGGTAACTAAAAGCTAAAAAATACCGACTCGCTTTTGCAAAAGTTAATGGGTAAATTTCGCTGACATCGCTTGAGGTTTGCTTTAATGAAAATACCCTCTCATGTTATGATAAATAACTATAAAACTCTTCTATTTCAATATTTATTTCACTGACACCCATCCAAAAATTATTCGACCAAACACCTGATACAAATAGCCAAAAGTGTCTTGCATGCACTAACAAATTCACCGTCTTTAATTTAGAATAAATAATATAGGGCTTTCTAAAAAAACGGAGGCTCGAAGAGAAAGATTATAAAAAAAAAACATATTACGGAGTTTGGTGTTAAAATTGATGGAAATTGACTTCTACACTCCCCTTTTTATCACATACATTCCTTTTTTTTTTGTCTTTATTTGATGTGAATTTACTCTACTTCCCCTTAATGTGTAAAAAAATGAACTTATGAAAAGATAAAAAGGTAAATTCACATGAATAAGGATAAAAAAAGGAAGTGTATGTGGTTAAAAAGAAAGTGTAAAAGTCAATTCCCAAATCGATAACGAAATCCTTAGAAAAAAGAAGGGTCCTTCTTCTTTGCTTCTGATCAAGGAAGCTCGGAAAACATTGGATATTGGTCATAGGCTTGGCATTGAGCGTAGAGGGGGAGGAATTTCTTGTTAAGGAAACTTGTTGAAATGGAGGAGAACGAGCAGAAATGATCAATGCTTTCGATGAGTTGGAGGAGAATGATGACTTGGAGGATCTTAATGATATTGAGGAAGGAGCTTCTCTCTCCTTGGAGTTTTAATCCCGAAGTTTGTCCTTCGGGTTGCCCCTTAATTTGCTTGTTTGTGAGTTAATTGGTTTTTCTCTTTCAAATAGTAAAACATAAATGTTAGTATTAATCTATTTAATTCTTTAATTTTTATTTATCATAACAGCTCCTCTAGTGACATAAAAAAAAGAAGAAGCTTACTTTTATTATTCAAAATAAGTGGCAATGATAGTTTTATCATTACTTTTATTATAAAAAGGTTGATTTTGTAAATATAAGTCACTTTGGACTTATTCAATCACGTGTTGATAGACGTACAGTTGTCCATTGAGGATGTTAGTGAAACACACATAAAAATCACATAAAATTCATTGTTATTTTTCATACATGAGAGGTATCTGTCGTTTAAAAGAAATCTCAGAGATCGATGAGATTGGGGGAGAGAGAAGGTCGGGGGTGGAACTTTGCTTTGAGTCCAGAATTGATGACGTGGCAGCATTTCATTGGTGTCTGCGAAACAAGTCTTCTAGGATCCTCTGTAAAAAAGTTAAATCTTTTTTGTATTTCTTCTGATATGGGACGGTGGTTGAATGGCCTTTAATCGGGGTATTATTCAAGTTTCATTGAATGTTATCTTTTTTGTATTTTTTTTTTCTTTTTGGTCTTTTATGGATTTCAATTTTTGAAGTCGGTAATTGGCCCTCTCTCAATGTACCCTTTATCGAGCTTTTAATAATATTTTGTTGCTTATAAAAAAAAAATTAAATCTCTCCTTTCCGTAGGAGTAGTAGTATCATATTTTCACATCGATCGTGTAGTCTGGTCCGGGTAATAATAATGAATGTGTCAGGTAAGATTGTTGGTTTTGACCAAGTGATTGTTTTCAAGTCAAATAGATCGATGTTCTCAAATTCCAAAGCCAATTTCGTTTACGTTCAGAACAGAACCATCTATTGATCGAGAAGAACCCAAACGCGAGGAGGTCTGGCACTAATTATAACTATATATAAGGTGAGTGCTATGCACAGTTAATTACAGTAGTTGTTTAACGCGTAATCCTACTCGGGTAATACTAATATTTTTAGTATAAAATTTGTGCCTCCCCATATAAATATTAGTTTGAGTTGTTCTTGCATTCTTCGGGTTTACTTTTTGGTAGTATATATATTATTTTGTTTGATAAGACCGATGCCCGATTGATACGGCAGCACATGGCAAGAAAATTGTACTTGTAAAACCGATTTGACAAATTTTTCAAATTGAAGGATCCGAAAATCCACTTGCTTTAGGCTCCGTTTGTGAGTAAAATGTTTTATAATATAAAATATTTTCCATGTAAAATATTTTTTTTTAAAAAAATTAAAAAATTTTATTTTGCGGTAATTGGTTGGCATTTAAAAAATATTTTTAGAAATCGACAAAATCGTGTAGAGAGAGGGGCTTAAACGGTGAAGAGATATAAGAATATTGAAATTGAACATGAGTCAGGAATGATAATCGAGGAAATTGAGCAGTGAAAATTGCTAGAGAAGGCAGCGGGTTCATTCGAAAAATAACTTACGGAAGATTTACAGTTAAGTCATTTTCATCCAATTAAGGAAAAATATTTTATATATAAATATTTTCTTTTATTTTTACACAACCAAACATTGAAAAATAGTAAAATATTTTATGCCCAAACAAATCGAGCCTTAGTTTCACCTGTATTTTCTGATGATTTAGTACTTTTTATATGATTTACGTGCTGGAATTTTTTCTGAATTCTGTGACTGAAATCAGGCCATTCGAAGGGCCTGCCGAGTCAAGCGAAAGGCCTCTTTTGGGTTTCATCAAATTTGGACTATGCGATTGATGGTGCAACCGGATATAAAGAAATATGTATTTTGTAAATAGAATTTGATGCAACGCAGTCTCCTTTTACAAAACTAAGTGCAAGGAAAAAACACAAACAATGTTTGAGTCAGAGGTACTTCCTCTTTGAACAAACGAATTTGAGATAAATCTCGACTTTTATCTATATAATATGACATGGAAGTTTTCAAATCCCCTAAATTTTCTCCTATATTTTGGACCCTAAGATGGGTACACATTTTTCCAACGGCTGAGATCTACGGATAGAAGGGCTAATGATATATTTGAGAAGAATCTATATATTAAAAAAGGATGAAAGGAAACTTAAAATTGTTGTTTTCTAATCTTATTCTGATTCCTTATTTCCCAATTTTAGAAGAGAAATCAAAGGTAAATAGAAAGGAAACAATATATGGCTCATAACATACAACGTTTGCAACAATACCATATATACGTACGTAGTTTGAATTTTTTTGATTGCCCATAGGGCGTAGTTAAGGTAAACATAGTTTTTTTTTTTTTTTAAAAAAGAAAGGAAACTATACCACTTCGACCGTTAGTAAATTAGGGATGTCTACTTTGAAGTTTGAAATATTGGAAAGGAACACAATCAATCAAAAACCATACATGTATCATCCAAAAGTGAAAATGTAAGGTACAGAGCTCCAATCTATTCCTTTCAAATTATTGATAAGTGTTCAAAAACTTTTCTACGGGTTGAATATTCCAAAAAAGTAGTTTTTTTTTTTTTGCCAATTTTGTATACATCAGCTAGCGGTGGTTAGCGGGGAGTTAGTAATTAAGTTAATCCACAGGAGGTCCAAAGGTTGTCCATAGCCTTGAACCCCAATCAATTACCCCTCATGGGGCTTGAACCCAGGCCTCCACTAGAAGGTGGTGAATAATGCCAACTGAGCTGAAAAATAGTTTAAATTTTCTAATTATGGGAGTAAATAAATTTTCCAATATAAGCATAACACACCCCTTTGATTTTATGGGATGAATGATATTTTTCATAAGGAAACTTGAAGACTGCATTCTTCATTTTACTACAAAATTAAGATGAACTTGAGAAAGCATGACAAGTCTCTCCTATATTCTCTCTTCGATCCAACGCAAAAATAATTGAATTTACATTGCAACATGTGCTTCATCAAAAGGTATGTATATTCATCTAAAAAAAAAAAGAATGTATATAGCCCTAAATTCTTCTGATTTTAATTTGTGAATTCAAATACTATGTATGGCAGCCAAATTGGATTTGGTGAACCACCGAGGGATCTTTCTTGCATTCAAACAAATGGAAGCTAGCATGGATTAAAGCGGTGTAACTGTTCATTAATTTTATTCTCCTTCTCGGACATGGATATGTGTTAATTCTGAGCTCGGTGTTGAATTGACCAGAACACTGTAAGTTGCGTACTTCAAGGTTTGTAACTATATATTACACTCTAAATATCAACAATACACGTGGTTATATTTTTCACATTTTAATTTTGGCCTTTTCTTTTTTACGTGGATCTGAGTGGAGTTTTTTTTTATGATTTTTAGCGGTCGAGATTATGTATATATACCAACATCACGCCTCACTTTTAATAATTATTTATGTGATAATCCTCTCTCTCTCTCTCTCTCTCTCTCTCTCTCTCATATGGCTTTGAGGTTATCATATTAATTTTTCTTTCTTGGTTGCATCCGTTGTGTAGGAAGTTATCGATATATGTCACGCCCCAAATCCGGGAGCATGACCGGCCGTGCACCATGAAGCAATCATGGGACACGAAGCCCAATTAAAAATATTTTAAGCAACTTGAAACAAGTAAAGTGAAAACTGTATATTTTATTTAAGCAAATGTGCAAACTCAAAATCAATATTTTTCCAACTCCAAATTCCACAATGAACTGTCAATAAATGAAGTGCGGAAGCTAATAAATAAAGTGCGGAAGCTTTTTGACAATAGAAAAGAAATAAAGATGCAGCTGTCCTAGAGGTCCAAACAAAAGGTCCCGACAAAGCCACAGAGTTCACTACAATGCTCCATGCACTAACCTGAAAAGAATGTGGAATAAATCCGTCAGCTGACAAGTTCAGTGAGTAGTCAAGCATGCTAAGGGTGATAATACAAAGTGGCATACTTTTGAACGAACGAATATAAGGGTTCCAAGAAGTGGTTTCAAATTAACAAGGAAGATAGATGGTTCAACGAATGCTAACAGCAAACCGAATACTGAACAAAATGATCACCAGCTCAACAAAGAGTATCCACCAATTGAATAACAGATTATTGAATAATATGAACAATCATCGAATCACCAAAATAATTATACCAAATAATGAGTCCAATAATATCCAAAAGATGAACAACGATAAACGGAAGCATAAACCGGAGTGGGAACCATAATTACCAAATGCCAAATATTTTCTTAGGGCTTCGCCCGTTGGATCCAACACCGTACTTAGAGTCACTACAGGATGGCGCCTGAGACCTTTTCCCTAAGCCGATCCGGAATAGGGTCACAGGGCATTTCACAAGTCTTTTCCCTATCCGTTGAGCACTAGAGTCACAGGGTATTTCACAAGTCTTTTCCCTAGCGGCCAAAGTCACCACGATATCTCACGGGTCTTTTCCTTGGACTTAAATAAATGTAAACATAGTCCATGGTCCCAAACACAAATAGAACAACGGCAAGCTAGAGTCACCTGACCGGCCAGGACTATTCCCCGTGTCGTTGTATAGTCACAATAATATCATGGAGTCAATGAATCGACGACAATAACAGTAAGGGCAATCAATCAATCACAAATATTCTCAATTAACCTTGTATGCCAAAGGGTACGTCAACTGTCAGTAATTATGAGAGCAACGAACAAGAATAATTATCATCAGATCACAACCAATAACGAACTGTCAAGAATCGATAGGCTCAAGAGGATTCCAAGAAAGGGATCACATGCTTAACCACTCACCTCGATTGAACGGTAGATTGCCAAAAATGCAATGCCCGAGTGCTCTACTAGGCTGAATAAAAAGAATTGCATGTACCAAAATTAATTTAAGGCATGAAAGCTACTAATATAGACTCTCCTAATCTAGATTCCATGAACAGCCTTATGCATTAATCTCAACCCAAGAATTTGATTACCCGATTTTAGTAAAATAACCCCAAACTCCATTCACATGCACACCACAACACAACACAACTCACCAATACCCACGGCTTCACACAGCCACCACACACGCACACAACTCTCTCTCTCTCTCTCTCTCTCTCTCTCTCTCTCTCTCTCTCCACGCACACAAATCCAACTTATCCATTAACTGTATAGGTAAAAGACACATGAAACAATAAAATGGGGGAGGAATACTACCTCACAAGCCAACGATGAGGCACTGGAATTCTCTTATACTGCTGTGCTCTCTATCTCGCCATCGGTGATTGGAATAAAGTAACCCTAGTTTCCAATATTTATGAAAGAATAACGGGCCTTCTCTTCATTAATTAACTACACTCTCATGAACGGGCCCAGCCTAAGTACACTAAGTGGCCCAATAATATAATACGTACTCACGTATAAGATATTCGAGTTCAAATAAATTTTCAAAATACATGAAGTAAATAACGGCCGACATTATTTTTTTATTAGAAAGAAGTTTGAAATAAAAAAATGAAAGATTTAATTATTAGCGTTACTATTTTTTTTTAGACTGAAAAAGTGGGATGTCACAATATATTTATTAAAGAGGGAAGGAATTTATTGGTGGATTGAAGGAGCAGGATGTATAATATTGTTGTTGACTTAATAGGTAGTCTGTTCATAATTTTATGAACATGCCATTATCAAAATTTATGAACAAAATCTAAAATAGGAAACGTTAGTAGGATGAACCAAAAAAAAAGGGGGTCTAATAAATCTAAAACAGTATGGTTTGAAAAAGGAAGGGGGAAGAGGGTTAAATACTTATGTGCACTATATGATTTGAGAAGAAGAAAAAAAGGTGTGGGTGGGGTGGGTGTATATGCTTATGTGGGAAGAGTGACTTACATAACAATGAAAAGTTAGTGATTACCGAATATAAATTTGTATGGCTGTATTGACCAATTTCTAGAGTTAGAGATTAGAATATGAATTCGTATGGATGTATTGACCAAGAGGAGCTGTCCCCAAGGAGAACTATGATTTTTAGTGTTCCAATTTTGGGTTTCTTTGACTATTTCATCTATCATATATCTTCAGTAGTCTTACATTTATTTTCTTTTGTTTATTAACTATGTGCTTGGTTTTTTTGCCTACGGTACGATGTTCACTTTCATATGACAAGGCGGCTCCCGTATTATTGAATTAAGTTAACAATCGAACAATTTGGCAAATTGGCCTTCATATCAAGAATATCTTTATCTCCGCCATCTTCAGATTTTTCTTTTCATATGACAAAGCATCAATTTCCAGTTCGCTTGGCATATGCTATGACTATTAACAAATCACAAGGACAATCTGTCAAATTCATTGGAGTCGATTTGCGCACTTCTTTATTTAGTTATGGACAACTATATGTGGCATTATCAAGATGCACGTCTTTTGACTGTATAATTGTCTTTCCCCCCAAAGAAGAAATAGATTTCACTACCAATATTGTTTACCCTGAAGTTCTGCTGTAATTTGCTTTATCATACTAGATACAATGAGTTGTAAAATATTATAATTTAATTTTCCTCTGTTATTATATATCATCCCTTAAATAAATGACTTAGCGTATTAACTGGGCTTCTATTGACATATCATTCCTTTTTAGGATTGTGATCGAGAAGCCTCGAAGCTCAAAAGGATCAATATGCTTGAAGATTTTTAGTCTTGACATGTTTCATGTTCTATTTTTAGATGTCTCCTCGAGGCACGCATTTTCATTAATGTATATCATTTTTTTATTTTCATCAGTGTTTTGATGGTGTTTTTCGTATCTGATCAAGATTTATGCGTTTGAGTATGTTCTATGCATCTTAGTTTGTTAAATTTGTTGTTCAATTTTAATTTGCGTGTGCTGAATGTTCGAACCGTGCCTTCTGGCTCGGGCATTCGCTAGTTAATTCAATATCAAAAACCTCCCGTGCCCAAAGGTTGACAATGAATATAACTAGGGTGATAGAAACCCTAAACAATTTAGGAATCAATTAGGGCCGAGAATCAATCCTTAGTCGCAGAAAATATGAAAATTAATAAAAACGGAAAATTCTACGTTGATTGAAAAATCAAACAATGGGAAGAAATATAAGGTTGCCAAAACAAGCAGCAACTAAAATGGAATTTCCTATCAAAAGTTATTAGTGATCTAAATATTACTATAAACGGCAAAATAGACCTTTTGAAAGGCCAAACGTTTTTGAACGGCCGAAAAGCATCGTTGGTAATTTATCGAAGGAAATGATCAGTATTGATCAGCAAGTCATTTTGCTTCAACCCTATGGTCCATGGGTCATTCTGCCATTGCACCCCGCCTCCAATTTGGTTTGTTCTGTGCTCGGTCCAGTCGCTCAAGGAACGTGGACGCGACTCGAGCAATAAGGGAAAACATAATTCAATTCTTTATCACTCATACGTGAAATTAATCCTTGATTGCATGCATTTATATACATAGGAATAACACAGAATGTAACTCATCCACTAGTTTAATTCTAATTTTTTCACCAGTTCGTAATAAACTCACCTATTTCCCATTTACAAATTTGATCAAAGTGTAAACCCCACAATATTTAAAAAGAACAAGTTTGCTTAATTTTTATATTTAATTTTACTTGCCCTAGCCTACAAGATCGAAACAAGTTTATTTAATTGTTGGCCATGGCAGAACCTAAAAATAACCCTTATCTCCATTGTAAGCATCAAAAAGTTGAGCTCTTTTTTCTTGAAAACTTCATTGACGCAATACATAATTTACTGTATCCGGTTCATCGAATTGTACTTCGCTTTTTATTATTCTTTCAGAGTTTATATGAAATGGAATCGATGTGTCATGCATTAAGTTTTCCAAAAAAATGGCTCATGCTCTTATCAGGCCCAATTTCCAAACGACCCTAATTGAATCCAAAGTGCTCGAGTGAAACTCTCAATGTGTGGACAAAGTCCTAGCTTGAGCAAAACTCAAGGCTCTCAAGAGAAATTCAATGTGCTCAAGCGACTTTGGAGATGTTGCGCTCAGGATTTTTCCTTGCGTTAGCCGACCTAAGAGGATTGTTTGAGAGGGAGGAACTGATCTAAGCTCATTGTATGCAACGTAATTTTTGTTGGAAAAATATGCTTACTATTTGTGATAAAATCAATAATGTGAGTGTAATAAAATCGAAACTTAAAATCTAGAAATTGATGGAAACTAATTGGTGATCAAGGCGATTGTTTGTATGTGACACTTTGTACTTAAGACAGATTTCGCCCCTGCTACGGTGCTCACGGTTTGCATTGGACGACTGTCTCCCAGCACTACTTGATCGGAATACCCCCAAAGTGCGCAACACTTCAATTGGAAGGCTTGACAAACCATTTTGTGTTTGTAATTCTCTCATATGAATGGACTTGAATGAAGGAAAATCAACCTCTAAAAATGAATGAGGGGAATAATATTTATAGGCCAACTCGTAACTCTACGAAAGGTCACCAAGGAAAGAGGCACATTTGTTTGTGAAAGACGCGTTGTCCACGGCGAACAAGTGCCAATGAAAAGATGCAACTCCAAAATAAATTAATTTTCATTCACACTTAAAATAAAATATTAAATCTTATAATATTTTCCAACAATCCCCCACATGAATGAAATTGACTCGATAACCGATGCAAAACAATGCAAATGACAGAGAGCGTACAAGTGGAAATTTCCTGCATAGGATAGCTAAGTAGCTTTTGGTTTTGAATCTTCCCTTGTGAAAAAACTATTTGATTTACTTGTTAACCAATGGACGTGATGCCTAAACTGTTCAGCGTTTTGTGTAAACCAAAACAATAAAATTCACATAGAATCTTTCCGAACACAATTGGTTATGGTTGTGCCCATTTTGGCCCTGCAACACCGACTAATTTCAGAGAGGGCTTTAGAGAATTCAACCTTCGAAAATTCTCACAGAAGCGACCCCTTCACAGTCACATAGGTGATCTCTTATTACGGCTATCCTGCTATACCCCGCGCGCCACTTGGATTTACCAAGGTACAACAATCAATAAAAGTTAAACTTAACCTAAAACGCTGCAGGCGCCACTGTTTCACCATAGGAATGAGTTGGAGAGATTTCTCTGTAAAAGTCAATTCCCAAATCGATAACGAAATCCTTAGAAAAAAGAAGGGTCCTTTTTCTTTGCTTCTGATCAAGGAAGCTCGGAAAACATTGGATATTGGTCATAGGCTTGGCATTGAGCGTAGAGGCGGAGGAATTTCTTGTTAAGGAAACTTGTTGAAATGGAGGAGAACGAGTAGAAATGATCAACGCTTTCGATGAGTTGGAGGAGAATGATGACTTGGAGGATCATAATCATATCGAGGAAGGAGCTTCTCTCTCCTTGGAGTTTTAATCCCGAGGTTTGGCCTTCGGGTTGCCCCTTAATTTGCTCGTTTGTGAGTTAATTGGTTTTTCTCTTTCAAATGGTAAAACATAAATGTTAGTATTAATCTATTTAATTCTTTAATTTTTATTTATCATAACAGCGCCTCTCTAGCTAGTGATATAAAAAAAGAAGCTTACTTTTATTATTCAAAATAAGTGGCGCTGATAGTTTTATCATTACTTTTATTATAAAAAGGTTGATTTTGTAAATATAAGTCACTTTGGACTTATTCAATCACGTGTTGATAGACGTACGGTTGTCCAAGGGTGTCAGTGAAACACGCATAAAAATCACATAAAATTCATTGTTATTTTTCATACGTGAGAGGTATCTGTCGTTTAAAATAAATCTCAAAGATCGATGAGATTGGGGGGAGAGAAGGTTGGGGGTGGGACTTTGCTTTGAGTCCAGAATTGATGACGTGGCAGCATTTCATTGGTGTCTGCGAAACAAGTCTTCTAGGATCCTCTGTAAAAAAGTTAAATCTCTCCTTTCCGTAGGAGTAGTAGTATCATATTTTCATATCGATCGTGTAGTCTGGTCAGGGTAATAATAATGAACGTGTCGGTAAGATTGTTGGTTTTGACCAAGTGATTGTTTTCAAGTCAAATAGATCGATGTTCTCAAATTCCAAAGCCAATTTCGTTTGCGTTCAGAACAGAACCATCTATTGATCGAGAAGAACCCAAACACGAGGAGGTCTTGCACTAATTATAAGTTTATAACTATATATAAGGTGAGTGCTATGCACAGTTAATTATAGTAGTTGTTTAACGCGTAATCCTACTCGGGTAATACTAATAATTTTAGCGTAAAATTTGTACCTCCCCACATAAATATTATTTTGAGTTGTTCATGCATTCTTCGGGTTTACTTTTTGGTAGTATATATATTATTTTGTTTGATAAGACCGATGCCCGATTGATACGGCAGCACATGGCAAGAAAATTGTACTTGTAAAACTGATTTGACAAAATTTTCAAATTGAAGGATCCGAAAAGCCACTTGCTTTAGGCTCCGTTTGTGAGTAAAATGTTTTATAATATAAAATATTTTCTATGTAAAATATTTTTTTTAAAAAAAATTAAAAATTTTTATTTTCCGGTATTTGGTTGGCATTTAAAAAATATTTTTAAAAATCGACAAAATAGTGTAGAAAGAGGGGCTTAAACGGTGAAGAGATATAAAAATATTGGAATTGAACATGAGTCAGGAACGATAATCGAGGAAATTGAGCAGTGAAAATTGTAGTAGAAGGCAATGGGTTCATTCGAAAAATAATTTACGGAAGATTTACAGTTAAGTCATTTTCATCCTATTAAGGAAAAATATTTTACATATAAATATTTTCTTTCATTTTTACACAACCAAACATTGAAAAATAGTAAAATATTTTATAGGAAAATATTTTATACCCAAACAAATCGAGCCTTAGTTTCACCTATATTTTTTGATGATTTAGTACTTTTTATATGATTTACGTGCTGGAACTCTTTCAGAATCCTGTGACTGAAATCGGGCCATTCGAAGGGCCTGCCGAGTCAACCGAAAGGCCTCCTTTGGGTTTCATCAAATTTGGACTATGCGATTGATGGTGCAACCGGGTACAAAGAAATGTGTATTTTGTAAATGGAATTTGATGCAACGCAGTCTCCTTTTACAAAACTAAGTGCAAGAAAAAAACACAAACAACGTTTGAGTCAGAGATACTCCCTCTTTGAACAAACGAATTTGAGATAAATCTCAATTTTTATCTATATAATATGACAGGGAAGTTTTCAAATTCCCTAAATTTTCTCCTATATTTTGGGCCATAAAATGGGTACACATTTTTTCTACGACTGAGATCTACGGATAGAAGGGCTAACGATATATTTGGAAAGAATCTATATATGGAAAAAGGATGAAAGGAAACTTAAAATTGTTGTTTTCTAATCTTATTCTGATTCCTTATTTCCCAATTTTAGAAGAGAAATCAAAGGTAAATAGAAAGGAAACAATATATGGCTCATAATATACAACGTTTGCAACAATACCATATCTACGTAGTGTGAATTTTTCTGATTGCCCATAGGGCATAGTTTAGGTAAACATAGTTTTTTTTTTAAAAAAAAAGAAAGAAAGGAAACAATACCACTTCGACCGTTAGTAAATTAGGGATGTCTACTTTGAAGTTTGAAATATTGGAAAGGAACGCAATCAATCAAAAACCATACATTTATCATCCAATAGTGTAAAATCTATTCCTTTCAAATTATTGATAAGTGTTCAAAAACTTTTCCACAGGTTGAATATTCCAAAAAAGTAGTTTTTTTTTTTTTTTTGCCAATTTTGTATACATCAGCTAGCGGTGGCTAGCGGGGAGTTAGTACGTTAATCCACAGGAGGTCCAGAGGTTATCGATTGCCCTGAACCCCAATCAATTACCCCTCAGGGGCTTGAACCCAGGCCTCCACTAGAAGGCGGTGGATAATGTCAACTGAGCTGAAAATAGTTTAAATTTTCTAATTATGGGAGTAAATGCATTTTCCAAAATAAGCATAGCTCACCCCTTTGATTTTATGGGATGAATGATATTTTTCATAAGGAAACTTGAAGACTGCATTCTCCATTTTACTACAAAAGATGAACTTGAGAAAGAATGACAAGTCCCTCCTATATTCTCTCTTCGATCCAATGCAAAAATAATAGAATTTACAATGCAACATGTGCTTCATCAAAAGGTATGTATATTCATCTAAAAAAAAAAAAAGGACGTATATAGCCCTAAATTCTTCTGATTTTAATTTGTGAATTGAAATACTATGTGTGGCAGCCAAATTGGATTTGGTGAACGACCGAGTGATCTTTCTTGCATTCAAACAAATGGAAGCTAGCATGGATTAAAGCGGTGTAACTGTTCATTAATTTTATTCTCCTTCTCGGACATGGATGTGTGTTAATTCTGAGCTCAGTGTTGAATTGACCAGAACACTGTAAGTTCTTTACTTCAAGGTTTGCAACTATATATTACATTCTAAATATCAACAATATATGTGGTTATATTTTTCACATTTTGATTTTGGCCTTTTCTTTTTTACGTGGATCTGAGTGGAGTTTTTTTTATGATTTTTAGCGGTCGAGATTATGTATATATACCAACATCACGTCTCACTTTTAATAATTATTTACGTGATAATCATCTCTCTCTCTCTCTCTCTCTCTCTCTCTCTCTCTCACATGGCTTTGAGCTTATCATATTAATTTTTCTTTCTTGGTTGCATCCATTGTGTAGGAAGTTATCGATATATTTATTAAAGTGGGAAGGAATTTATTGGTGGATTGAAGGAGGAGGATGTATAATATTGTTGTTGACTTAATAGGTAGTCTGTTCATAATTTTATGAACATGCCATTATCAAAATTTATGAACAAAATCTAAACTAGGAAACGTTAGTAGGATGAACCAAAAAAAAGGGGGTCTAATAAATCAAAAATAGTATGGCTTGAAAAAGGTAGGGGGAAGAGGGTTAAATACTTATGTACAGTATATGATTTGAGAAGAAGAAAAAAGGTTGTGGATGGGGTGGGTGTATATGCCTATGTGGGAAGAGTGACTTACATAACAATGAAAAGTTAGTGATTACCGAATATAAATTTGTGTGGATGTATTGACCAATTTCTAGAGTTAAAGATTAGAATATGAATTCGTATGGATGTATTGACCAAGAGGAGTTGTCCCCAAGGAGAACTATGATTTTTAGTGTTCCAATTTTGGGTTTGTTTGATCACTATTTCATATGTCATATATCTTCAGTAGTCTTACATTTCTTTTCTTTTGTTTATTAACTATGTGCTTGGTTTTTTTGCCTACGGTACCGATGTTCCCTTGCGTATGACAAGGCGGCTCCCGTATTATTGAAGTTAACAGACGAACAATTTGGCAAATTGGCCTTCATACCAAGAATATCTTTATCTCCGCCATCTTCAGATTTTTCTTTTCATATGACAAAGCATCAATTTCTAGTTCGCTTGGCATATGTTATGACTATTAATAAATCACAAGGACAATCTGTCAACTTCGTTGGAGTCAATTTGCGCACATCTTTATTTAGTTATGGCCAACTATTTGTGGCATTATCAAGGTGCACGTCTTTTGACCGTATAATTGTGTTTCTCCCCGAAGAAGAAATAGATTTCACTACCAATATTGTTTAACCTAAAGTTCTGCTGTAATTTGATTTATCATACCAGATACAATGAGTTGTAAAATATTATAATTTAATTTTCCTTTGTTATTATGTATCATCCCTTAAATAAATGACTTAGCGTACTAACTGGGCTTCTATTGACATATCATTCTTTTTTAGGATTGTGATCGAGAGTTGCTTCAGAATCTGAAATGCCCAACGTTAACTCATTTTTATTGGTATAAAGATGTATTTCTTGCAAAAGTTATGCAGAGAGTTGATGCTAATAGTGAGCATTGGAAATCCAAATTTGTGGATGGTTTACCTTACTTCTTTGCAGAGAAGATAAGGAAGAAAATGAGAGACCAAAATAATGGTTTAACTATTGATTACGATAGATATACTTATGGTCAATTAATATCTATAATAATACAAGAGGGATTAACTTTATGTAATGATATAAAATTACATAACCAATTGAAAAAGCAGAACCTAACTGGAAAGCAGGAGTTAGGACAATTTTGTGACCAGTTTGGTTACGTATGCCTCAATATTCAAAACCTCTTAAGAATAAGAGTAATAGCAATACTACTAGAAAATACTCGAAGAAAAAATCGGGTAAAAAGAAACACAAAGACAAAGAGAAAAATGAACTATCTAGTTCAAAGAATACTTCTGCTAAGAAGCATAAAAATAAAACTGAAAAGAAAATTACTGCAAAATGTTTTAAATGCGGTAAAATTGGTCATTATGCGAATAAATGCAAAACCAAGAAGCTGGATGAACTCCAGTTAGATGAAGGTTTAAAAGAAACTCTTTATAAAATATTGCTTGATTCAAGTGAGTCTGAACCCGAAGATCAAATTAATGATCTTTCTAGTGATGAAGATATCTCTTCAACTTCTTCAGGAGAAGAAGAAAACACTAATAGTTGCACTTGTAATGGCATTGAGTGTTCGACTTCCGATAACTATTGGAAAGCAATAGTAGAAATGAATGGTCTCAGTATCAATGTGCTTATTGAGAAACAACAAGGTCTTTTAGAGATTATTGATCAAATTGAAGATCCTCAATTAAAAATGAAAGTTATTGAAACTTGTTTATCTTCGATGAAAGAGGAAGAGGAAGAAAGACCACATCTTCCTAATGAGAATTACAGTTTAAAAACTGTGCTTGATAGATTAGAACAGGCAGACAATTTGAAGCCTGTTACTATTCCTGAATTAAAAGCAGAAATAAACACCTTGAAAGCAGAGATTAAGTTATTAACAACTTTCAAGAATAAAGCTGCTCAAGAATTCTATGACATAAAGACTAGACTAGTTGTCTTGGAGAATAAAGGTGAATCTAGTAAGAGTGATGATTTGGCTTACTTAAATTCGATTAATAAAGTGGTCTACCAAAAATGGCACATCAGAGTTAATTTGGTAGTTCACAAAGAATATACTATCAACAATATTATCGTTTTGGTTGATAGTGGTGCAGACATGAATTGTATTCAAGAAGGAATAATTCCAACCCAATATTTTGAGAAGACTTCTCAAAGTCTCACTAATGCTAGTGGGGCGAAGATGATTATTAAATACAAACTCAATAATGTTTACATTTGTAACAAAGGAGTTTGTCTGGAAACAACTTTTCTTTGTATAAGAAATTTGCAACCGGAGTTAATACTTGGCACTCCTTTTCTTTCAATGCTGCTGCCAATGAAGACCAGCACTGCAGGTATAACGGCTCAGGTAGAAGGTCACGAAATATTTTTCGAATTTGTGTCTCCACCTGTATACAAAGAAATAAATGATATCATGAGAATGCTGCTGCCAATGAAGACCAGCACTGCAGGTATAACGGCTCAGGTAGAAGGTCACGAAATATTTTTCGAATTTGTGTCTCCACCTGTATACAAAGAAATAAATGATATCATGAGAAAAATTTCTCATAAAGATAAACAGATAAATTTTCTTAAAAAAGAAATTCAAATTTTGAATATTGAAGAAACTTTGCAAAAACCTTCCTTAGGAGAAAAAATTTCTCAAATAGAAGAAAATTTCAAAAAAGAAATCTGCAGTGATATCCCAAATACTTTCTGGGATAGAAAAAAATATATTCTTTCATTACCTTATGAGAAGGATTTTGATGAAAAAAGAATTCCTACAAAAGCTAGGCCTTCTCATATGAAACAAGAATATTTGAAATTATGTCAAAATGAAATTGACAGTTTGCTTAAAAAGCAGTTAATAAGGAAAAGCTACTCTCCTTATATAAGGTGAGTGCTTTGCACAGTTAATTATAGTAGCTGTTTAACGCGTAATCCTACTCGGGTTATACTAATATTTTTAGCATAAAATATGTACCTCCCCACATAAATATTATTTTGAGTTGTTCATGCATTCTTCGGGTTTACTTTTTGGTAGTATATATATTATTTTGTTTGATAAGACCGATGTCCGATTGATACGGCAGCACATGGCAAGAAAATTGTACTTGTAAAACCGATTTGACAAATTTTTCCAATGGAAGGATCCGAAAATCCACTTGCTTTAGGCTCCGTTTGTGAGTAAAATGTTTTATAATATAAAATATTTTCCATGTAAAATATTTTTTTTAAAAAAATTTTAAAATTTTTATTTTGCGATATTTGGTTGGCATTTAAAAAATATTTTTAAAAATCGAAAAAATAGTGAAGAAAGAGGGGCTTAAACGGTGAAGAGATATAAGAATATTGGAATTGAACATGAGTCAGAAATGATAATCAAGGAAATTGAGCAGTGAAAATTGTAGTAGAAGGCAACGGGTTCATTCGAAAAATAACTTACGGAAGATTTACGGTTAAGTCATTTTCATCCAATTAAGGAAAAATATTTTACATATAAATATTTTCTTTTATTTTTACACAACCAAACATTGAAAAATAGTAAAATATTTTATGCCCAAACAAATCGAGCCTTAGTTTCACCTGTATTTTCTGATGATTTAGTACTTTTTATATGATTTACGTGCTGGAATTCTTTCAGAATCCTAATCCTGTGACTGAAATCGGGCCATTCGAAGGGCCTGCCGAGTCAACCGAAAGGCCTCCTTTGGGTTTCATCAAATTTGGACTATGCGATTGATGGTGCAACTGGATACAAAGAAATATGTATTTTGTAAATGGAATTTGATGCAACGCAGTCTCCTTTTACAAAACTAAGTGCAAGAAAAAAACACAAACAATGTTTGAGTCAGAGGTACTCCCTCTTTGAACAAACGAATTTGAGATAAATCTCGATTTTTATCTATATAATATGACAGGGAAATTTTCAAATCCCCTAAATTTTCTCTTATATTTTGGACCTTAAGATGGGTACACATTTTTTCTACGGCTGAGATCTACAGATAGAAGGGCTAACAATATATTTGGGAAGAATCTATATATGGAAAAAGGATGAAAGGAAACTTAAAATTGTTGCTTTCTAATCTTATTCTGATTCCTTATTTCCCAATTTTAGAAGAGAAATCAAAGGTAAATAGAAAGGAAACAATATATGGCTCATAATATACAACGTTTGCAACAATACCATATATACATAGTTTGAATTTTTCTGATTGCTCATAGGGCATAGTTAAGGTAAACATAGTTTCTTTTTTTTTTTTTTTAAAGAACGCAAACAATACCACTTCGACCGTTAGTAAATTAGGGATGTCTACTTTGAAGTTTGAAATATTGGAAAGGAACGCAATCAAACAAAAACCATACATTTAGGAAATTGATTTTAGCACTTCAAAAATTGATGGAGGGGCTCCAAAATGACGTCGTTTTGTGTAACAATACAGTGCAGTTTTGGAGCCCTTCATCAATTTTTGGAGTGCCAAAATCACAATCCTACATATATCATCCAAAAGTGAAAATGTAAGGTACAGAGCTCCAATATATTACTTTCAAATTATTGATAAGTGTTCAAAAACTTTTCTACGGGTTGAATATTCCAAAAAAGTAGTTTTTTTTTTGCCAATTTTGTATACATCAACTAGTGGTGGTTAGCGGGGAGTTAGTAAGTTAATCCACAGGAGGTCCCGAGGTTGTCCATAGCCCTGAACCCCAATCAATTACCCCTCATGGGGCTTGAACCCAGGCCTCCACTAGAAGGCGGTGGATAATGCCAACTGAGCTGAAAAATAGTTTAAATTTTCTAATTATGGGAGTAAATGCATTTTCCAAAATAAGCATAGCACACCCCTTTGATTCTATGGGATGAATGATATTTTTCATAAGGAAACTTGAAGACTGCATTCTCCATTTTACTACAAAAGATGAACTTGAGAAAGCATGACAAGTCCCTCCTAAATTCTCTCTTCGATCCAATGCAAAAATAATAGAATTTACAATGCAACATGTGCTTCATCAAAAGGTATATATATTCATCTATAAAAAAAAAAAAAGTATGTATATAGCCCTAAATTCTTCTGATTTTAATTTGTGAATTGAAATACCATGTGTGGCAGCCAAATTGGATTTGGTGAACGATCGAGGGATCTTTCTTGCATTCAAACAAATGGAAGCTAGCATGGATTAAAGCGGTGTAACTGTTCATTAATTTTATTCTCCTTCTCGGACATGGATATGTGTAAATTCTGAGCTCGGTGTTGAATTGACCAGAACACTGTAAGTTGCTTACTTCAAGGTTTGCAACTATATATTACATTCTAAATATCAACAATATATGTGGTTATATTTTTTCACATTTTGATTTTGGCCTTTTCTTTTTTACGCGGATCCAAGTGGAGTTTTTTTTTTTTATGATTTTTAGCGGTCGAGATTCTGTATGTATACTAACATCACGTCTCACTTTTCATAATTATTTACGTGATAATCATCTCTCTCTCTCTCTCTCTCTCTCTCTCTCTCTCTCTCTCTCTCTCTCTCTCTCTCTCTCATACGGCTTTGAGCTTATCATATTAATTTTCCTTTCTTGGTTGCATCCATTGTGTAGGAAGTTATCGATATATTTATTAAAGAGGGAAGGAACTTTTTGGTGGATTGAAGGAGGAGGATGTATAATATTGTTGTTGACTTAATAGGTAGTCTGTTCATAATTTTTTGAACATGCCATTATCAAAATTTATGAACAAAATCTAAACTAGGAAACGTTAGTAGGATGAACAAAAAAAAAAGGGGGTCTAATAAATCTAAAACAATATGGTTTGAAAAAGGAAGGGGGAAGAGGGTTAAATACTTATGTACAGTATATGATTTGAGAAGAAGAAAAAAAGGTGTGGGCGGGGTGGGTCTATATGCTTATGTGGGAAGAGTGACTTACCTAACAATGAAAAGTTAGTGATTACCGAACATAAATTTGTATGGATGTATTGACCAATTTCTAGAGTTAGAGATTAGAATATGAATTCGTATGGACGTATTGACCAAGAGGAGCGGTCCCCAAGGAGAACTATGATTTTTAGTGTTCCAATTTTGGGTTTGTTTGATCACTATTTCATATATCATATATCTTCAGTAGTCTTACATTTCTTTTCTTTTGTTTATTAACTATGTGCTTGGTTTTTTTTGCCTACGGTACCGATGTTCGCTTTCATATGACAAGGCGGCTCCTGTATTATTGAAGTTAACAGACGAACAATTTGGCAAATTGGCCTTTATACCAAGAATATCTTTATCTCCGCCATCTTCAGATTTGTCTTTTCATATGACAAAGCGTCAATTTCCAGTTCGCTTGGCATATGTTATGACTATTAACAAATCACAAGGACAATCTGTCAAATTCATTGGAGTCGATTTGCGCACATCTTTGTTTAGTTATGGGCAACTATTTGTGGCATTATCAAGGTGCACGTCTTTTGACCGTATATTTGTCTTTCTCCCCGAAGAAGAAATAGATTTCACTACCAATATTGTTTACCCTGATGTTCCGCTGTAATTTGCTTTATCATACCAGATACAATGAGTTGTAAAATATTATAAATTAATTTTCCTTTGTTATTATATATCATCCCTTAAATAAATGACTTAGCATACTAACTGGGCTTCTATTGACATATCATTCTTTTTTAGGATTGTGATCGAAAAGCCTCGAAGCTCAAAAGGATCAATATGTTTGAAGATTTTAGTCTTGACATGTTTCATGTTCTATTTTTAGATTTCTCCTCGAGGCACACATTTTCATTAATGTATATCATTTTTTATTTTCATCAGTGTTTTGGATGGTGTTTTTTTTATTTGATCAAGATTTATGCGTTTGAGTATATTCTATGCATCTTAGTTGGTTAAATTTGTTGTTCAATTTTAATTTGCGTGTCCTGAATGTTCGAACCCTGCCGTCAGGCACGGGTACTCGCTAGGAATAACATAGGAATAACATAATTCAATTCTTTATCACTCATACGTGAAATTAATCCTTGATTGCATGCATTTATATACATAGGAATAACACAGAATGTAACTCATCCACTAGTTTAATTCTCATTTTTTCACCAGTTCGTAATAAACTCACCTATTTCCCATTTACAAATTTGATCAAAGTGTAAACCCCACAATATTTAATAAGAACAAGTTTGTTTAGTTTTTATACTTAATTTTACTTGCCCTAGCCTACAAGATCGAAACAAGTTTATTTAATTGTTGGCCATGGCAGAACCTAAAAATAACCCTTATCTCCATTGTAAGCACCAAAAAGTTGAGCTCTTTTTTCTTGAAAACTTCATTGACGCAATACATAATTTACTGTATCCGGTTCATCGAATTGTACTTCACTTTTTATTATTCGTTCAGAGTTTATATGAAATGGAATCGATGTGTCATGCATTAAGTTTTCCAAAAAAATGGCTCATGCTCTTATCAGGCCCAATTTCCAAACGACCCTAATTGAATCCAAAGTGCTCGAGTGAAACTCTCAATGTGTTGATAAAGTCCTAGCTTGAGCGAAACTCAAAGCTCTCGAGAGAAATTCAATGTGCTCAAGCGACTATACTTAAAGAAAAAAGTATGGTGATATGAGTATCCAATGTAAAGTTTTACAATTCAAAGGTGAATCTAATTATACAATTGGAGTGCAATAATGATTTGAAAATCCTTATGCGTATATAGTAAGGTCTACGATGGAGTCTGATCAACTCATTGTATTAGACAAAGAGGCTAATAAGCGGATGGATGTGCCATCTCTTAGAGGATGTTCCAACGGGGTCCAATTCTATGTCAGGAGTTATAATCAGATTGCCTTCGCAGTTGAAAAAGGCATAGAAGACCACCTGTAATAGTAAGTCTCAATATTGTAGACATGGTACTGTTAAACATTTGTTCTCAAGATCTAGGTTTAATAGGACAACCAAGTTGTGTGAGACTTAGGAGTATCACTGAGAAGAAATCTCTCCAACTCATTCCTATGGTGAAACAGTAATGCCTGCAGCATTTTAGGTTAAATTTAACTTTTAATGATTCTAATACCTTGGTATATCCTAGTGGGGTATAGCAGGATACCCTTATTAAAAGAAATCACCTATTTGAGTGTGAAGGGGCCGCTTCTGTGAGAACTTTCTGAGGCTGAATTCTCTAAAGCACTCTCTGAAATCGGGCGGTGTTCTACGGCCAAAATGGGCACAACCGTAAGAACCAATTGTGTTCAAAAAGATTCTATGAGAATTTTATTGTCTTGGTTTACATAAAACGCTGAACAGTTCAAGGCATCACGTCCATTAGTTAACAAGTAAATCCGATAGTTTTTCACAAGCGAAGATTCAAAACCAAAAGCTACCTATCCTATGCAGGAAATTTCCACTTATACTCTCTCTATCGTTTGCATTGTTTTGCATTGGTTATCGAGTCAATTTTATTCATGTGGAGGATTGTTGGAAAATATTATAAGATATAATATTTTATTTTAAGTGTGAATGAAATTTAATTTATTTTGGAGTTGCATCTTTTCATTGGCACTTGTTCGCCGTGGACAGACGCGTTTTTCACAAACAAATGTGCCTCTTTCCTTGGTGGCTTTTCGTAGAGTTATGAGTTGGCCTATAAATATTATTCTCCTCATTCATTTTTAGAGGTTGATTTTCCTTCATTCAAGTCCATTCATATGAGAGAGTTACAAACACAAAATGGTTTGTCAGGCCCTCCAATTGAAGTGTTGCACGCTTTGGGGGGATTCCGATCAAATAGTACTGGGAGATAGTCATCCAATGCAAACAGTGAGCACCGTAGCAGGGGCGAAATCTGTCTTAAGTACAAAGTGTCACATACAAACAATTGCCTTGATCACCAATTAGTTTCCATCAATTTCTAGGTTTTGAGTTTCGATTTTATTATACTCACATTATTGATTTTATCACAAATAGTAAGCATATTTTTCCAACAAAAATTACGTTGCATACAATGAGCTTAGATCACTTCCTCCGTCTCAAACGATCCTCTTAGGTCGGCTAACGCAAGGAAAAATCCTGAGCGCAACATCTCGAACATCTCCCATAGTGCAACACGTAAATATTGTGAAAATTATAAATATTATTTTCCCACAATTTTGAAATTAATTCAGAATTCAACAAAATAATTTCTGTAGTTTATGACATGACACAAATAATATCTAAACTTCTCTTCATCTCTCGTGTTCCAAGACACAGGAGCAAGAAACAACCCCCACATTGAGTGCCTCACCCAATATCGAGTAACTCTATACTCAAATTGAGATGATTTTATGCTAACTGCACCTTGCATTCTATGTATCTTTGCTGATTCAATAGATACTCTTTCAAGCATATAAATCAATATCACGTTATTCAAAAGTATCTTGTGAGGCGTAGTTGTTGATAACTACCAACCACTTAAGATCGTACAAACTTAAATATTTCATTTTCAGTTTCATGCCAAATCAAACATAGCAACCCATTCTGATGGGTTTAAACGCAATCTCAAATAATTCAAGCTATGAATTTACACGTCTTGCTCGTCCAATTGATTTGGCCCCAAATGACTTTTGCAAAGTCATAGGATCAGTGACTTATTCACCAATTGTCACACTTATTGGTGACTTTTGGAATATCCAAAAAAATTTGTGACTATTCACCAAAAGTCACACATGTTTTAAATTTCAGTCATTTTTCTTGACGTAAACTCAAAGGTCACACCTTGTGATTTAACTACAAGAGGTCATACTTTTTAGTTTAATCCCAAGGATCACACACCTTCACATATAGTGCAATGTGACATATTAGAGAGTCACACCCCTTTCAAATATGATGGAAAAAACCCATTAATTGAATGGTCACAACCACCGTAGCCTTTTCCGCTCACAGCCAAATTAAATATGCAACTCCATTTTCCAAAATCGAACCACATACAATCATGTGCTGTTAAAGCCACACCTCTCAATAAAAAGTGTACCGAAGCCCACCGCATAATTATCATCGTTCATTATTCTTGTTTCTATGAACCACCGTACAATACCTGGAACAACAAGGATGAGGGTTTTCAAAAGATTAGTCATCACAACAATGCACAAACCAAATTGTTAATAGAAATCCCAACCATTCTGAAAAATTGTCGCAGATCACAGAGAGAAATAATACAAATATGACTTCACTAGAAGGTGCAACGTTAGGTCCATTCAAAAATATCAGAAAACGAGAGCAAGCAACATTAACGTACCTTTACAATTAACTAACGGTTCACCAGGAACATTAGATCAATCTGCCAAATTATGTTCAAAGTAAAAGATGGCATATTCTAATTAATCAAGAACTGTATTCTCGGGTACAAATCCAAATGGCACTCACAGGCCGTTTTCGATACTGCCACTTTCATGTTTTGAATTAAAAATTCCAAACCGTGCAGTTTAACAAAGGTTATCAAAAATCTGCACCTAATGGCCAACGACTCATGAGCAATTGCTTGCAACTATCAAAATTGGTCGAGTACTAAAAGTTGAGACTCGTCACCAGGCCGTACCGAAACATCAAGCATTGTGTCCTTTGCGAAAAGACACCTTTTACGTACCAAATCAGTAAAATTAACCATGCAACGAACATTGTCAACAAGTATCATTCATGGATTTCTGCAAACAAATACGAGTATGTCGTATCCCAAACGAATCCAATCTACTGGTGTAAACATATGTGTACACTCACATATATCAGTCCAGTAGAAAGGAAGAAAACCAGTGCAGAAATGCATCATATACAATTAGTGTCATGTGAATGTATAGAAATTAAATGACTAAACATAATGGTCAAATACGGTCAAATACAATTAGTGTCCTGTGAATGTATAGAAATTAAATGACTAAACATGCATAATGGTCAAAGTTAATCTTTACGGTTGGAACCGCTTCATATGCAACCATTCCCGAATTATTGCAATCGGTGCAAATTAAGAAGAGAGCAAGAATTAAACGATAGCACCGAGCAAGAACGAAAGGACACCACCAAGTGAGAGGCAGTACACACTATTCAAATCAGAGAGATATTTCTCATACACTAGCAACTATTTGCTGTATAAATATGTGAACAAGTGTCAAAGCCATATCTTTACACCATGCAAACTTGGGGAAGAAACTGCACTGGGGAAAAAGTTTAGACTTGAATGCCGTGAACAAGAATTTAACACTAATGTGGCAATTCATGTTTGAGCGGAATTTTAATATGTACATGCAATTTCCTGTTTGATCTTCAACAGAAAGAAAGATACGATTCAGAAATCACACAATCACAAAAGTAAACCGAAAAATGTCTTAAGATTGTTGGGAAACTATGCTTACTATTTGTGATAAAACCAATAATATGAGTGTAATAAAATCGGAACTCAAAACCTGAAAATTGATGAAATCAAATTGGTGATCAAGACGAGTGTTTGTGTGTGACATTCTGTACTTAAGACAGATTTTGCCCCCGCTACAGTGCTCACGGTTTGCATTGGACGACTGTATCTCAGCATTATTTGATCAGAATCCCCCCAAAGCAGCACTTCAGTTGGAGGGCCTGTCGAACCATTTTGTGTTTGTAACTCTCTCATATGAATGGACTTGAATGAAGAAAAAATCAACCTCTAAAAATGAATGAGGGGAATAATATTTAAAGGCCAACTCGTAACTCTACAAAAAGTCACCAAGGAAAGAGGTACATTTGTTTGTGAAGGACGCGTCCGTCCACGGTGAACAAGTGCCAATGAAAAGATGCAACTCCAAAATAAATTAATTTTCATTCACACTTAAATAAAATATTATATCCTATAATATTTTCCAACAGCCTTGAAAAAGAGCTTTGTGTTTTATAAAAAGGGATTTCGCACAAAATTTGTAGAAAATATGTTTGAAAAGGTTTTACAGTAATTATAGAAGAAAATGAGAAAGAGTTGAAAAATATTCTAACTGAGCCCTCAGTGAGTTGCTTACTTATCCCCGAGACAAGGAAGAATCAGGTCGGAAGTAATTTGAAGGAAAGGGGTTTTGCAGTTGTGAGCGCTGAATGTTTTTAGAAAATTACTCAGAGTTGTCACTAGACATAGAGTTTAGGTGCGCCACGTCATCCCTTGACTTATTATTTCGAATAATTCAAGTGTTTTGAAAATAATTCCGCGAGCATGGAGGCCCAATTTTTAAATGAATGACTTTGTTTTGTTTTCGTCTGCAAAGTTAGAAAGAAAGAGTTCGGCAATTCACTGTAACGAGAGGAGAAGTTGTTAAACTCCCCACATCGCCCTCGTCATATTTAAATAAACGATTGAATTGAATTGTTTTGGAGCAAGATGAAAGAGAAGAACATTATGCAATATAAACGTTGTTTATGTACATGCTTTATTATTACTTTTATTATAAAAAAAAGGTTGAATTTGTATATATGAGTCACCTTGGGCTTGTTCCATCAAGTGTTCAGAGGGAGAATTGTCGATGGGGAGTGTCGGTGAAACGCACATAGAAATCACAGAGGATTCATTATTATTTATCCTTTCATAATTGAGAAAGTTACACATCAAAACGCGCTTATGTAAATTCACATAGAAGATGACAAGAAAAACAAGTGCGATTATAAGAGAACACGCATGAAAAGAAATGAGAACCTAGCTAGAGTTCTCTGGTACTTCTTTAAACATTCAAGTGTAAATATTACACTAAGACCCCTCCAAGTAGTTACTCCATCCATATCAAAATAAGAGTCCATGTTACTATTTCGGACATTTCGAAAAAATATTAATATCTTTCAATCTATAATGTTAAAAATGTCTAATATAGATCTTGTTTGATAGATCTCAATTAGTTTTATTAGGCAAAAATTTTAAAATTAAAAAAATATTATAAATTAAAAAAATATTAACAAGATAAAAATAAAAGAAAAAGGTGAAAATGGACTCTCAATTAGATATGAATGGAGTAACTATTACTCCACTTCTTATATGTTATGTGCCACTATACTGACACCCCTAAAGCTAACAATTACTCCACTTCTTACATGTTATGAGCCACTATACTAACGCCCCTAAAGTTAACAATTCGATAAAAATCAGCTTTAATGTTTTCCAAACAAATCCTCACTATACATCTGGGTTCCAACATACTTGGCCCATGACCCAGACACTCGGACACGATCAACAAAGTATGCATACACATATATATGCAGCTATACACCTAAGAAAATATAAGGCTTGCAAAATTATTAATACAGTTATATGTAACCAAATTATTTAAATAAATTAATTAAAATTAGACATGGGTCTCTACCTTTGAAAATTCTCTCATGCTTCTATCCACTCTGACACATTTCACTCTTTCACCCGGCTCAAATTTCATTGCAGTCTCCCCCTATGCACCATGGTGCTTGAATGAAAGGATATTTTTTTTTATTTTTTTCCGGCAAAAGAAATTTTATTATTTCTGAAAGATTAAAAAGAATAAGGACAAACAGGAGCTACTCGAGACCCATGTAAAGAAAATAACAACTCCAACACAACAACACCTACAAGAAAAGCAGTTCCAACTTCCAACAAACCAACACCCAAAGGAAAAGAAAGAAAAGAGAACAGAACTAACCCACCAATGACTAACAGGAAAAACCCAAGAAATTAAGAAACAATCAAAACAGCCCCCAGAGACGAAACAGGAGATGATCACCTGAGGAAAAAAAAAGCCAACAACAGCAACTCCAAAAGCAAAAGCACACAAACAACTGTCTCAAACACCCGCACCGCGCATCCTAGAGACCGGCAAAGAAAACTCAACCAAAGAACAAACCTACGATGAAATCCCGACCTGAGCAACAGCCAACATCAAAAAAAACAATAGAAGAAATAGCATCAACATCCAAACAGAACAGAGCAACAATAGTATTAGAAATCCACTGAAAGGGATACACCATCCTCAAAATCATCAAAATGATCAAGCTCCAGCAAGGGCCATGATGGAGTGTGATTTTTATGAACCCTCGAATCATAGTTCCTCAACAAACGACAAATTCTCTGAGCGTCTAGTTCTGCTGAAAAATGATACATGTTAATAAAAGATTTGTTATAAAAAAAAAAAAAAACGATACCATGATTTAAGGTCATCATTGACCACAAATATAAAATGCAGGGTAGGTTAACTTCTATGCTTGATTGAATGGAATCATTATTGTAACGGAAGTTACGTACGTAATATGGTTAAACAATAGAAAAATCACCATTCTGTAGCATTCTTTTTTATTCTTTTTACCCTCATCAAAAGAAAATTTAATTAAAGCTCGATATACAGAGGTACATCGAGAGTGCAAAATTTGGCTCCAATCTTAAATGGATGAATGTCAACTACATAGACAATCGCACATGCATTAACAACAAGAGCCAAACTTGTATTACAGAACAGAAGGATTGTGATGATGTTATGGTTAGTACAAAAGTTTGTGAGAAGGATGATGATGGGAAGGAAGATGATGTTGAAAAAATGTAATTTGTAATTTTCTTGAATAATGTAGAATAAATATCTAAGTTTAAAATAATAAGAAGTGTGTTGAAGTAATAGATGAAACTAGAAGATATTTGTGGAATAGTCTAGAAGTTGTGAGAGATATTTTGTAATTAATCACATGGGTAGAATTAGATGATTCTAGAAGATGAGAGATATTTCTTGTAATTAGCACATGTGCTTATCTCTAGATAATTCTAGAGAAGTGTAGGTTGGTAGAAGTGCTCTATAAATAGAGCCTTGTTGTACTCATTTTGTGCAATGAAAATCTAATTAAAGCCTTACACAACTTGTCCTTATAACACCTCTCAACCATCCTTTCCCACTCTCTTGTCCAATTTACTACAAAATCTAATCTAATACCCCAACAATTTTGGTATCAGAGCTAAGTTAACCGATCCATCATTGTCCTTCTTTCATCCACCAATGGAGACCAACTCTTCCACTTTCAACTATGCACAAAATCTCATCCCTATATTTGAGGGAGAGAACTATGGCTATTGAAGCATCCAAATGCAAACTTTATTTGTCTCACAAGAATTGTGGGATCTTGTTGAAAGCGGATACGAGGCACCGGCAAATGCCGAAGAAGAAGCAACTTGGACGGAAGCAAGGAAGAAGAAGTTCAGGGAGAACAAGAAGAAAGATGCTTTGGCTCTCCTCAACATTCAACGTGGGGTAAGCAAATCTATCTTTCCAAGAATTATGGGTGCAAAAACTTCAAAAGAAGCATGGAAAATATTAAAAATTGAATATCAAGGTTATGATAAGGTTATCTCCATTAAACTTCAAACACTATGGAGAGACTTTGATAATCTAGCAATGAAGGAAAATGAATCCATTCAAACGTTCTTTTCCCGAGTTGCTTGAATTATCAATCAAATTCGAAGTTATGGAGATACCCTTCCGGATAAAAGAATCGTCGAAAGGGTTCTTAGGAGTTTGCCTCCAAAGTTTGATCATGTTGTAGCTGCTATCGAAGAATCCAAGGATTTATCTAAACTTACTCGACATGAACTAATGAGTTCTCTCGAGGCCCATGAACAAAGAATGAGCAGGTTCACAAATCAATCCTTGGAGCAAGCATTTCAAAGCAAAATCAATTTTGGAGGAAAGAACCAAGAAGATCAAGAGAAGGGCTCATCTCGAGGAGGAGGCATGAACGGACAAAGACGTGGAGGCCAAAATGCATTTCAAGCCCGGAACAAAGGAAAAGGATACGACAATCAGAGGAATCCTAATGGCGGTAACTCTAACTCTTCTTGCATTATTTGCAAAAAATCTAATCATGCATCCAAAGATTGTAGATTTAAATGCAAGAGATGCAATGTTCCTAATCATTCTGATCGAGATTGCTGGTTCAATCAAGAAAAAAATAAAGCTAATTTTTCAGAAGAAAATGAAGCTGAACACCTATTCTCTTGCATGAATGCTCAACAAGAGTTAGATAGCATTTGGTATCTAGATAGTGGATGCAGTAATCATCTGACAAGCGATCGTAAAAAGTTCATGCAGCTTGACGATAAAATCTCTTCACAAGTAAAGCTGGGAGATGGGAAGTTGCAAAATGTGAAAGGAAAATGAGTTATCGCTGTCTACACAAAGGGAGGTAAAAAAAATTAATTTCAGATGTTCTTTATGTTCCTGGGCTTACTCAAAACTTATTAAGTGTGGGGCAATTACTTCAAAAAGGATATGCACTAAACTTTGACAAAGATGAGTGCACTATCATTGACAAGAAGAAAAATTTTAAAGTGGCAAATGTCAAAATGACTCCAAATAAAGTTTTTCCATTAATAATGCCACTTAACGAAAATTTTGCCGTTAAAGGAGAAAAAATTGATGACTCATATTTGTGGCATCTAAGATATGACCACTTAAATTACAAGGGCATGAGATTGTTAAAGGAGAAAAATATGGTGAAAGGGCTACCAAATATTGATAAAATTGATAAAGTTCGTGAGGGATGTATATATGGAAAAATGCACAGATTCCCATTTCCAAAGTTCGCTTGGAGAGCTAAAGCGCCTTTGGAATTGGTGCATTCTGATATTTTTGGCCCTACCAGAACACCATCTCTTGGTGGAAAAAGATATTTTCTCCTCTTTGTTAACGACTATACAAGGATGATGTGGCTATACATCCTTGACAAAAAATCAGAAGCTTTCTCTGTATTCCTCAAATTTCAAGCCTTGGTGGAGAGACAAAGCGGAAGACAAATAAAGACATTTCAGACAGATTGTGGTGGAGAATTCATCTACACTCCATTCATGAATTATTGCAAGGAAAAAGGAATCAAGAGGCAACTTACAATCCGGAAAACACCTCAACAAAATGGAGTGGCAGAACGGAAGAACCGGACAATTGCAGAGATGGCACGAAGCATGCTTGAAAGTCAAGGGCTTCCTAACACATTCTGGGAGGAAGCTGTCAATACTGCTGTTTTCATCCTCAATCGTTTTCCCACTAAGGCAGTTAGAAACAAGACACCATATAAGGCGTGGAACAAAGAGAAGCCACAGGTAAATTTTCTAAAGATTTTCGGATGCATTGCATATGCATTAGTTCCCTCAGATAAAAGGGAAAAATTTGACGAAAAAGGAGAAAAATATATTTTCATCGGATATAGTGACGAGTCTAAGGGTTATCGTCTCTATAATCTAAACACAAATAAATTTATGGTTTATCGAGATGTAATATTTGATGAAGCTGCTGTGTGGAAGTGGGAGGACAATTCCTTCCAAGACCCAAAGTTTTTTGAGCCTGATGATGCAGGACATGAGCGAGAAACCTTGACTCCGGACCCAAGTCCAAATCAAAGCCCACGGACCAGTCTAGAGAGCTCATCATCGGATGATCTCAATCCGACAAGAAAGGTACGTTCCTTGCGAGATATATATGACTCGTGTGATTTTGCCTTCTTTTCTTGTGAACCACATAATTTTGAAGAAGCTGCAAAAGAAGAAATTTGGCTAAAAGCAATGAATGAAGAAATTGCAACTATCGAGAAAAATCACACGTGGGATCTTGTGGAGCTACCAAAAGGAAAGGACGTAATTGGACTCAAATGGGTCTATAAGACAAAATACAAAGAAGATGGATCAATCCAAAAGCACATTGAGCTCCGACATCACTTTATCAGAGACTTAGTATAGAAAGGTAAAATTCAGCTTGAGTTCGTCAGAAAAATTCACTCAGTTTCAAGAGATCATGAAGATTACAAATTAAGGAGGAGTGTTGAAAAAATGTAATTTGTAATTTTCTTGAATAATGTAGAATAAATATCTAAGTTTAAAATAATAAGAAGTGTGTTGAAGTAATAGATGAAACTAGAAGATAATTGTATGAAATAGTCTAGAAGTTGTGAGAGATATTTTATAATTAATCACATGGATAGAATTAGATGATTCTAGAAGATGAGAGATATTTCTTGTAATTAGCACATGTGCTTATCTCTAGACAATTCTAGAGAAGTGTAGGTTGGTAGAAGTGCTCTATAAATAGAGCCTTGATGTACTCATTTTGTGCAATGAAAATCTAATTAAAGCCTTACACAACTTGTCCTTATAACACCTCTTAACCATCATTTCCCACTTTCTTGTCCAATTTACTACAAAATCTAACCTAGCACCCCAGTAGATGATGTTGCGATGGAAAGCACAAAGATTTGCGATTCTTTGGAAGAGGATAAGGTAGATAACAAATCTTTTGACAACTTAAGGTAAGTTGGCTAAAGGAGATTCTTTGGTTTTGGGGAATATATATAATTAGTCCTTGTATTATAGAACAACAGAAAGATGACGACCATTGTGGGGACTGTTGAGGATGGCTACCATTCTTCCAACTTTGGGAGTCATGTGGATAGTCAGCAGAGTAGAGGAGTTGGGGGGCTGCTGTCCCTAGTAGCGTGCTGTCCCGGCTGAGGGGGTCCCGCCCCGGTCTCGCTTCGACGATCGGAAACGTTCACTTCGTAGAGCTCGTCGAGTTGAACAAATATGTAACAAAATCAGCTCGATCGGATACCATTAAGTGCCTAATCGAAACCTTTTTGTCTTGAAAAGAATGGTTCCAAAACACTGGATCAAATCTACTAGAACTCATTATTGGCAAGTTATATGTGTTCCGATCAGGCACTTAAAGATATCTGATCAAACTAATTTTTTTGCATACTTGTTCAACTCGATGAGCTCTACGAAGTGAACGTCTTTTATTGTCGGAGCGAGACTGAAGTGGGACCCCTCAACCGAAACAGCACGCTGCTGTCCCTTCAAGGGACAACAACCCCCCCAAGTCCGCAGAGTGTAGGTGGATGTAACATTCTTGGCAAGACCTCATCCCTTAACGCTATTTGATGTACGAGAAACTTTTATGTATAACGGGGATAGGAGGGGTAATGGTATCCCCTGCGGTCTGTTTTCAATTTTTCGGTCATTTTCCAAGCACACTTTGATGAACGGCTCCGCTCATTTCGTAGATCTTGACGAAAAGATTAATCATTCAAAAAAAATCGTGTTCATCGGATTTAAATAAATATCTGATCGGCACACATGAATATTGAAGAAAACAAAAACTAGATCCAAAAACATACTGAATCTCATCCCAATTTTTATTTTTTTGCAATTTTCATGTGTACCGATCATGTATTTATTGAAATCCGATAAACACAATTTTCTGTAAGATCAATGTTCTTGCTGAGATCTACAAAGTGAACGGAGTTGATCATCAAAATATGTTTGGAAAATGGCCAAAAAATTGAAAATGAACCAAAGGGGGACACCACTATCCCTTCTATCCCTGATATACATAAAAGTTTGTCTTGATGTACAGCAAATCGCGTCCACGTTTCTTGAGCGACTGGATAGAGCACAATCCAAAAACCAAACTGGAAGCGGGGGGACAGTGGCAAAATGACCCGTGGACCATAGGGTTGAAATGAAACAGCCCATTGATCAATACTCATATTCCTTTAGAAAATGATCAATAATGCTTTTCGGCCATTTGATTCTGCATGTTTAGCCTTCCAAAAGGCCTATTTTGCTGTTTATAGTAATATTTAGATTACTAATAATTTTGATAGGAAACTCCGTTTCAGTTGTCGCTTGTTTTAACAGCCTTATATTTCTTCCCAGTATTTGATTTGCCAGTCAACGTAGAATTTTTCATTTTTTGTAATTTTCGTATTTTTTGCGATTAGGGTTTGATTCTTGACCCTAATTGTTTCCTAAGATGTTTAGGGTTTCTATGACCCTATTTATATACATGTTGGATCTGATTTTTACAGGGCCACAAAATATATTATTTTAAAATTTATGAACATTTTTTTTGGGACCCAGCATGGGCTCTACAAAAAATATTGTGGATAGTAAAATGGTTAGATGTAGTGTACCTATACTTAAAATGTAGTGAATCAGCTCCAACAAATATCGGTAAGTATTATTTCTTGATTCGTAGAGGCGAAATTGCTGTGAAACTGTGCAGTTGCGCAGTTTCGTCCCTACAAATCAAGAAATAATATTTACTAATATCCGTTGGAACTGATTTTTTACGAGACCCCATAAAATATTATTCTAAAATTTATGGACATTTTTTTAAAATCCAGAGTGAGCTCTAAAAAAAATATAATGGATAATATAATAAATAGACAACGGTAGTGTATGTACCATCTCTCTAACTCTCTGAATCATTGATCACGGGAAAAAGGGATAACTACGAAGCAGCAAAGTCCTTAAGGCCCCGTTCTAGAAATCTTCTTAAAAAATAAGCAGCTTATTTCATATTTTCAAACTCAAAAATAATGTTAATGAAAAATAAATTTTCAATTTTTTTCGTATCGTATAAAAGATCTCGATGAGATCTTTCAAATAAGATTCATATTGCATATTTTTAGATTTCAATAAGCTCATAATTTTGAGCTTGAAATTGCCTTCTTAAAAAATAAGGACTTATTTTGCGTTGCGGAACGGGGCCCCTCTCTCTCTCTCTTTCTCTCTCTCCTCAATATTCTCAGCTCTTTTCCTTCTTTTTCCATACAAAAAGCCGAGAGCAAAATTCATTCAAGCAAAGCCAAAAGGCACTTACAAGTGGTTACATCATTACAATGCAGTGGAAATAACCTATTCTACCAATCTATCACAAAAGAAACCATCCTAAACAAATTGAAAATCAAAGTCTCTGCCCATACACGATCCTCAATCTCAATTTGCACATCCCGCAAAATAGACCTAAATTAAATCCCGGTTAAAAGCAACAGAAAATCTCTCCCCCCTACACTACACATGAGAACAAAAAGCAAATTAAGCCACCATGAGAATAAAAACAAGCCAACCAAAAGCCAAGACAAAGCAAACCGGTTAGTCTCTAATTAGCTTGTCACCGCCTACTGATCAATTGTCGAGTCGACGAATCAACGCCCAGACTCGTGCAGCGGGTCACGACTGCCTCGGGGCGTAGTTGTCTTTGCGTAGGCTTTAATTGGGTGACATGGAAGGGAAGAACAGATCAGAAACTAGGAACAGATCTTGTCACATTATAACAACCTCAAAAAACCTGAAACAGAATCACACTAGAAAGGATGGCTAAGAGCATCTCCTACCAAATTTTGGAAAAACGAAGGCTGGTGGTCAACAAGAAGAAAAGTGGAGGAATTGGAGTTTTCCCAGAAAATAAAAATGTCAGAGAAGAAAACATCTCACAAAGAAGGCGAAAACCTGACAAACGACCCAAGGAAGAGAGAGAGAGAGAGAGAGAGACGCACACTCAGAGATGATTTATTTGCCATCAAGAAGAATCACGATACAAGCATACAAGGTAAGAACCGTGAAAGCAATCAAAGGAGAAAGTATGGCAAACAAATTGGTGTACCACTGACGCAGCCTTACTGGATCGGGCTTTGCTAACCGTCCACCGGCCTGCTGCTGCTCTGGACTCTTCATCTGCCCATTTTGAACCGTCAATATTTCCTCCAACAACATTTGCCGCACCATTAAGCTCAGTTCGTAGTGGTACTTAGCCCCCACAAGTCTTTTTATGACCATGGTGATTGCGAGCCAGAAGGATGCTGAAATCAACAGTATTTGAGAGAGTAGGACCCACCGAATCCGCTGTAAGATGAAGGAGGAGGAGGACGATGAGGTTATCAAGGAAAACATGACCGCGACAAAAAGTACGTAGGATACAAGGATCTGTCCGGCCTTTGTTTCGTTATATTGGACTAGTTTCACTTGTTTTCCGAGTGTCAAACTGTTCTCTTTGTATTTGACTTTCAGTTGTTCTACCGACAAGTACTCCATGTGCGAGAAATCACCCTTTCTAATTGGAGAGAAGAGATAGGTGTTTGTCTCAGACATAGATCGAGAAGATAGATGAGAGAGAGAGAGAGAGAAAAGAAACTACAACAACTAGTATACGATGTATATATATATAGCTCCCAGGCAAATGCAAATTAGCTGGTCTGATGGGGATTGCATGTTATGTGGTCCTATAGATAGATTCTTCCCACTAAAAGCATCCATGAGCTATTATCTCTAGATCTGAGCTCGATCTTATCTGTTAGCTCCGAGCTAGCTCTCTACTACGAATTTATTTGATTCTTTAGTACTTGTCTATCTTTAGGCCGGCTAGTACTGATCTCTTTTTCCGAGTCACGTCTGATTTGCTTAATGAAAAGTACTACTTTGATTATCATTAAACAACTGGCGGGTACAGAATCCAGGAGGAGAGCCAGAGAGAGAGAGAGAGAGAGTTGTGAAATGTGAAGTGGGTTCTCCTCCCCACCCAGCCGCTCGATCCCTTCCATGCTGTCCCTCCTCTTTTTGCCCCCTCGCCCCAAGTTCTCTTCCTTCCTCGGTCTCCTCCACTTGTGCAAAATAATGTGCATATCCAAAAAAAACAGTGGACAATGGTCACTCCACAAACACACCACCATCTACACTACTGTCATAGGACACAAACACAGTCATTACATAAATTACGTACCTTGAACTATACGCAAGTTTCAATGATATTTATCCCAATGCCACAAAAAAGCTACACTATTGTCATAATCTATTGAGTTGATCCCTTAGTGGTTCCATTGGTGACCGGAGATGAGAACCCACCATCTCCGATTAGGTTTCTGATGTGGTGGTGAGATTAAAAGAAAATCATTAACAAAAAAAAAAAGAAGTTCCAATTAAACAAGTAAACAGAGAAGGAAAGGGTAAATTTGGCAAATAAAAAAAAATATGCGGCTCTCAAATATATCTAGTGCATCATTTCCAAGATGACAGAAAAGAACAAAGGTTAATGACATCGGTGAGATGAAAGGAAATAAAGTATACAATACTACACAAGTCACATTATTAACGGTTCAGTAGTGCACCTGTTAGTGGGAGTGATATAGACATAGGGCTCACCCTTGTCATTTTATGTAGTTAAAGCTATTTATTATATTCATTCTTGTGAGGCAGGCTGTTCATGTAGAATTCAAATTGATCGGATTTCAATACCTATATTCCTAGAGTGCATTTGTCTTGAAAAAACTGTACCTCACTTTTTTATTAAAAAAAACGTAAGATCAATGCTATGTAATTGAATAGTTACCAATATTCGATTAACTTGAATTTTACGTAGATTAAGTACTCGACGAGACAAACAAGCAAAAGGAACGATTTTTTCAAACAATCATTTTTATACATTTTTTACAAATTATTAAAAGCTATAGCAAACAGTTTTATAACTTATTTTGATTTTCTAAGCCCTTAATCTAAAAAAGTTTTAATCTAAAATGGTAATTTATAAGTGCTAATAAACAGCGTCATTTTGGGTCTGACATTCGTTTTGCCAATTTTTTGTGACATTTTTGAGAAATAGCCAGAAATTTTGCCAAAAATTTGATGGTGGTGTGTGGATGCTCTAACACCATTACGTGCAAATTATACGGACTTGAAATTAAAAAAATCCATTAAGACCTATATATGGCATATATTTGATGCAATTGGATATTGTAACGTATTTCACTTAAAAGTCTAATAATAACCCAAGAACACTTTCAATGAAATAAGAAGAAGACTTTCATTCGCAATAACAAAAAGGAGAAGGAAGGGCTGTTATGAACACCGAAATGGATGGGTAGCCAATAAAATGAACTTATTTGAATTTTATATTTCATAAACCATGGGATTTTTTTAATGAGAAAAATCTTAAAATTTTATATTTCAAACCTTTGGTATGTGGCAAGCTAAGGCCATCCACAGTGGTATTTTGATTATTCATTAGCTTTTGATTATTCATTTAAGAAATTGTTAAACTTAAAAATGTTGAGATTTACAATGGTTACTTTTAGCCCATAATCAAAATAAGGAGTCCACTACAATTTCACTCTCACTCCCTCTGTTTCCGCTATTCACTTTCCTCAATTTAAGTTTTTTTTGGGGCAAAAATATATCGATTCACTCCCTTAATTTTGGAGAAAAAATTGGTGACTTCCTTCCCTCCTATTATGAATTTTGGGGAAATAAAAACGGAAAAGAAGAGTAAAATATTTTAATCCGACAACGATGAGTTGAATTGTTGATAATCAAGAGATATGAGCTTCACTTTGGAGGGAAAGAAAGCAAAATAGTTTGTGTGTGAAGTGAAAAAGATATAGAGTAGGTGAAGAAGAAAAGAAAAAAATACCAGCTAAAATACACGTGTATGCAAATTTTGAAACTAATTAACTTATGTGGTGTGAGGTACATAAATTTTGATTATTAAAAAAGTTTGTTAGTTTTGGTCATCTAAAACCCAAAATTTGATTATTATTTCTAAAGATGTTGCTAAGTTTGATTATATCATTGTGAGCCATCTTTTGCACCAAATTATTAACTTTAAAAATAATTGACTTTTGATTATACCACTTTGCATGACCTAAGGATGCTTCTCATAAAAACACCCCCTGCAATAATAGTATTAGACAAACAGAGTACCCATGCATTACAGGGGATACTAAGAATATTTGTTAATGTTAAAAATATCCCTAACATATATTAATTATCAAAACACATCATTGGCCGTCATTTTCCCTTAAAATAAAAGTCAAGCTTTCAAAAGTAGAAATGTACTTATGATCAATATGGTTTGTACAGTTATGAGGGGTCCAAGGGCAGGAATAACCCGTTAATGGAAGGGGGTTAAATACTTAGACACCCCTTCAAGTATATCTTTTTTTTTTTCGGTCATTCCTTCTACGAATTTCACCTAAGAACAAATTCTCTCATTAAAGTTTTCATTTGGAGAACCTAACTCCGTTGGACGGAATGAAAAAAAGCCCATTTTGCCCTTACATATATATACCCACAGCCATACTTCTCTCTCTGCAAATAGAATAACCAAATTTTTGCCCCAAATGCCAAACTCCATTCACAATCATAATCGGTAACAAAATCAGAACTATGGAGTAATAATTTGCAAGATCAACGCAATTATCGTGAAATCAGAACCAAGCTCATCGAAATCACTCTCCTCGGAAAACTTCCTCTTGAAAATCTACGTGATCCCGTCGATCTGAATCCCCACCGCAATGGTGGCTCCACACAGAGAGCACCATGGTCACATGACTACTCCAAAATTTTTTTTTTAAAATTGCTACTATAATTCATTTAGAAATTTTAGGTAGCCCATGATTTGAAACACTCAATCCATACATGATGAACACGCAGTTCACAAAATTTTAAACACTCAATCCATACATCAATGACTACTGATCAGTGGTAAAATTACGGTTCTTTATGTTGTTTATTTGAGACTGTTTATATACTCCCTCCAGTCTAATTCTTTTGTCCATCGTCCTATAGGACCCATGACTTTTGTGTTGGTATATAAATAGAGAACAAAATGAAACATTGCGTGTTGTGATTGATGTGGAGTATTGTTCTAAGAGCACTCAATAACCTCTTGTGGAATGGAGATTGGAAAATTAATTGCTTATAAATCCACAAACCAGACCATTGAAAACGGATTGTAATTTACAGGACCAACCCACAGTTCTCAAAAACAGAACCGAGCCATTCGATTTGGATTGATTTGGGTATGACAAAGGACTTTGGATAAAAGATAAAAAATAAAAAAAGAACAAAAGAGGACTTTGGATAAAAAAATGTGCTGGGAGATTCCTAGTACCTAACGTTAAGTGTATGTAGTATATAATACAGAAGTGGATGTACATACACTCTATCCCAATTTGAGAATCCCTAACTAAAAGAAGTGCAATTTTTGGATTAAATAAAAATAATTTACTTCAAAACACTTTAAAAAATTTCTCGTCCAATTGAATAACTAATCTATGTCTTTCATTAATTTGGTGATAAGAAACTCAAAAATCATGTGAGAAAATATGTACTTCATTTTTTTTATTTGAAATTTGCAGGTTTTTTTTGGGAAGGACTATCATTCGGACGGAAGAAATATGAATTAAATTTCGGTTGTCACTTTGTTTGAACTACGGGTACCAATAGTTGGGCGCATGTGTATGTAGCACTTTAGGAGAGCATATATAGCTGGATGCCAAAGCTAGCTATACTATGTGAGCTAGAATGGCCTCGTAACGCGCTGTCGGCACATTTCCACATGAAAACACATGGCCTTTGCATCTGCCCTGCGGGAGCCAAAGAGGACAATGGGGTTCATGTTACTGCTAATGATTTGTATCTTTAGCGCATGCACACTAGACTCTAAACTACTGTTTTTTAAGCTAAAATAACGAGAAAAACCATGGAAAGCTTCCTGCACCAGCCTAGCTAGCTACTTGCTTAGGTATTATATACATTGCACTAAAAAAGTTCGGTACTTGTTGCTATCAACTGTATGTAGCATAGCAAAACCATAAACAATATACTACTCTGTCCCATTTTTATTGTTCATTTTAATTTTTCGTGCTGTTCTTTTAACGCCTATATCTCTCAATCTACAATGTTTTTCATAATTTTGAAAATTTTGTATTATAGATCTAATCAAGAACTATCAAACAAGATCCATATTGCATATTTTTTGAGATTCATATTGAAAGATATAAACATTGAAAGAACGACACGAAAAAAAAAATAGACAATAAAAATGGGACGGAGGGAGTAGTATTATTTTCATGCCAGCACCCATTTTATTCTCTCTTTCTAAAAATTTATACTCATCTCTCCCTACTCATTAAAGACGACAAAGTACTACTCCCTTCGTCTTACTTTCATTATTTATTTTTGAATTGCGTGTCATTTTTAAATTGTTTATATCTTTTAATTTATAATATTTTTCATAATTTTAAAAATTTTGTTTTATAGAACTAATTGAGATCTATTAAACAAGATCTTTATGGCATATTTTTTGAAAATCCACACTAAAAGATATAGACAAAAGATATAAAAGATATAAAAGAGATAAACAGAATACTGAACAAAAATGAGACAGATTTGAGTATTATTAATAAAAACAACGTATAAAATGTAGAGAAAGCTTGTACAGAGCATTGTCTTGAGGCAATGGAAAAAGTGAACAAATAAAGGACACAAACTACTCCTGCTATATTATGAATAGCCAATTGACCATTGATAATAGGAATCTGATTTTAGCGGTCCAAGTTCTTTGTAATTATCTCCACTTTGTAAGTGTCGTTAGGAGTTTATTAATACAATCTTCTCCCTTTTGACAAAACAAAAAAATAAAAATTGAGACCCACTTTATACACTTTAGTCCCGATAAAACTTTTTCCTTCTGTCAATTTCTTTCTAATCTTTTTGTTTTTGGTAAATACCTTCTTTCTAGAGTCTTGCTAATGGTACAAACGTAAAGGTGCACATACGGTGTACGTCGCTGTGTGGGGCCCACTTCGGGTCCCACACGAATGATTCGGTCGGTTGATAAATTTTGAAATATTTTTTTGAGTGCCCTTGTAAAAAATCAGTTCAATTGAATATGTGTAAATACTTGATCCATTCTTCTAACTTTTCGTTGTCTAATTTCCAAATGATCGAAAGTTAGAAGACTGAATTAATTACTTACATATTCAATTGAGCTGATTTTATGAAAAAAATATTTTAAAATTTATTAACGGACCGAATCATTCATGTGGAATCCCTATTGGACCCCACACGGCGATATACACCCGCCGTGTACACCCTTACGTTTGTACCAATAGCGGGACTCGCATATTTAAATTGCATTAGATAGAAGACTTGGACTGCACATGACCTTACCAGTCACTTCATTTTTTATTTTTTTTTGGAAAGACCAGTGACGTCATTGATATTCACAATCTATCCGAAACAGTGGAGTAATGTAATTGTTTGGAGTGAGATTCCTGGAACTAGAAAAAAAAAAAAAAAAAAAAGATTCCTGGAACTAGTAATGCGGAGAGCTTTTGACTGCGGAACGGTCAAACAGCAGTCAAACAGCAGTCAAGCTGATTTACTAAAAAACAAGAAACTGTCAAACAGCAGTCCGTTATGAAAACCCCCGAAAACCGAGAATCGCCAATATCGAGGACCTGGTTATTAAAAAGAAATTAGGAATTCCTAGGGTATCCATCACAATTTTATAATAAAAAATTGTCACATTAATTAATTTTTGATTATTCATTTTAGAAATTATTTAGGTTAAAAATATAGATGTTTGCAATATGACATAGTTAAAATTAAATAATCAAAATTTATTACATGATATTTTCAAATTACAAAAAATTAAAAACTGTGAATAGTAGAAAATAATTTTTCTATAAATAGTTTTGAAACTATTGAAAACAATTGACTATAAATAGAAAATAGTTTTGAAACTATTGAAAACAATTGACTATAAATAGAAAATAGTTTTTGAAACTTTGTTTTGTAAAAAAACTGTTTCTAAAAAAAAATTTAGTAAAATATTTTTTTTCGAAAATATTATTCGAAAAGAAAGAGAAAGGAAAAGAGAAGAGGAATAAAATATTTTTGTATAATGATTGGTGTATTTGATTGAGAATATGTAGGGTCTATTAAATTTTGACAATGGTCTATTAAATTTGGTTATTGTCAAAAAGTTGCAAGTTTTGGTTATCCAAAACCCAAAATTTAATTATTTCTAAAGAGGTTGTTAAGTTTGATTATAGCATTGTGCATATTTTGCACCAACATTGTTAACTTTAAAAACCTTTTACTTTTGATTATATTATTATGGATACTCTAATAATTGATACTCAATGGGAGACAAGTGGAGTGGAGTGTAGTTTTTTTTTTTGGAACGACAAAAAGAAATTTTATTAACCTTTGAATTGTTTTTTTTTTTTTTGAAAGGCAAAAAATTTTATTAAGAACACTTGACAAAGGGTACATCAAGTTGGGGGGGGGAGAATTCCAACCAAGGTTGGAAAACAGAGGACCGAGGTCCAAACCGAAACACCTAAGGGACTCAGAGCACCCATACCTGAAATAATAAGCCCAACCCAAGAAACAAAACCTAAACCTAAACCTAAACCAAACAACCCTAATCACCACCACCACAAAGTATAACAATCCCCATCACACCACTACCGACATCAATTACGAGCATACACACACATCTAGTTCGAACACCAAAATATCATAAACACCCCAACACCACCTCCTAGACCCCAAACCCATTAGAATGCTAAAGAGGACCTATGCCGAATCCGAGACTCATTCCTTTGGAGCTTTTGGATGGAGCTTTTTCCTTTGGAGTGGAGCGAAAGGATTGTCCCTCAACATGCTTTCCAAATCCTTAGCTTCCTGTTCAATCATCTTTTTCATTCGCAATACACCGGCGTCATCATACTTAATACCTAACTTGGTGCTTGCTCGGATAGTTTCCTGAAGTTCCTCTGCAATTCTAAACTGCTCCTGGACTGGAGCATCAGCTATATAACCAGATATTTCATGAGGCGAGACTGAAGTTCAATTCGACTCAACTAGAGCCAATTCTTCACCGAAAGGCTGGCTCCTATTTTTACCATTGACCTCCTTAGGTTGAAAATCCACCATTAAATTAATCCCTCCAAATTGAGATGCTCTGATATTGTTTCCAGAATCAAAGACAGCCTGAGCCTCGTTTAGATGAGTCATGTTGATGCCTACAGAAGAGATTGGTAAAGCAGCAGCGGCAACATCTGATCTAATCAAAGCACAACTTTGCTTCTTATTTCCACCTTTCTTCTTGGATTTAGGAATGCCTAGCATGTTCTCTACCAACTTCTGCTTCCATTTTCCTTTCTCCGTATCCTTAGTCACCTCGATTGGATTGAGATCAACAACTAACTGTAGGCCCTCAACTTCCTTGTCATTCAAAAAGCCTACTTCCGAAAGATTATAAAAGCCTACATCAGGTTCTGCTCGCTCTGTAACTGTGCCAATATCCAAAGGTCCATCTTCTAAGCAAGGAAAATTATCCCTTGCAATAATAGCTCCATCATCAGCCAAGGACTGGGAAGTATCCTAAGTATCAATTTCGGTCTCAATAGGTGTAGAGAAGGCCACTAACTGATTATCCCCTTCAAGATTAGTCTCCTTGGGCTTACAATCAGCCCCACCACTTACTAAATCACAGTGGGTTGCACTCCCTTGTCCTACGATCAGCTCCACAACCGAAGAGGTTCCATTCGTATCACTTTCAGACATCGGATTACCCACTTCATCATCCTCATCATCAACCTTCTCCTCCTCCTCCTCCTCCTCTTCCTTTGATTCTTCTTCTGAATGCGAGGTAAAGTCCAGACTTAATCTGGGAATTTGTTTCTCCGCTTCATGTGGTTGGTCGCACGCATCTTCCATCACCTTAACTTTGTAACTCTTTTCTCCAACCTCAACGAAAATCCATTCATCAATTTCCTTGAAAATATTAGTGGCAATTAAAATCTTAGCCTCTGCAAAAGATGACACCTTCATCGTCGATTCATTTGTAGATATGAAAAAAACCCCATAATTCTCCAATGGATTTGAAGGAATTGTTGCTCCATCCATTGAGAGGCATTCCATAGCAACATAACCATACAAATCTTTCAGCGCATGCCGCTTGCCCATCCCATGGTTTAGATTCAGAGAACCACCTTTGAAGACATTTTTCTTCAATCAATTTCTCCATTTCCTCTCTAGATGAACAAGTTAAAATCACAGACCTTCCACCAAGCGCTTTAATATCGATATTGTCTAATCCCATTCCTGCCATTTGGACCTTTAAATCATTGATTGAAATTAACTTATGAAGTTTTGCCACTGCGCTGCGATAAAGCCACCCATTTCCAGCAGAATTTAAAGATATCCTTCGACACATTTGATCACTACTTTTTAACCCCTTCTCTGACTCCTTTTCAACACTACTGCCTTTGTTAATTTCGCCTGATACCATTTGGGCAAAAGATATTCCTTGATTGAAGCTCTTGTGACCACTTTTTCCTATGTCAAAGTGAGTACTATGATTGCCACGAATCCCTTTCAAATTTGTTCCCACATCTGAACGATTAAACATGGGAACCTTCAAAGCTGATTTGGTCATATACTGTCCAAAAGAAGCTTCTTTGACAAAAAGCTTCTTATCACTAACCCACAACCCATTGGATTTTGAAATTGCAACCCCTGCTGAAACGTGACAATCATATCTAACAAACCCAAATTTGGAACCAGTTCTTTTGCTCCGCTTATAGGGAATGAAAGCATCTTTGACAACACCATAATTATTGAAAGTTTTCCTGAGCCAACCCTGATCAACCCCCTCAGGCAAGTTGTCAATGAAAAGAGTGAACAAAGGTTGATTTTTGCTACCTAACTCCCCATTCTTATTCCTCTGCTTGTTAATCACAGGGACCCATCCTCCCTCGTTATGACTCTGAACAGCCATGGCCGCACCAAATAAAGCATACAAATACCGAATAGGGAGAAATGGAGAATACCACCGTAACTCAAAACAGCAGCTAAACAAACAGCCGAACCCACAAAACAACAAGGCACTAGCAAAGCAAAACAAACAACCAAAATCAAACCAGCAAGCAGAGAAACCAACCAAAAGACTAAAACGAGCTAACCTTATCGACGGATGAGCGGCCCAGAGCAGATCGGGGTAGTCAACCCGACGACTGCACAGAGCCCAGAAAACGGCAGAGGAAACAGCACTGGATGAAGGGCAACGGCGAAAACGAACGGGGAAGGGAAAGATTGGGCGAATGGATATCGATAGGAAGCACTGGCGAGGTTTGCCGGAGACAGGGCCGGCGATTGATGGCTAGGTTTTAGGTGGGTGGTTAGGGTTCAAAGATTAATAGGATAAGGATAGCGACAATGTCCAATCCGAGACCCAATCCCTTAGATTAGCAAGTTGTCAACCAAAGAAACACCTAAAAGGCCTAAATCCCAAATACATGGGATAAACCCAACAATTAAACTTGACGGGACGCAGCCTAGTACACCTACGGGGCCTACAAACCCAATTATAAGGGACAATCCAACACAATTAAGCCCAGAAAACACCAAAGGGGCTAGAAGCCCAGATTACAAGGGACAAGCCCACAATAGAAGCCCAAAACAAACCCTTAGAGAAACACACACATCCTTGCCACCGTCGCCCCTCAACATCCCCCACCACCACGAACTACCCGCCACCCAAACATGGCAGACCACTTCTGTTAAAGACAAACCATCACTGCCGTCTCACGGAGCCATTAGGCCAAAAGACCGATTGATCTCAGGAGATCAACCGACGGAGACACGCAGCCTAGAACAAGCACCCTCCTCCCGCCGAGCTGAACCTAGCCTAGCCGTTAGGCAAAACCGAAGAGCTCTAACAAGCAGATCGACAACCCCAGAGAGAGCAAAAAAAGGCGAAGCCCAGGAGAGATGGAGATGGCAACAGAAAGGAGAATCTGTTCTGCAATGGGAGGATGACACTCAGGAGAGATCCACATCGTGGATCCACCTCTGAGAACAGAAGGACGACGACATCACAAGCCACCATGAGCAGAGAATCGGAGCCCAACTCGCCGTAAGTTGCCGATACCAAAAACAAAGGAGGAATGCCGGAAGCAAAAAGCACCGCCGCGAACAACTTCTCAGCACCTGTAACCGAAAAAAAATACAGAAAATGGAAGGGAAAAGGAGGCCTGGGGGAGGAGGGAAGAGGCATCTCCCCCCAGGCGGAAACCTAGCTGCTGTGAAAAGATGAAGCGAGGAGAATTTTTAAAGGAAGAAAAGGAGAGTAAAATGGTTTTTTTAGTGGAGTGAAGTGTAATTGGTGTCTTACTTATACTCCTATACACACGAGTATGGTTTGATTTTCATAAGCACCCATCTCCATCCCAATTCCCATGGGATAAAGTATATTAGGTTTAACAAATGGCAACAAAAAAAATAAATTTACTCAATGAGTGTTTTGGCTAAATAATTGAGTCCGATTTATTTTTTGAATTTATTTAAAAAATCACATTTAAGTTGCATAGAGTCAAATTTCTTTGAATTATTTATTCGTTCCAACAAGAGGATTCTAAAAATTAAAAACCAAACTAATTTTTTGATCAAAGACAAATTTAATCCAAAACGCCTATCTGTTTTGGATATTTTTGTCTTTAGCGAGCTTCTTTAATATTTTGATCATAACCTTATACATTTTATATTTCTTTAGTCGAGACAAATTGATAATTCACAAAAAGTGAACACAAAACACTACAAGAAAAAGTATGTATAGTGACTAAAAAGTGGAGACAAAATTTAATTTCGTCGCTAAATGAGTATATTTGACTACAAAAAAATAAATTCGTCACTATTTTGACAATTTTTGCGACGAAATTATTTCGTCACCAATTATAACTATTTAGTGACAAAATATATTTTTGTTACCAAAGGTACCTATTTGGCGACGAAATAAATTAAATTATTGTTGCCAAAAGAGTAAAAAAGGAGACGAAATTATTTTTTGTCGCCAAAGATAACTATTTGGTGACAAAAAAAAATATTTCGTTGCCAAATATTTCGTTGCCAAATGGTTGCCTTTGGTGATGAAATTTATGAATTACGATTTGTCATCAAATATATTTCGGGCATAACTCTTTGCTCAGAACTCTGATTGAGATAATTTAAATTGGTTTTGAACAATACCATAAAGAGCTACGACTTTCATGCTTATCAAAATTGCTAATTTCAATGTTAAATGGTTCAAAATGCCGTTCAAAGTATATTTTAATGTTAAATGTATGTGTTAAATATTAGATATTTCAAACATTTTGTTTTTTTCTCAGCAAACGAAATTTTATTAATCTCGAAGGGGTACATCGAGGAAAAAACGAGAGATAAAAAGAACATCTCACTGAAAATAAAGAGATGGAACAAACAATAAAAGAAACGAAACTTCATCCAATAGAAAGTTGGATGAGGAACACCTCATAAGAGAACTATAATCTTAGCTTACGAATCCCATAAAGGTAGCCTTTAAAATCCTCGACCGTATATAGCTTGAGGTCATGCTTGGTCTTCATCCACATAGCCACCTTGCTTTTGATAAGTGTGTATATTGGAAAGTGTGTATGATATAGTTGGTTAAAGCTTGCGCTCAAAACCTAGGAGACTTGGGTTCAAAACCCAGTAGGAGCAAAACAGTAAAAAAAATTTCACATATTTTGCGACGAAAAATTTCATCACCGATGGGTCACCTTTGACGAGCCAAAGGGAATAATTTGTGAAAAAAAATTTTGTCATCAAAAAGCACAATAGGTGACAGAAAATTTCATCACCTAGTCATTTTTCCGTGACGAAATTTTTCATCACTAAAAGGTACTATAGGTGACGAAAAATAGATTTTGTCACTTGGTAAAAATTCTTGACAATCTTTAGTCGAAATTTTTTTTCGTCACCTATATTATTTGTGATGAAAAACATATATGCAATTTGTGATGATTTTCATCCGTCACCCAATGCAATTTTTATTGTCGTGAAACTAACGCTAGTTTTGGATTAAAATTATGAATTTCGATCGTAATTTTTTACTTTTTCAATTCCTCTCGTTGAGACAAAACAATAAGTTACAAAAATTTGACGCAAAACTAACAAATGTGAATAAAAACAAACAAACAAAACCAATTCCCTTTTTAAGCCAAAACCAAACCAAACAAAAGCCAAGCCGGGTTGGTCGTCGCTATGAGAAAGAGGGAGTGTGCGTGTGTGTGAGAGAGAGAGTGTGTGTGTTTGTGTTATGGGCCTATTAACAATGGTAAGAAGGGCCTCCGAGCTTTTGTTTGTGAGGAAGCACAATTTCTCTTGGATTAGTGGTGTGTGCTGTGAGGCAACTCACGACCCAGAGAATAAAACGGGCTTTTGACGCCGTGCCTTGAAATTTGTTCATTCTTGTTTTATTTACGGATTAGTGATTGTCCGTACTTATGACACTATCCATTATTTGATGACATTTTTGTAATCTTTATTATAAAACAGAAGGGTGTGGAGACAAGTTGTTAGAACGGTTTAGATTCATTTGATCCAAAGGCTGTAGTGCATCCTTCCATTTCCCGGTTAAGTGCCCAAGGTTCACCTAAAGCACACAACTGCCATCCCCTTCCAACAGGGATGCATAGTGCTATAGGCACGGGCTAGCACTAGTGTATTTATAAGAGTGTGAGTGTTTTCTTAAGAGAGTTTGAAAGCTCAAATCAGCCCTTAGATCAAATGAATTTCACTCGTTCAACTTGTGTTTGTGTGTGTTAGATAAAGATAAGGATAATTATTCTTATCCTTATCATTTTGTCATTATCATTTAGTTGTAGAATAATTATTCTTATCTTTATCTAATAGTGTGGAGGCCTACATCATTGTATTATATTAGGTAGATTGAGTTTTTAAAGTAATGCGGAAAAAAATATAAGTTGAATGACATTCGTAGTTACATAATCGGGACACATTTTGATCACTCCAAAAATTGTACATTTTCTCACACGAAGAAAGTAGAAGTCCATGGCTAATTTTTAAAGCTTTTTGCACCAAGCAAAACAATTTAATAAAATCTTTTAACCAGTGCAAAAACATTTCATAAGATATCCACACAAATTGTCATTTATTGCTCAAAAAATACACATTTTTAATAGAGAGAAACAAAACGGAAAAAGGGAGTATAAATAAATTTGATAAGTGATTAAAATTTTAATAAAGACAAAATTAAGAAAATATTTTTATTTTTAAAAAAATTATATTTTGTGTTTTTTTGGTTAAAACAACGCGAAATTCGCACTTCTTTTGACAAAAAGCCAAAAGAATTTCACAAAAGACAAGCTTTAAGAGTCAGGCTCCGTTCTAGAACACCTTCTTAAAAAATAAATACTTATTTCATATTTTTAAACTAAAAAATAATGTAAATGGAAATAATTTTTCAAATTTTTTTGCACCGTATTAAAGATCTCAATGAGATCTATCAAATAAGATACATATTGATAGGAAAATTATTTGCGTAAGCACATGATTTTTAAGCTTGAAATTACCTTCTTAAAAAATAAGTACTTATTTATAATTGTCAACGCAAATATTCTATTCTTTTCCTTTTTTTTAATATAATAAGTAATTAAAAAAAGTAGTGGACTTTCCGTCAATGGTAAAAATGAAACTTCTTCTAAGCCCTAAACTAAAACATTGATTCATGCACCACGCGGGCCCCTAAATTTGCCCAAATTTTTAGGTATTTTCTGAATAAGTGACAACGTCATTTCCGGCAAATGGAAAATCGTAAAATGCACAATTTGGTTCACCACTCGTCTTTCACTCACCCAATAAAAATGCGTTCTTATGTTCCAGCAATTAAACTTGTCATTACCAGGGCCGGCCCCGGGGTAAGCCCCGCAAGCCCGTCGGCTTGGGCAACCCCCCGGGCTAGGGCAACCCAAAAAAAAAATTTCCATGTAAATATAAATACGTATATATATTTTTCTGACCCAAACATAACAGAGAGTATTGTGCTATTAGAAGAACCGAGTTATATATATGAATCATGAAAACTTCATTTCTCCACACTAAACAACAGTTCGGTTTTTCTGTTAGACATGAAATTAACTTAGATAGTGTTATTCAAACATAGATGTCATAAATTAATAACTACAAATATTAAACTTGCAACAACACTTAACTGCTAGAGCAAAAAGGGTCTATGTCCAAAATCCAATCAATGTCGGATCAAATCACTATCCTATGCAAACGGACCGTGGTCAGCACCAGGCCAGTCCAACCCGAAAAATTCCACCACCTATCCGCTCTGGACCGGGTCATGGAACCCAACAGATCCGAATGGTGTACTATTACAAGACCCCTCCGGGTCGGGCTGTCGGGCCAGTAACCAAGAAGCTAAGAGAGTCCATATCGGAAATGCTTAACGGGTTTCCTATGGTGACAGGCCGGCTTCTGAAGAACGATGAAGGGCAGTGGATGATCAAGTGCAACGACGCACGAGTGAGACTGGTGGAGGTGCGGGCGAAAGGGAGCGTGGAGGGGAGGTTAAGGCGCGTGGACACGGAGAAGAGCTTGAGCTTGTTCATTGGGAGGATATATATTGCAAGCCCTATTTTTGGTCTACGTTTTATGTTCAGGCAAGTTTATGTTCCAAATAAGGGTTTGTTTGAAGCATTTTCCCCCTTGTTTTCCATTTTTTCAAAGGTGAATGTAATCCTAAATAAAAAGTTACCCATACAAATGAAAAAATTTAATTCATTTTGCGTGCAGTCTGCAAGCTAGTTCTGTTTTGTGGACTTACTATCGAATTTTTCATGAATGTGTAAATCCTTTTGTAATTGAGTTGACTGTTTTGCCATCGATATGTGAGAGTATTTTACAGCGAAAAGTGTACAGATTTTAAAGTACAATAATTTACAGTGGAAGAGTGAGAATTTTCTGATTCAATTTTTCATGAACGTGTAAGTCCTCTCGGAAGTGTGACAGTTTGATATATAGAAATTAAAGTAGAAGTTGAGAATCTTAACGATGGGGTCATTTCGGGAAAAAATATCCAAATTCCCTATTGGAAAGTTATGCTCATTTGCCTAATATTATAGACTTATAGTGATTAAAGTAGAGAGTAGAGTCTCTACTCGGTCCGGTTTGCCTCTAGTTCCTTCCTTCCACCTTGAACCCTTTTGGTAGGTGCAAATCCTGCGAGTTTAGAGTTGACAAAGCGTCTGTCAAATAAAAGAGAAGGGAAGCCGGTGGATTTATTTACAGTTTTTCAGCTTTTCCTTCGTAGGGTTTGCTTCTCCATATTTCTTTTTCCTCGGCTGGGTTTCTCCCAATCCGGTTACCTCTACCCGGACTCTGATTTATTACTGGTTCTTTTTCTTTGTTTTTTGTCTAGATTACCTGGTTTATATATATGAAAGACAAAATTCATGCCAGTGGGAGCTTAATTTATTTATTTATTATTCCATTGCAGCTCACTGAATTTGAAGAAGGCGGTCTAGCAATCGGCCTGAGCTGCACCCACCTCGTAGTTGATCCCCCTTCTGCTGCCATGTTCATCAAGGCATGGGCTGACATAACCCTTGGCGGCAAAATGCCCACTCCTCCTCTCTTCCAGCCAATACCCGCCAACAAAAACACCAACCACGAAACTTACACCGCCTTAATCGACCGTTACTGTTAGGACCACGGGCCACGGTCTCTCTGTGTTGGCAAATTCCAAGACAAAACACACATTTATTTGTATCTCTTTTTTATCGAGTTGTAATTTATTTGTTTTTATTATTGAAGCTAGCGAGTCTGTATAAGATTAGAGTGGAAGGAATCTTGTTGTGTAATTGAGAGTGAGCATATCAAGCGGATAAATAGGAAAGATTTGATTGTGTGAGGAAAGAATCGCTACAAATGGGAAATAGATTAAGCCGGATATTTTCCTCCATGTCTAACAAATTCATGAGATTAGCTTTCCAATTTATTGGCACTGGTGGCAGCCTTCAATTGATGTGAGGCAAAAAGGCCGAATGCCTGTCCTAATATAAAAAGACAAGTCTTCGAGGTTTTTTGAGACACGAATAGGGATAGCAACTTCATATCATTTTTGTGCGGGATATTGAAAAGGAGGGTTTTTATTCTTTTGAATCTTGGAGTAAAAAGAAGATCAATGGATCTTTGAGCGTTCAAGACAACTTCAAGAGGTTTACAACATCAACTCAGTTAATCTCTGAGCAAAGTCCTTCGGTGGATTCTGGGCGGCAAACGGAAGGCTTGTGGATTCAAGGCAGCGGCGGTCAAGCATTCAGAGAGGTGTACGTGGATTCGGCAAGAGCGTCTAGGTTTAGGTTTGTGGAGTTCAAACTTATCATAAGAGTTCTTGTAACCTCGTGTTTAGTAGTGTTTGATTCCTTCCCGTGGTTTTTCCCGTTTTGGGTTTTCCACGTTTATCTTGTGTTCATCTCTTTATTGCTTCTCGTTCGTGTGATTAGCTTATATATTGATTGGTGGATTTATTTATTAAAAAGATAAGAAATAGCAAATATTTTTAAGCCTAGTTGATCTAGGATTTTTCAATTGGTATCAGAGCAGGTCGCTCATAATATTAGGGTTTATTCCTAGAGCGGATCCTTTTTTTTTTTAAATTTGCTATTGTGGAAAATTCTAATTTTCATAACTCTGCTGTTGCGAAACCTCCTATTTTAGATGGGTCTAATTATGCATACTGGAAAGCTAGGATGAAGGCTTATTTGAAGTCTCAAAATAATCGAGTCTGGCTCTCAGTTGTTAATGGTTATACCGAGCCTACCTCCACTGTGGATGGTAAAATTGTTCGAAAGCCTTATGAGTCATGGACCAACGGCGATCATCAGAATGAAACATATAATTCATGTGCTCTTAATGCTATTTTTGGTTGTGTGTCTTTGCCTGAATTTCAACGTATTTCCACTTGTGAAATTGCTAAGGATGCATGGGATATTTTAGCCATTACTCATGAGGGGAATAGTCAGGTGAGGCAACAAAAACTTCAAAGCATCATAACTGAATTTGAGATGATCAGGATGAAAGATAATGAGATGTTTGGTGAGTTTTATGGTAGGTTGAGCGAAGTGGTGAACTCAAGCTTTAAACTAGGTGAGCCTATCTCTCAGGAAAAAATTATTAAGAAAATCATGCATTCATTACCTGAGAGGTTTATTACAAAAGTTGAAGTTCTTGAATGCATGCCTAATTTTGATTCCATGAAGGTTGAGAAAATTGTTGGTCACCTCTTAACTTTTGAAACTAAATTGTCACAATATGGACCTCGAAAAGAGAAAAATAAAAACGAGGAAAAATCCTTGGCTTTTTCTAGTTTTAAAGATAGTTTAAAAGTCTCGGATAGTGATGATGATGAATTGGATCAAGAGGAAATGGCATTATTTGTTAAAAAATTTGGAAAGTTTTTTAAAAAGAATAAAACCTTTGGTCCTAGTTCGAAAGATAGGAATGGTAGGTCTTTCAAGGGTAAAGAGAGGAAAGAGAGCAAATCATCGGGTCCCCAATGTTACGAGTGCATGGGGTTTGGTCATATTGCCCAAGATTTTGCTAACAAACTGAAAAATAAATCTTATAATGTCAGGACTTGGGATGATAGTGACCCTGATGAAGAAGAAAATTGTGGGGGGAATAGTAAAGTCGTGGCTTTAGGAGCTTCTTTGGATCCTCATGTGAGTGAGTCTAAATTTGGAGATGGGAGAGTGAATGATGATGATTCAAGCAATAGTGAAAGTGAGGATCGGAGGAAGAGAGTTTGCAAAAAGCATATAATAAACTTTTCAAAGAAAGTTTGAGGTTGACTAAGACTAACATTAAGCTATCTAGTGAAGTGAAGTTGAGTGATGAGTCTTGCGTGAAACTCAAGCAAGAGCTTTTGGAAACTCAAGCTCGGGAGAGTCAAGTTGAGAATAATAGGGACTCTTTATTTAATGAACTTGTGGAGATTAAAAGCATGAATATGAAACTTGGTATTGATTTGCATGCTTCTTTTGAATCTGACAAATTACTTGAGTTAAAAGTAGCTAATTTGCAAGCTGAGCTTGACAAGGCCAATGCTATTTTTGAAAGAATGAATGCAGGTTCAAAGAAATTAGAAGACATTCTTGGTGCTCAAAGACAAACGAGTGATAAGTCAGGCCTTGGCTTTCATGGAGTTTCGTCATCTGAACAACTTGCAGGTAAAGTAAATGAAGCAAAATCTAAAGAGGTAAATCCTAAACCTAATAGCTTTAATTCTGCTAAGAAGCCTCTTCATATTAGAAAAACTAATGGTGCGAGGTTTGTTCCTATATGTCATTACTGTAATATTAAAGGGCACATTAGACCAAATTGCTTCGAACTGCATGGATATCCATCTATTGCTCACAGCTTTGTTAGTCGTAATAATATTGATCGTTTTGAAACAGTTACAAATCATGACAAAATTAAAAAATCTTGGGCCATGTATACTGAGTATGATAATGTTAGGAATCTGACATTTAAGGATATGAATTCTCAACCTATGCCTAACAAACGGAGTCAAATTGGTCCTATTAAAACAAGAGCTATTTGGGTGAGGAGTTCAGACTTGAGATCTTACGCGAATTCTACCAACCATTTAGATGACTCTGGATCATCTGGAGGAGTAGACCTTGCCTTTTAAAGGCTTGCTCTTAATTAATTGCATCCAAAGTCTAGGTTGATTTTCTTGTCTATCCTATACCTAGAGCTATGAGTTTTTTTTGGTGCTTAGTTTCTTATCGCACTTCGTTTATATTGGTGTTTTTTTTTTTCTTCTATTGTTTCTTAGACTATTGTTTTTTTTAAAAGCCAAAACGATTTTCTTTTTGATATATGATTGAAAAGACAAAAACATTCACATATACCAAAAAAAAAAAAAAGGGGGCAAAATTTTCTTCACACTGCGCATGCTGCACTTCTTGATGTCGTTGCTATATCTCATACTAGTGCATCTCATGATTCGTACTTGTCATGCATGCCTTTTCAAGAGCTACTTTCATGAGAATTTCATCGAAAAATTATGTGTATGGCAGTCATTGCATGTGTTTGTACACGCCCATTGATAGCCTTGAGAAGTTAATCCTTATCTCTTTGGGTGAGTATTTGTCCTTGTGGTGGATACCGTATGTCACTTACTTTGGGTATTGACCTTTGACTTGCATACCCCATGTGAGGTCGATTGGCTCGGTTTAATGGGTTAAAAAAAAAATAAGGAAACATATAAACAATTGAAAGACCTGAGGAAAGGGCTACCTCTATGTGCACGTGTAAGCTACCATGACTTGCACCTCATATATTCTCTTTTTGCGTCATGGATTTAAGCTACGGCCTTAGATGTGTGAAAGCCGCCCATGACGGTGCAAAAATATTGTATGATTATTTGGTATAAGGTTGGCATCTCTTGAGGAGGAGAATATCATGTTATATACTCACTTAACCCCGTTTTTATATGATCATAATTCATGCGGGTTGGAGTTGGTCTGCCGCCCTTGTGGAGGATGATGTAAATTGGTCCCCTCTTGGTTGATATGACCTCATAGGGATGAGTTGATTCTATTGTTAAGGCTATCATTGCACACACTCACTATGACACTTGCATGCTTTCATACCCACGGTTGTTCTTTGAAATTTTCTTAGGGTAGCTCCTTTGAAAGCAATCATAACTTGGGGTACCATGCGATGTTTCTTTTGTATGGGATATGTCTTAGTGATTGAGTGCTTCATGTTATATTCTTTTGTCTCGTTGAGATCCCTCTTTATGGGTATATATGGCGGAATGTAATGAGGGGGAGCATTTCTTTGTTTAGTGAGTGGGAGTATCTTGGTTTCATCGATATATTTGTGTTTATGCCTAGTCTATATGTTGTACATTTATCGCTGTTTTTTTCTTTGTCAATCCATGACAAAAAGGGGGAGAAATTTGTTCGCTTATAACAGATTATGTCTTTTAGTGTTTTTGCAGCTTCACAGGTCATGACCTCAATCTGTTAGGGGATAAGTTTTTAGTGTTGAGTATGTTTTGTCATGGAAGTGCCAAAGGGGGAGATTGTTAGGACCACGGGCCACGGTCTCTCTGTGTTGGCAAATTCCAAGACAAAACACACATTTATTTGTATCTCTTTTTTATCGAGTTGTAATTTATTTTTTTTATTATTGAAGCTAGCGAGTCTGTATAAGATTAGAGTGGAAGGAATCTTGTTGTGTAATTGAGAGTGAGCATATCAAGCGGATAAATAGGAAAGATTTGATTGTGTGAGGAAAGAATCGCTACAAATGGAAAACAGATTAAGCCGGATATTTTCCTCCATGTCTAACAAATTCATGAGATTAGCTTTCCAATTTATTGGCACTGGTGGCAGCCTTCAATTGATGTGAGGCAAAAAGGCCGAATGCCTGTCCTAATATAAAAAGACAAGTCTTCGAGGTTTTTTGAGACACGAATAGGGACAGCAACTTCATATCATTTTTGTGCAGGATATTGAAAAGGAGGGTTTTTATTCTTTTGAATCTTGGAGTAAAAAGAAGATCAATGGATCTTTGAGCGTTCAAGACAACTTCAAGAGGTTTCCAACATCAACTCAGTTAATCTCTGAGCAAAGTCCTTCGGTGGATTCCGGGCGGCAAACGGAAGGCTTATGGATTCAAGGCAGCGGCGGTCAAGCATTCAGAGAGGTGTACGTGGATTCGGCAAGAGCGTCTAGGTTTAGGTTTGTGGAGTTCAAACTTATCGTAAGAGTTCTTGTAACCTCGTGTTTAGTAGTGTTTGATTCCTTCCCGTGGTTTTTCCCGTTTTGGGTTTTCCACGTATATCTTGTGTTCATCTCTTTATTGCTTCTCGTTCGTGTGATTAGCTTATATATTGATTGGTGGATTTATTTATTAAAAAGATAAGAAATAGCAAATATTTTTAAGCCTAGTTGATCTAGGATTTTTCAGTTACAAAACATCAATACGAAATCCAACTCCTGACATGGCTAAGCAACATGCAGCTATTACATTCAGGTTTACATACGAAATGGTGCAATCCTATATAGCCATGGCTAAAACTGTAGGTGCACTCGATGATTCATCCCTGACGCCCATTGAAGCCCTAGCTGGGCTATTTGGGGTTTGCGTGGGCAAAACAAAAGGAGAAGGAAATGGGACCACAACAAACGTGTCTATAAGTTTGGATATTGTAGACACCCCAATCTGGACTTTCCAAATTAGTTTACTTTCGGTATTTGATTCCCCAATGATGAAATGGATCAAGAACACTCCAGGAATGATAGCATGTTTGAGCTTTGATTGTTTGACACACTTTTGAACCTAACCTAACCTAAGCCAATTCAAAAGTCAGAAAACCTGCCGCACGCGTTGGTCCAAAACCACAGCACTTTGGTCCAAGTGCCACGTGTTGGTCAACAGTCAAAATTTGACAATTGACTGGTACAGGGTTACTTGAACCTACGCGCACAACTCCACCACCCGCACGTGCTGGTTAAATCCCGTCCCATCACCTTTATTCAGTCATGATCAAGAGGACTTTTGGGGCCAGTGGAAGGCTTTGTTTGGTCCAAAGAGCAGTTTTCACTAGGGGACAGCCCTTTCACCCTTTATTTCACCTTTTCCCTCTCATTGGACCCTCTCATCCAATGAGGGGGAAGGCTTTGGGCCAAAGCCACCAGTCATTACTTGGCTAGTGTAGTCTTCTTTCACCCCCATTGCCCTATATATTCTCTTTTCTCACACACAAGTAAAGGGTTCCAAGGTGACAAAAGTTCTCTAGCACAAGGTTCAAACCCTAAGCCTCTTGTTCATCTCTCTCTTGCAAAAGAAGGACCTTAACAAGCAATACACTTGTTTTCCACGCATCAAGCACCTCCATCCAACCCTTCAAGTTCAAAGCTCAATCGCACCTTTTCAAACCCTAGAACCAAAGGTATAACACATTCTGTTTTGATCCCTGAGGGGGGCTGACAAGGTCAAGGCTGGTAATCAATACCAAGTGTTAACTCTAAAGCTAGCAGGGTTTCAAAAACCGTGTGGACAGGAGACTTGCGTGTGTCGGTCAATAGCTCGCGTGTGCCACTCTTTGGCTGTGCACGCAGATCTGCATGAGGGCAGGGGTCTTGTTCTTTTATGCTGTTTTCTTTGCATATACATTACTGTGAGCATGTTAAAAACCACTCTACTGTTTTCCTTTGTAAAAGCTGCTAGTTTTTAGTTAATATTTTTACCTGCTGCAATGGAATATCCCTGGGGCCATCCTGGATATGTTTCGGAACTCAGAAATATATGAAACGAAGCACTGGTTTATTGACTCAAACCTGCGCGCAGCAGTGGTCTACTCGCGTGCAGGTCCAGTCTCGACCAATGGTTGGCCTTTATATGGGTAACTAGGTCTTGGCCTCTGTTTTTGTCCCCACACTATTTATGGGGTGTTTTATTCATTTGGTAGCTTTGTAGCCCATTCAAACTGCATGTAATTGTATATTAACTGCCATATGAACTGCGTGGTTTGTTCTAGGTGTTCACTGGTCATTTCCAAAGACCATAGGGATGAAAAAAAGAACTGTGGGTTTAAGCTTACTAGCGCGCGCAGGTTATGGTGTGGCGTGAGTAGGTTGGGTCTGCATGCAATGACTTGATCAGTGCATATTGATTTCTTCCAGCGCACAACACTCTAAAGCGGGGGCCTTCCAGTCTATTTAAACTCCCACAGGAGTTTATTTTCATCATATACAAGTTGTTTCAATAAGCGAGTATGCCATCCATCACATCTTGCAAACCTATTACAATTTTAATTCCCTTAAACTGTTTTCCCACCCTAACTGGCTAAAAAATGATTAATGAGAGAGAATCGCAAACGTTTTACAAATGCCCGAGTAGAGACCGATCTCTGGATTGGGCGAGAGGGGGTGCCTTAAAACCCTTCCCCTCTCGTAACCTGACTCCCGAACCTACGATATCAAAGGTGACGACGGATTAGTCTACAAAGCCTTTTTCAAACCAAACAACGTAGCAAGCCTTTCATGTTCGATTCCTTGGGTGTCGGACCTTCAAATTTAAGTGGCGACTCTGAATTGAGTGTTTTGCTACGCTCTAAAGAGGGGTGCACTCGATGCGATTTTCGAAGCGTGTGCCCACAGATATGAGGGAAACCCTAGGTTTGGACATGGGTTTCTTTGGAAATTGCATGGTATACCATAAAGTTCCTGCATGGGAATGTTTGGGAGATCAAAATGGATCGTCAGAAGCAGCTTTTGCTATAGGGGAAGCAATGAAGAAGATGGAAAATAAAAGGATACTCGATTTGATTAAGCGGTTGGAAGGTGATAATTTTGAATCCTATTCAATATCCACAATTAGCAGTCGAGACTTAATTTGTGCTAAATTAGATAACGTGGAGTCAAATTCAACCATATTTGAAAAATGTTGTGATCCGATTCAAGTTTCTTGTTACATTGAGCCTGTGTTGGGAGAAGGGCAAGTACTAATCCTTCCATCGCCACCGGGGGAGGGTGGATTTAGTAGAGTGGCTATGGTTATGCTACCAAAGGACGAGGTTGTCAAGTTGTGTGAAGATACTCTTCTCCTCCAATTTAACCCGACTATTTTGAGGGGAATATGCAAATCATGAAATATTGTTTAAGTTCATACAACTGTACAAGGTAATGAAATATTGTTTAAGTCTCATGTTGTTTTTGATTGTCTTGACAGTTAACCCTATAAAAGACATAGCAAACCATACATGGCCATGAGCTAGATAATAGAAACAATTAGCGTATCAAAAAAATGGATGTATAAAATTGGCAGTTTGGTTCCTCCAAGCACGATTTCAAACATAAACAAGTCCTTCTCTGTAGAATCATCTCGCTATACAAAAACTTACAGTAGTTACTATTACTATGCAATCAGATGACTCATAGTCGAATGCACAAATATACAAGGCGAATAGACTTTCTAAAATCTACAAAATTTCTGAAGACAAGTATGTATCATCAAGCTTAAATTTTATCTTACATGCTAATTTAAGAAAGGAAACAGATGAAGTTGAATTTACGTGCCTCCTTTAGAAACAAAAGTAGTATCTAATTGTTCAGAATTTTAAGCAATCTACAATACAAGTAATGAAAGAAGCTCTCACAGACATAAAGTCCTCAACTAGGAGTGGCTCCAGGTTTAATCAAAACAATTTACTAGCAAAACGCGATGTCGTGCCAAACTATGATCCGTTGAATATTTAATGTTCATCTGAGCAGATAACATAGTTGATAGCATTTGGGGCACAACTACGTTAGGTGTCAAATCCAGTTCCCCTGACCTTAATCTAACCTACAAAAATCACCATATACCCAGTTTTGACATACCGAACCGAACACAATACAAGAACACAGAACCGATCAAATCCAGTAGGGGAAACATATAAAACTAAAATCAAAACAATCTAATACAAACCAAAACAAAGGTAGTTAATCAGGATCAAAATCAAAACCAACCTGTAACCGAACCAAATGCTACAACCTACAAAATGCATTTATAGCCTACAAAATGCTTTGCATTTATAAGTCCCATAATTTTTTTTTTCTAATTACAATCCATCAAGGAAAATAAAGAAATAATCAGCAGTAATTTAGCCCATGCAAGAGAAATTGTCAATACTAACCAGATTATCCTCTCATTCGAACAACCAATTTGGGGTTTTGCTTTAAATCTTCTACCTGTTTAGTCTACTGACACACACCGGCTTCGAGGACTTGTATAAACCACGGATGGATCAACATTCAGTACGTCTGGATTTTCTCTCAAAAACTCCGTACTTCATGCTATCAAACAACTCTAGCAACAGCGGCAACAGAAGAGCTTCAGGTTCAGAGAGATCGAACCCAGAACTTGAGATAAACAGTACTCTGTGCATGTGTGTGCTCCAAATCGCGTTACCACCAAACAGAGACAGAGAGAGAGAGAGAGAGAGAGAGAGAGAGAGAGAGAGAGAGACCATGTATACCTGCGACGTGAGAGATCGACAACCAGTGAAGATGCCGGTGAGAGATCGACGACGATTAGAAAGAAATCAGGATTTGGGGCTTTTCATCTTAAGGGATTTCGTTTGGGGGCGGAGGAAATTTGGGAGGGTAGTTCAAAAGAAAGTGAAAAAAGGACGAGGGAAATATAGACAAGATTTTGGGTATACAATAGACGACGTAGTCTTAGGAGGGATGAAATTTGGCAGGTGTTTCTGGAACAATGGACGTGCATAATCACCACATTTTCTTGTAGTGATTCGGATCTCTACTCGATTATCTAAATCATTCATCTTGCAGAACTCATCAAATTGAATCTCCACGCAAAAGTTCAAATTGATCGGACATCCGCAACTACCTCATCAAAATACTTTTATACAATAAAAAAATTAGATGAGTGTAATCATTTTTTTGGCATGAATAAACTATTCCAATGAGGTGGTTACATGTGTCCGTTAAACTTCATTTTCGGTAGGAATGATCAGTAGTACAAGGTACAAATGATAGACGGTTTTGATCGCGAATAAATACCTTGAGCGGTGTTGTGGTGGTGTATTATGAGACTTTAATACCTCCTGATGCATTGAATGTCTTCCGATCAAGTAGTTGTTGATATCCGATGATCTTCTATTTGGGTGACACTTATTGAATTGGTAGAATATGAAATTCTAACGGTTTAGATCGCCCATTATAATAATAGACTCAATAATGACCCATAGAATCTATATATTCAACTTACTTGTTAGTAAACTAGTTGTGTGCCATAGGTGAATGTACAGTAGCCACGTAACTACAATACAATCATGACGATCGATACCGTTGATTTCCTTGAGCTTGTCGATTAAATCATTCACGTGAATTTTTGGCTCAATCGGTTTAAAAAACCCCCTTCATCGGTATCCAAAATTGTTCATAAAATGAAAATTTTAAGTTTGATCAAGTATCTAACGATACACGATCAACTTCCTTCTTGGTACAAAGCGATTTAGTTCATATTACATAAAAAATAGACGATTTCGATCGCAAAAGAAGGCCTCGTGCAGTGCACTATAAGACTTTAATTTCTTTGAACGCGTTTTTTTTTTTTTGCAGTAACACCGATTCCTCGCAAACTATACTTTTAACTGTTGGATGAACTAAAATAGCCAAAAAAGGAAGTTTAGACTTATAGCGACAAATTTATTATTTTCTTGCAAAAAATTGGTTTTTTGCGAGGAACACAATTTCCCGCAAAAAGTAACCATAGTCTTTAGCGACGAATTCTTTTATTTCCTCGCAAATAACCAATGTTTTTGCGAGAAAACTAATTCTTCGCAAAAGGTTTTCAACTTTAGCATCCCAATAAATTTGCCACAAAAAATCACTATAGGCTTTTGGCGACAAAATACCTTATTTCCTCGCAAATTCATTTTTCCCGCCTACATAAAAAATTCCCGTCACATTTTTTGCGACAACAATTAGCGAGGATTTTAGAAACTTCGTCGCAAAAACTCTTTAGCGACAAGTGAATAGCGAGGAAAATATGCCTTCCACGCAAAAAAACACCATTAGCGAGCAAACAATAATTTCCTCGCCAAAACTCTTCCTTTAGCGAGGAAATAGACATCCTCGCTAAAAAATTCCTCGCAGAACGGCTAATTTCTTGTAGTGAGATTACGAAATATCGTTTCAGTTCATACAACTATACAAGGTGATGGATTGTAATGTGGGTAACAAAATGTACCATTTGACTCCCTTCAAGATAGTTATAATATATATGCATAAATAAATAAATAAATAAATAAGAACACCTAGTATATATATTTGTGTGTGTCTAGATATATAAATGTACCAACTAAGATGTTACTGTAACAGCCATGCAATTTACTATATAAGAGATAGAATTGTGAGCAGTACGAGTGAAAAATCTCAAGAAAATTATTGTGACTCGTGAAATGAACAAATAATTATTGCGGTTATGTTTACAATTAATTAGAGTTTCATTTATTTGTTTCGAATAAAATGATTTCTAAAAATGGATGTCAAGGAAATATGACATAAGGACTCAAGAGCATGTACGGAGTATGCTCCCAAACTTCTGTCGAATAATTTCTTTACGATGGAGCAATAATTCAATATCCCGCTTATGTGACAGTGTTTTTGAAAGGTGAAATTCGGGGTGGAACTTATAATTCAAGCGAGACAAGTCGAACCATTGCTCACAAAACTGTATATTAGATTGTGGGACATATTATGTGAGAGCAAGGATCATTAGTCATTACTATTTGAATACTCAGTTGATTTAACTCTTACTATATGTTACATGAACGTTCCAGAATAGAAATAAATGAATTTTTGTTATCTCTTCATCATTCAGATTAAAAGTACAACGTGATTAATTTCAATGCAGTCGTCATTTTTCTCATCTCGTATGAGAAAAAGGAGATAAAGTTGTATATGGTAATTAACTAGTCATCAGTCAAGGAAACTCTGTTAGTAATTTATTTTAATCAACGGGTATCTGTAATCTTAACGTGGGGAAATTAATAAGTATTTAATATTATGGAGCTCGTAATATAATTTTAAATAAGGACAGGAGTGCAATTATAATTCTGTAGTGAGGTGAATTATAATTAGTGAAATAAGAAATAGAATCTTGGTGGGATTAGGTTTTCTTATGTACACTGGAAGCCCAGATTTATTACTCCTTAGGTCCCTATCGTAGCCCTATATATATGCGTTATGCTCTCTAGGTCAGATTGGACGTTGTTCTATTATTCAGAAAATAGAGGCAGACTTAGAGATAGCAAACAGATCACGAAAGGGTTCACACTCGGTTCGTGTTCTAGACGTGTGGGGAATACGATAGAAGATCGTAAGGTACGATCGAGCAGTATTCATGGTTTATAGCAAGGCGTGCTATAACAAGTTCAACCAGCGTTCGTGTCGCAGGGAGTTGTGGTAAAACCCTAATTCCGCCTTGTAGGGTTTTTTGCAATTTTTATTGTCTAATCTGTACGCGTTATTACTGGGTCTTGGGGATTCGGTTTCCTAACAGTGGTATCAGAGCCAGGTTGTAATCACGCGTATGGATTAAACAGGTCATGTTGTCCGTAGGTTATAGAGAATAGAACGTAGAACTGTGCTAACCCTGTTTTGCAGCATTCTTACCCAGCTATTATGGTCACATGTTTTTTTTGTTGATTTTATGTGATTGGATCCCACGATATTTTTTTCAAGGTTATTGTTATTTATTGGGTACTACGATTATTTTTCGTGGTTGTAATAATTAACATAGCATGTGTTATTTATTGGGTGCCACGATTATTTTTCGTGGTTGTAATAATTAACGTAACATGTGAACTCCAATGGAGGCATAAGATCAATGTTTGTATGTTTCTTCGATTGTAATAGCATACAGTTATTCGGAGATCGAAGATGATAAATACAAAAGATACAAGTTGTATGGCTTGCAACAGATTTTTTTTCAGATTCGTAGGGTCTGATTGCAGGGCTATTTTGACCCAGTAAACGTTGGAATTAGAAAATCTGTTCTTCACAAAAATTGTAGATAATTGAATTTAGAATCCAACCCAAGTTGAATCACTTCATTTGGAGATCAGATGAGGAAGATATGACCAAAATACTGGCTGTGCAATTTACGCGGAAATATGTCAAATCCGAATTTTCTTGCTTAAGCACAGTTGGATTTTGGTTTCCTTGATTGATTCAAAGTATCTAAACCTTCCACACAAATATAGTTTGAAGGATTTCAAGTTTGGAAAGATTGCTTATGAATTTCAAGTTTGGAAGGACTCATTATTACTTAAGGATTTCAAGTTTGGAAGGATTCCTTATTGCTCAAAGATTGCATCTTTGACCATAATAGCTGGATTCCTTATCTTGTGTTTCCTTATTATTTTTGTTTCCATAATGTTTGCATATGTGATAGTTTACCATATTGGGACAACATGGTGATAATTGGCTTTGACATATATCGCGATTTTGCAAACTCGAAAAGTTTGATAACCCTCACAAATTATTCTTTAAATAACTAAGTGGGAGAGGGAGTTTATTTTTATAAATCCCACGGTCTCCATTACTAGTATGTAGATGATGTAATTAATTTTGTGTGATGGTTTTAGAACCTTCCCCTTCCATCGGGCAAATTATTTATGGACTTATCGATACAAACTTCCTTAAAGGATAGATTTATGATAATTGTTGTGTGAATTACTTCTCCATCTGAGATAATTCATAACGGAACAATGGGTCATGGGGCTAGGTAATGGTATACACTTAGCTGTAAATAATAATATCCTCACCATCTGAGTCACTATTATTATTTATAGGACTGAAAAGAAATTTAGCTATTTAATTTGCTTGGTATGGTCTAGTGTCTAGATAGTAAAATTAAAAGGTTGTGCCTATCTACACGAATGATGAAGAGTAGACGACCTTCCCATCGAGGCATGTTCTTCACGGTGTGTAGGGTTGCCAATATTTTTCTTTTAACATGTGGTTGAGGGAACCAATATTAAAATAAAATTCAAGGTTTTATTACCCTTCATAATTGATTGTTATGTTATTTGATTCTCAGATTCAAAAATGGGCTCTTTCAATCCATTTGCTATTATTCTCAAAGAAAATAAACTTACTGGACAAAACTATGTCGACTGAAAAAGAAACTTGGATATTGTGCTAACTGCTGAAGGGCACAAATTTATTTTGTCTGATGATTGCCCTCTAAAACTTGATGAGAATACCACAGAGCAGGAAGCAAAGCCTTATAAGGATTGGCTTAAGGCTGATGAGATGGTGCGGTGTCATATTTTGGCTTCTATGTCAAATATATTGCAACATCAGCATCAGTCTATGGAAACTGCGTACGATATGATGTTGAATCTCAAAGAAATGTTTGGGGATCAAAATCATGCAGTAAGGCTAGTTGCTATGAAAGAATTGGTGAGTATCACCCATGTTGAAGGGACCCCGATTAGGGATCATGTTCTCAAGATCATAGCTCTTCTTAATGAACTAGAGATCCTTGGAGCTGAAATTGATAGGGAAATCCAGATCGTTTTCGTTCTTAACTCACTGCAGTCTGAGAGTTTTAAGTAATTTCACCTGAACTATTATATGAACAAAATGTATTTATCTTTGGCGAAACTTCTTAAGAAACTCCAAGCAACTGAGGGTCTTTTGGTTGTGAAGAAACCACCATCAGTGTTAGTGGCAGAGAAGGTTTCTACTTCTAAGCTGAAAGGCAAGAAGAAGCAGAATAAGTCTCAGAAAAAAGGTTATGGAGGCAGTTTATGCGCCTCAAGGTAGAGTGAAAAAGTCGGCGGGCAAGTGTTTTCACTACAAGCAGCAAGAACACTGGAAGAATGAATGTCTATTCTATCTCAATAAAGTGAATAATCAAGATAGATCTTTTCACTAGTCATTGAATTATGTTTAGTGGTGTTATCTACCAGTACCTGGTGTGTAGATATGAGAACCACTAATCATATTTGCAATTTGTTGCATGGGTTCCAGGAAACCAGAAGACTCGATGATGGAGAGATTTATGTACACATGGGAAATGCTACGAGAGTGGCAGGCTAGCAGCAGTTGCAATAGGAAATATTTTTTTAAATTTTAGTAGTAATAGGAGTTTAATTTTGAGAGATTATCTTTATGTTCCTACTATTAGAAGAAATTTGGTTTCAGTTTCTAAGTTAATTAAGGATGGATATTTGGTTTATTTTAGTAACTATGTCGTTATTAAGTTAAATAAACGTTTTATCTATTCTGGTTCATTGGTGGATGATCTCTACATTATTAATCATATATTTCCTATAGTGCAACTGCATGAATTGAATAATACTAATTGTATGCCATGTAAGAGAAATAAACCTTCTAAATTGAACCAAACGTATTTTTGGCACTTATGACTTGGTCATATTAATCTGAATAAGATTTTTAGACTGGTCAGGCATGGACCTTTAGGTTCATTGGAAGTTGAGGAACTTCTAGTCTGTGAATCCTATTTAGAAGGTAAGATGACCAAAAGATTTTTTTATCAGCAAAAGGATATAGAGCCAAAGAGCCGTTAGACATGGTTCACTTTATTTGTGTGGGCCTATAAATGTCCAAGCTAGAGGTATTTTTGAGTACTTTGTCTCTTTTATTGACAATTACTCAAGGTATGGATACATTTATTTGATGCGCCGTAAGTCCGAATGCTTTGAGAAATTCAGGGAGTATAGGGCAGAAACGGAGAAGCGTCTAGGTGAATGTTTCAAGACACTGCGATCTGATTGTTGTGGCGAATACCTCTTGGAAGAGTTTAAAGACTACTTGTCAGCTGAAGGAATTACATCCCAGTTGTCAGCTACAGGTATGCCACAATAAAATGGTATAGTAGAGAGAAGGAATAAGACTCTTATGGATATGGTCAGATCATTGATGAGTTATTCAGATTTAGCAATTTCGTTTTGGGGGCATGTACTAGAAACAACAATATACATTCTTAATTTGGTACCATCTAAGTCAGTACCATCTACACCCGTAGAACTGTGGACTGGGCGCAAATCTAGTCTGCAGCATGTTCGGGTTTGGGGTAGTTCAGCACAAATGCTGAATGGGAACACAGATAAATTGGAATCAAGTACAGAAGTTTGTTTGTTTGTGGGGTACCCTAAAGGAACGAAAGGTGGACTGTTTTATAATCCTACGGATAAGAAGGTCATTGTTAGTCCTAATGCTCGGTTCTTAGAAAAGTACTATGTAATAGTATATAAGCCCAGAAGCAAGATTGTTCTAAAGAAATTTAGAAAAAAAGTACCGATAAAGAATTCTTCAGCACCAAAAGTACAAGAGGTTACACTACAAGAAAGAGTTGTTGACACACTGGTACCTCATTGTAGTGAGAGGGTTGTTGTCCCACTTAATCGGTATACGTTTTTGGGAGAATCTTATGATATGATCCTTAAAGAACAACGTGCTGAACCCTGCAACTACAATGAGGAACTAGAAGATAAAGATGCATATTTTTGATAAAAGGCTGTAAAATCTGCATTCCTTTATGGAAATTTGGATGAACGCATTCACATAATGGAATCAGATGCAATCATAGCAAAGGATCAAGAGTACAACAGGTCAAGAGCACATGTTGTGCAAGCTTAAGGAGTCTATTTATGGACTCAAGCAAGCATCTAGATCTTGAAATATCCGTTTTGATCAAGCAATCATGTTTTGTTGGTTTTGATCAATGTCCGGATGAATCATGTGTGTACAAGAAGCGCAACGAAAAGTGGTGGTATTCCTGATACTATATGTAGATGATATTCTGTTAATTGGAAACAATGTGGGAATGTTATTTTCGGTAAAGGTGTGACTATCTAGCCAGTTGGATATGAGAGACTTAAGAGAAGCCGATCACATCCTTGGGATTAAGCTTATGTGAGATCGCAAGTATAGGATGTTGGGTTTATCATAAGCTACTTATATTGATGAAATTCTTGCTCGTTTTAGCATGCAGGATTCCAAGAAAGGGTCTCTCTCTTTTTAGACATGGAATCAACCTATCTAAGGATCAATGTCGTAAGACACTTGAGAAGATAGAGAAGATAAAGGCAGTTCCTTATGCCTTGATAGTAGGAAGCCTCGTGTATGCAATATATGATGTGTGCTAGACCTGATATTTACTTTACCGTTGGCATAGTTAGTAGATTTCTGTCTAATCTAGGGCAAGAGCATTGGACTGCAGTGAAACATATACTCAAGTATCTGAAAGGAACTAGAAATCATATGTTGGTGTTCCAATCGAATAGTCTGGTACCTCATGGGTACACAGACTCAGACTTTGTGTCAGATAGGGATTCCAGAAAGTCTACCTCGGGATATGTGTTTACCTTAGGAGGTGGAGCCATAAGTTGGAGGAGTATCAAGCAATCGTGCATTGATTGATTCCACCATGGAGGCCGAGTATGTGGTAGCCTCTTAAGCAGGCAAAGAGGCCGTTTGGCTTAGAAACTTCTTGATGGATCTAGAAGTGATTCCTTTAGTGCAATTAGCTATTACATCTATTGTGACAATAGTGGTGGAATTGTTAACTTTAAGGAGCCATTGACTCATAAGAAGGAAAACACGTCGAGCGTAAGTATCACCTGTTTCGAGAGATCGTTTAACGAGGTGATGTAACTGCGTCCAAGATCGTATCGGTAAACAACCTAGCAGATCCTTTTACAAATAGCTTACAAGCTAAGACTTTTGATAGTTATGTAGAGGAAATGGAAGTGAGATGTGTAGTAGCATGATTTTGAGACTTAATGGGAGTTTTGTTAGAAAATTATACTAAAAGTTATGCTTTTATGTAATGGATTCATATTTGATTGCTATTTATTAATCAGTTTTATCCATTTTTTATGAGAATCTTTTATGGGCAATATTTGCATAATGTTATTGTATGTTGTGCATGTGTGTCTTTTATTTTACAAAGTAGATGATCAGGTGTGTAGAGTTTGGCTTACACACAGAAGATCAGATCATCAGTTCTTGTAAAATATAAGTTATGGTTCGCAGTCTTAGATGGAACTGGACATACCATTGGTAGGACTGTAGTACAATGTTTATTAGGTCTGTCTTGACTACAGGGAACGGTCTAGTTCTAACTCATTGTGCTAGTAAACTTTGTGTGTATTGAACGGGACCGCATTGAGGTAATTGTCTTTATACTAACTTTATAAGACAATTGGAACCTCATGGTTATTATGAATGCTTATGCTCTTAATCCAAAAAATAATTATTAGAGGTGTATATTTAATGTTGTTGACTTTGATTCATTAAAGAGTGAGATCTTTATACGGTCAACAATCTCGGTGAGTTGGGTCGCAACATTATATATATGACAATTATTAATTATTAATGGAATCCACGTCCCGATAGGGATTGATGATACCCCTTGAGTAAGCTTATAAGTTTCGAATATGTCAAACCCTGCAGGTGAATAAGTTAAGCGGATAGTCTCAAGTCAAGATGTTGATTAAGTGGGAGATTGTTAGCAATTTATTTTAGGGTTATTTGCAAGGACACCCCTTTAACTATCACGTTTTGTCAACTTGATCCCCTCATGTTTAAAACTCATTAACTTGACCCCCCTAACTATCAAAATTCATCAACTACACCCCTTCCGTCCAATTCTGTTAAAAAATGTTAACATTTTGGACGGGAAAATATGTAACCTAGACGGAAAGAGAATGCTAACCCTAAAATGCCCTTCACCACTTCTTCTTCTTCTTTTTCTTCTTCTTCTTCTTCTTCTTCTCTCTCTCTCTCTCTCTCTCTCTCTCTCTCTCCCTTTCTCTCCCCCCCCCTCTACCCAACCCTCTCACCCCAACCAGACACAAATATGGCAGTCCAACCACCACCGCATCTATCTCTTCCTTTTCGCCTAACTCTTCACTCTCCTCACCACCGAAACTCCCATACCCGCCGCCGCCACAGACACCGTCGGCAGCGGCGCCCCGAATTACAGAAACGCACTCTTTCACTATGCCTCCATCCTCCACCGCACCCAGAGCCTCTCCTCCACCGAGTCAAATCCATCGCCGACGTCATTTGCCACTCTAGCTGTTGCCACTCTAGCTGTTGTGTGGTGTGCGTGTGTGTGTGGTGTGTGTCTATGAGAGGGAAAGAGAGAGAGAGATCAGAGAAGACAACAGTTTGATTTTACGGTTTAGATTACTTGAATCTGAAATGGGTTTGTTTTAGATTACTTGAATCTGAAACCTCCATACCCACCATCATCGCCGCCACAAACGCCGTCGGCGGCGGCGCCCCCAATTATAGAAACCCATCTTCGACGCCCTCCTCCACTACACCTCCACCCTCCACCGCCTCTACACCGAACTCAAATCCATCACCGACGTCATCCGCCGCTGTCGCTCCAGCTGCTGTGTGTGTGTGGTGTGCGTCTGATGAGCAACCAAGATTGTATAATCTTGGTTCCTTAGTTCCTTAATTTGAAGCATCTTGGTTCCTTTAGTTATCTTTTTTATCTCATTTTGCACGTAAGGTTTTATTTCGGTTGTTTCAGTCGATACGTGTGGCTAAGGCGGGTTTTAACGCCAAGGATTGTTCTCGAAAGCATCCAAGGTCTCGAGGCAGTGAGGAGACATTCCACCAAGGCCGTTGGGTGAGAAATCAAGTGAAAAGAAGGTCGTGGGGTCGCTTGGATCAAAGCAGAGCAAAAGTCACATCTCTGCCTTCTATGAACCGGTACTGGAAATTTGTTGTACCGGTTCATGCTGTCCAGAATTCACATTTTTTCAGAGTTTTTTTTTGAAGACATGAACCGGTACTGGGAATTGGCTGTACCGATTCATACTGCATAACTGAGCCACGTTTTTGTTGCTTTTTCAACTTTCTACTTTTGGGATATTTTCCACTTTTGGGCCTACTTTTAGGATATTTTGTGGGGTGTTTTGAGAGAGAAGGGTCACTTTGTATAAATAGGGGTCTCCCTCTCTCTTTTTGATGATCCTTGTCTCTTCCACTTTAAGTCCTTTTTAATTTGTAGAAACTCCATTAAAGCTCTCCAAGCTTTTAAGCTATTTCCTTTGAGAACTCAAGCAAGTAAGTCTCGTTCTTTGTTTTTCCGTTTGTTAATGTTGTAGCCGTGGACTAGATCCTCTATAAAATCAAGTTTGTTTTCGTTTTTATCGGTTAAAACTTATGTCTCATTTTTATGCTTTGTTTTATGCTTTAAGTATGCGTGAGTAGTCGTTTGGTTAAGTCTCGGGATAATCTTTCCCGAGGACTTAGGTAGTTATTTGGTTCTCGAATCCTCGGACTTTAAAGCATGATTCACGGAATAGAGCTTAGCTTGCATTTTTGGTCTAAACAAGGGGTGTTAACTACTCGGTAAGGCGTTTGCCAAGCAGTCTTGGTAAACGGCTCGCCGAGGGCTCCTGGCCTCCTATGTTTTCCATAAATGTGTCAAACAAGCGGGTTTGCCTCCGTTGAATCATATTTTTCTGGAAATGTAGTCATTAAAGCTAAATTCTTCGGGCGTGAGCACGCAGTCGTGACTTTCGCCCGAGTTATATTGAGAACCGGTAACGGCCTTTGTCAAGGGTTAGAAGATCCTTAGACTTGCCTCTTTAAGTTAATCAAAGCGTTTTCCTAGTCTTTTGCCTTGTCGTTTTTCTCCGTTTCAAAGCAAACCTAGTTGGCCGCCTTGAACGCTGCACTCTACCATATTAACCTACAATCCGATTAAGCTATCATCGAATTCCCTGTGGTACGATCCCGGTCTTACCGGTTTACTATGCTTCTGACAATCTAGCCCTACGCTTGGGGTTTTTATTCAACCATTATTGGAAGGCGATGGTTGGAGGCTAAGCAGCGTCTAAGAGAGAGAGATTAGATAGTTTGATTGTGAGGTTAAGATTACTTGAATCTGAAATGGGTTTTGTTTTAATTGGAATCTGTGTGTTCGTGTGTGTGTGATGCGTGTGAGAGAGAGAAAGACACGTTGAAAGAGGAAAAATGAAAACATAATTCCATTGCTCTGATGAACTCGACGATGAACTCGTCGCCGGCGAGACAGTCGACATGAACTCGGCTATGGTTTCCCAATTCTGGGTTTGATTGTAAAGCAATAATTAATCCATTTTGTTGATATTGGTAGTTTTCTGGGTGTTCGGACAAATAAGCCAAAGTGGCTTATTTTTTGTCCTTATTCAAATTTTTTCGTATCACTTGGCTTATTATCAATTTTTTGGGAATTATTGCATCCTCACGACAAGAAGAATCTAAAAAGTAAAATTTTTTGACCGAAATCCATTTTTTAATAATAAAAACGAAAAAATTTTAATAAGTCAATTTTTTCGTCTTTATTTAAAAAAATTAGATTTCGGTCAAAAATTTTTAGTTTTTAGATTCATCTTGTCGTGAGGATGCAATAATCCCCAAAAAAATAAGCCAAGTGATACGAAAAAAATTTGAATAATGATAAAAAATAAGCCACTTTGGCTTATTTGTTCGAACACCCAGTACTATTTTAACATACGAAGGATATATTTGTCTTTTCACTCGTTTCCGTCCAAAATTTTAACGGATTTTGCCACAGGGGTGATGTTGATGAGTTTTGATAGTTGAAGGGGTGAGGTTGATGAGTTTTAAACATGAGGGGGTCAAGTTGACAAAACGTGATAGTTAAAGGGGTGTCCTTGCAAATAACCCTTTATTTTAATCAACGGGTATCTGTAATCTTAACGTGGGGAGATTCATAAATATTTAATATCATGGAGTTTGTAATATAATTGATGTAAGGACGAGAGTGCAATTTGTAGAGACCCGTAATTTCATCATTTAATTCTTGATATTTATAATGCAATTGGTATATACAAAAAAAAAAAAAAGAATTTATGTTTTAAACAAAATATATTGTTGTTAATGTGTGAGGAAGTATGAGTTGGGGGTTATGATGTGATACTTGTGGAATAGAGGGGTGTAAGTGTTATTTGACCTATATAAGTCAAAAATTGGGGTAGGAAATCACTTTCCCTTTCTTTTTTTCTTTCCCGGCCGGCTCTCTCTTTCTCTCTCGGCTCTCACCTCTCTCACCTTCTCTCTTCGATTTCATCTATTACGAGTGAGATTCTTGAAAAACCCCAAGTATTAAAGTTGTTCTACGCGGCGAGAGCTTCCTATCCATCCAAGAAAATTCAAGATCGGAGCGCTTTGGAGTTTCCTCCATGTTCGGGCTTGCTTCTAACTTTCGGGGTAGGGATCTCCTACCTTCTTTACATGTTTAAGTGTTAGTTGGATGTACAAGAATCAATTTTGAGTCTTGAATAAATCTTGGGTATGCTGAAAATTTCGTGGGCTTTGGTAATCTGTCTTTTGGGAGCCCTTCTGTTAGGAATTAATTTTTGATGTCTTCATAACAGTTAAAGTACGTTTCAATACGAAGATTTCGGTACCAAGATCATGAAAAACCGATGATCACACAATTAGTTATGAATTTTTGAATACCGGCTGTTTTCTGGATGCGCGAATCTGTGCGTGGCTGTCTTCTTTTAATTTTCTGGGCATGATGAACATGTTGGGTGGCTTTGGGTCCTTTATAGGAGCTGCGTATTTAAGTTAAGGAGAGTTTGGCGTTGGAATCAAGTAATTTGGTTAAGTACACAATTTTTGGTGAATTTCTAATGCAGGGTCGGTTGATTGGTGCGAAAATGGTTGCGAATCGGTTTTTCTTTTGACTGTTGGGTTCACCTCCTCTCGTTTCCGAACTTGGAAATTTTGTTAAGTGTAGTGCTTGTAGTAGTGCAACGTTTGGCGTTAGTTTCATTATTTTTGGGTTTAAGATGAAAGGGTTATGACTTTTTTTTTTTTATATAGAGTGGCAAATTTACTCAAAGAAATTGGTGGTGCCTTGTGTGTTGAGACTTCTAGGGGTTTTGGAAGAACTTGGTTTTAATCTCGGGTGTTCTAACTGCAATATATGGTTGTGAGTTGCTCCTTGTAGCTTGATTCTTGCTTGCGTCGTTGTTGTTGTTGATGTTGAGAAACCCATGGGAATTTGTTTAAAATCTGCTCGAAGGCCATCGTTATCGATAACAATTTTCCTTGTTATCGATAACACTGTGTTCGAAACCCAGAAAGCCTTTAGTTATCGATACCCTCTGTGATCGTTATCGCTACCCTTGCGTCTGGAATGACATTGACCCCGTTGTTATCGATACCTTCCTTCATGGTATCGATAACATTGCGTTTTAACTGATCTCGGCCCATCGTTATCGATACCATTCTTCAAGGGTATCGATAACATCATGCATTTAGACAGTTTTGCTGATCGTGATCCCTCCTCCACTATCTTGGGTTCCGGTCACCTCTAATCTATTCCGAACACTTCCTCCCAAATGATTCCTAACATGGTCCTCCGTACTTAGCGACACCATTGAACATATCTATGGTTTTTAATGCTTAATTCGATCTGATTTTATAAGAATTATTTTGTATGTCGTCGTTGGAATCGAATGATACGAACTTGCTGGAAAAAGAATTTTGAAACTTTACGAACACAACGAGAATACTTCAGGACATCCCTAATGGGTAAAGAGCCTGGCAGAGGACATTAGGGTCCTTTAATTGGCCCAGTTAGAGCTATATGCTCATATTTCAGGACATCCCAAAAGGGTAAAGAGCCTGGTAGGGGACATCGGGGTCCTTTAACTGGCCCGGCATGAGCTATATGCTCACATTTGATACTTCAGGACATCCCTAATGGGTAAAGAGCCTGGCAGAGGACATTGGGGTCCTTTAACTGGCCCAGTATATGAAACTGGTTTATGAAGTTGATGAAAGAGATTTTGGGTTTTGTTAAAGGATTTTGATAATAATAATCATAATAATAATAAAAAGAATCTTTGGCATTCTGAACGGTCTCCGGTGTTGGGCATAAATCAACGGACTCTGATATTTATGCTCGGAACGACAAAGTTTTACTTGTACTAGTTTGGGTATTCATCCACACCACCTTACAATCAAAATGAAAAGCTTGTATGAAATTGGTTCGATAATTGATGATGTGGATTTGAGATAGAATGGAATATTCATATGAGAAACAAAGTACTTGACCTCTAGTTGCTACCTTGGATCGTCCAATATGTCAATGCATGTCTTATATACCTTCTTTTAGACCTCCAAATCATTGTGGCTTGTTCTCCTGATATGTAGTGGGCAACTTGTTCTATGTGTGTGCATATTTGGTACCTTGTGGTGATATGCATTGTGAGGGTTTCATATAGAGTATTTGCTTGTTAGACTTATACAAGAAATCTTATTGTGAAAGGATGGTGCTAGATGTTAACTTATGGTATGAAAATTGGTTTGGGGTTGACGGGTGAGTTTCCTTCTTGTTGAGGTGCAGTATTGTTCGACTTGTCGTTGCTTACCTTATGTTCTAACTCTACATGTGTAGTATGTATATGAAAGGGGAGGGGTTGGCTAGTTGTACGAGGAAAGAAAGTGAAAACACCTTGTTAAAGAACTCAGATTAATCTTTAGGTTATTGTAATGGAAAGGACAAAGCAAGGATAGATTTGGGTAACGCTGTAACGATAAGCTGGAGTTCTAAGAATCTTGGTGTGTGTGTGGGGGGGCGAGAGTGTCAGTGTTAGAGAAATGGAGTTTAATATTTTCCAGTGTGAGTATGGTATTTGAGTTCCACATTTTGACAAAACAAATATACTTTTTTGGAAAATGTTTTTCCTTGGGATCTGTCTTCACTTCTGCATATAATTTAGGTACGGATATCTCTACGAGCTAGTGTAGCTCACCCTATCCTTTCAAGTACTCGTCATGACACTTAGCTTGGATTGCACGGAATGCACATTGAGACGTCTCTTGAGAGCTTCATTGGTATCGTTAAGGAAGTGTTTATCATTTAGTCTAATTCATGTTATGTACTTTACTCGCAATTGAAGGTTGTACCATTTGATTAGATCATATGTAAAGCTATGTATAAACTCATCTCCTTGATTATTGTGAATCTCTTTTAATGGAAGATGTTTGGGAGACTTTATGTAAAAAAAAAAATTTAGAGAGAAGAAGTGACTTGATTTGCTTTCTGGATTTACATGACATTTAAGGGTAAATATAGTTGAGAGAAAGACTTTTGTTTATAGAAAATATATTAATATTTAGTTGAAAATCGAGGGCGTGACACAATTATAATTCTGTAATGAGGTGAATTATAATTAGTGAAATAAGAAATAGAATTTTGGTGGGATTAGGTTTTCTTATGTACACTGGAATCCTAGATTTATTACTCCTTAGGTCCATATCGTAACCCTATATATACGCGTTATGCTCTCTAAGTCAGATTGAACGTTTTTCTATTATTCAGAAAATAGAGGCAGGCTTAGAGAGAGCAAAGAGATCACGAAAGAGTCCACACTCGGTTCATGTTCTAGACGTGTGGAAAATACGGTAGAAGATCGTAAGGTACGATCGAACAGTATTCATGGTTTATAGCAAGGCGTGCTATAACAAGTTCAACCAGCGTTCGTGTCGCAGGGAGTTGTGGTAAAACCCTAATTCCGCCTTGTAAGGTTTTTTGCAATTTTTATTGTCTAATCTGTAAGCGTCATTACTGGGTCTTGGGGATTCGGTTTCCTAACAAACTCAACTTACAAATCCATTCATGAGCTATTTAGACTGTTAAGATTAAAATTTGGCTGAATATAAGATAAATTAGTGCTTCACCTGCAAATTAAGGTTACTGTAAAAAAAAAAAATAATTATTTTATACAGCCCTATAAAATAATATTCAAAAATTTATGAATATTTTTTTAAATTTTTGTGAAATCCGAAATGGGCCTAAACACGTTTTTCCTTGTATGGTTCCCTGCAAATCTTCTCTGCAAATAGCCGGGCTTTTTTTAATATATTAACGTATGACCCCTCTCTCTCTCTCCCATCTTAGAAATGATACGTTCGCAAGGAAAATTTACATGGAATCACTCAAGAAAAAATGCGTTTGAACTCATTTCGGATCTCACAAAAATTTAGAAAAATATTCATAAATTTTTGAATATTATTTTATGGGACCCTAAAAAAAATTAGCTCCAACGGACATCGATAAGTATTACTTTTGGATAGTCGCCCTTACGAATCCAAAAGTAATATTGACCGATATCTGTTTGAGCTGATTTTTTATAAGGGGCCCCATAACACAAAATTTAAAAATTTATGGATATTGTTTTAGATTTTTGTAGGACTCGAAATGGGTCCAAACGAGTTTTCCTTGCGTGGTTCCTTACAAATCTTTGTTACGATAAAATTTTCACTTTTTCATATGTGTTGGCCCATGCATTTGATTGTAGAATGAACATACATATGTAAGAGATGAGTGTGGAGAGTGGTTGGTAGGACCTAGACTTATTGTTTCTAGTTTCTCCCCAACTAAAACAAAATAAAATAAAATTCCAAGTCCCAATTAGGAAACCCAGCTTCATTTTATTAAATTGGCTATTGGAAAATTGGGGCCTATTTCAGGATCTCATAAGTATATCTGTAAGTGTAAATATTTGATCTAAGTTTTTAATTTTTTATTTGGTATTCAAGAAGTAAAAAGTAAATATGCTATTGGAAAATTGGATCAAGTAGTTATAGTCATTTAAAATTGATGAAATTTTTTTATGAGGCCACTCAAAAAATAGTTCAAAATTTATGAACTACTTGAGTTATTCTTATGGATCCCTAAAGTGACCCACAAAGCAATTAGGATAAAAGTCATAATTTTTTAATTTTTTTTCACAACTTAGTCCCAAAAGTCGAGTTTTTTGGGTTAAGACCCTGTTTCGTTAAGATTCTTATTTTTTAAGTACTTATTTTTAATTTTACAAGACAGATCATTCCCTTAAAATATATCATTTTTACTTAAAAGATATTTATTTTAGTTATTAGTGGAACGGGGCCTAAATTGGCTAAATCTTGGATATTTATAAGAAAATTTGGATAAAAGTTATATTCTAATTTTTCTAATAGTTTCAAAAAACTTGGATGTGGCATGACAAATTTGTCAGGATAACTCTTACCCAAGAGTCCGGTCAAAAACTATTAAGAGGTCAAGAGGTAAAAAAAGGGTAAAGTTGTCTTCCTGAGGTATAAGTTTAAGCGAAAGTTTAAAATAACAAAAAAGTAACTGCAAAAGTACACTGACTTTTTCTGAACAATGACAGATCATATTGCTTTTTGGGTTTTTTTACCGCCTATTAGGCTGATTATAGCAAGACCCAAAAATAAGTAGTAAACTTATCTTTGGTTTCCATATTGGCAGCAATTCTAGATTTTCCAAATCCGTCAAATTCTTCATGCCAACAGACGTGCACCTTAAAAATGATGCACTGGTTTAATTTTATGGTCTAGTTTCACGATTGTGCCAAAGCATCGATCAATATTGCATCTTATTTTTTAATTTTTTACTTTTTATTAAGACTGTATTAAATCATAAAATACTTTTGACAATTGAAATTATTTTCATCCAAAGAATGCACTCAATGAAACTCAGGTTGAATGAGACGCGATTTTATTGTAGGTGACCCTTAGCACTAAGGCTGTTTGCCTAGGCTAGGTACACCCCCGCCTTGTTCGTTTTGGGGTGTCAAAGCTTCTAGGCACGGTCTCTAATAAATTTTCTCAATCTATGTCACTCCACTCATTACTCTCAAAACCTCTTTCAAAATTCAAACCGAACAAGCGTGTCCCATATCATTGAGTGGACGTCTTTAATTGAACTAGAATATAGAGTTAGCAATATAGTGTCCCATATGACCATATCATGTTTATTCCTAATCGTGGACTTTAACCAAGACCGAATAGATAATTCAGCTGTATATAGTTTAACCCGATGCTCATGCCTGATAAAACAAAAGGTATCAGGGACGCTAATATAGTTTAAAAAGGTACAATCACTAATTGAAAATGGAGTATCACAACTCACGTGATTATATAGCCTGGTGGTTTTGGAGTTACTTCACTGCCACGTGTAATCGGGTAAAGAGGTTTTTGGAGGAACTTTGAAAATTAGCTCAAGGTATGTGCAAGCTGACCCGGGACACCCTGCATTATAAAAAAAAATGGAGTATCACACGTTCTGGAGTGAGAAAATCCTCTTTTCTATGGGCTTCAGCCACCCCCTATTCTCCATTCCCCTCCCTAGTGTGGTCCTGTCCCCCCGCTCCTCTTGATGGTTGTGAGGTACTAGCTGGCGATTCTCTTCCGAAGGAGAGACCTATTTCACTCTTTACCGATTTACAGTATCGGCAACAACGACTAGTGATGAAAATGAGCTTCAGCTTGATACAGATTTGATTTTCAAGTCCTTTCATAAGAGAGAATGATCGATGGTTTACAACACTGGGTGCAACTTCACTTTTGACGACTTTTTCCTTGTAGCTCGGGTTGAACGATCTAGACTTTTGGTTCTTTGTTGATGTCCATTTTTTTCTTCTTAGTTTGCGATGATTGTTTTCTTCTAAGGTAAATGTTGTTTATGATTCTGGGAAAAAAGAAAGAAAGAAAGAAAGAACATGAGCTGTATCACTTATAAGAGATTCTCATAATGTGTGCACTTTACGGGGTGGTACATTCACATAATGAAAAAGATCTGCAAATGCAGAAGGAATGAGTCTTAATACTTTGTATATAATGCACCAACTACTATGTTCTTTGAATAGAATTATTTCAGACAGCAATGTTAAAAACCTATTTAGGATCAAATACAACCAACGATCATACTCAAACAAACGACGCTCACAAAGTAACAACCAACGATTATGCTATTTGTGCGAAGCACGTGGGTGTTCACCTAGTCTATGGTAAAGAATGGGTTCATGGCTATCCCCTGGCCCCAACTCCACCTTCAATCAAGAGTCTTTTTTTTTTTTTGATCTGCAACAAAATTTTATTGAGAAACTCGACAAATGGTACATTGAGGGAAGACCACCTTCAATCAAGAGTGTTAATCAAGACAACCTTCTATGGAATTCATTTCTCTTTCCTTAAGCGAAAATCTTCTTTACTGAGCCTCCATAAATAAAATTTACAGAGCTCAATCTTGGCCGTCCAAAAGTGTTTGCTTTTTAGATTTCTCTTATCATGACAAAGAAATAATCCACAAAAAAATGGACAAAAATTTAACAAATGCAAAAAAAAATCAAATAAGGACAAAATAATACACAATGGCTTTTTTAACCGAACAAGATATAAGTCAAACCCAATCACCAAAAGATTGTCAAAGTTAATTATGCAGGCATTCACCGCATTACAAACCACAACTAAGTAAGTAAATTGAAAAGACGAAAAACTACATACTCCTTAAAACAAAAGAGCAGAAGTTCAACAAAATAGCCCACAAACAGTCAACATAAGAACAAATGTCCAGTTCCCTAAGAGAACCGATCATGACTTTCAGCTGCTCCTTCCAAGAAAGGAGTTTAGCAGAGGTTTGATGATAGTTTCAAACTTTTTCAGCTTCTCCGCTGCTCCTTCCAAGAAAGGGGTTTAGCAGAGGTTTGATGATAGTTTCAAACTTTTTCAGCTTCTCCTGATCAACTTTAGCCACTGGCGGAAATTTTCCCACCATCCACGGGAATAAAGGACGATACCATTCCACCGTGGCAGCGCACAATTTGTTAAGGACAACAACGTTCTTCATCACCTCGGCATCTGCACCTTCCGGTCGATCAACGTTATATTTCTTCGCTTGGACCATTAGACCATTCACAACACGAACGGTTCCCACCAAATCATCTTTGCATTTCAAATCTGCAAAGGTTCTGGGCCAGAAATTCAGAACCATACACAATAATGAAGTCTCCGGATCATCAACAATATTAGTAGAAAATAACTTTGAAGGATCCAGGATCATCGTCACACCCTCCTTACGAGTCAGTTTCACATTCCCATTGATAAATTGCACAGACCAACCATTATCATGGTCCAAAACTTGATCTCTAGAAAACTACAAACAAGAGATCAACGTCAAAATATGTTAGAAAAACAAGCAAGTACAAAATAGCAATGAAGGACCACCTAAAGGATGCCAGCATGAGGAGTTTCAGTCCTAGAACCGCCAACCATGGCCTGACTGACTTCAATTGGGACTTGTCCATCAAAGGAATGAATGACTTACTATTAGTTTTGCTAAATTTCTTGGAGGGTTCTAACCTAAAACTAATTGGCATGCTAAATTTCTAGATTTAATTTATTAACTAAGCTTAGGTAGCTTAGAGGAGTCATGTGGATTATGTCTAACACTCCCTTTCACATGCAGTCCAGATGTACGTAGAGGTACGAATTGAGGAGACCAGGAGATTTGCTCGGGCGCCAAAGACTTGACCACATGAGATGAGACCACCCAAAATCTAGCTTTGATACCATGTTAAAATTTCTTGGAGAGTTCTAACCTAAAACCAATTGACAATAGGTGAGATAGCCTCTAGATATAATTAACCAAGCTTGAGTGACTTAATTAAATGAGCCTTGTGGATAAATTCTAACAGAGCAAATCTCCAGATCTCCTCAATTCGTACCTTTACGTGCATCTGGGCTGCACGTGAGGGGGAGTCTTATACTTTGTTCACATGGCTCATCTAAGCCACCCAAACTTGGTTAATAAACTCTAGAAGCTACTCCACTTATAACGAATTGATTTTAAGTTGGAAACCCCCAAAATATTTAACATGTTCATGTTAGAATGATATCAGAATATTATGTTACCAAGTTTCTAGGTTTTATTATTATGTTTTTTTGTTTTGGCAGTTTGTTATTTATATTTTCTAATTAGTCTGGTTTCTGCAAGTGGAGTGAAGTGCAGTGCAGTTGGTGCCTCTTTTATACTTCCATGCACATGAGTAGGGTTCGATCCTCGTAAGCACCCATTTCCCTGCCAAAGTCCCCTAGGATATATATAGTAGATTAGGTTTAACGAATGACAAAAAAAAAAGTCTGGTTTCCTTGTTATGCGTATTTCCTTTAATTATTGGTTAGTGTCTTAATCACCAAATCTTGTAGCTTATATAAAAGCATGTTAGGGTTATGATTTGTACACAATCAATAATACATAATTTTGCTTTTCTTCATAAGTTCCTTGGTTTGGATGATTATGAACTGTTGATAAATTTAAATTAGCTTGAATGATGTTCTTAGTTGTTGATAATCTGGTTAGATAACAGTGTTGTCAACAAAAAAGCAGTCTTTAATAAATAAATAAAATTTCTTTTCGATGAATCTGCTAATGTGACATTATTATCGTAAAGATCAAATTATTGAGGACCCTAAGTCTAGCATTACTAATCGCTCCCATGCTAATATTTTTTTTCATCTTGTATTTGTCCCCGAAATCAAGCAGAAAAAGATGAGTCATGGATGCTAGCTAGCAATTTATTCGCAGGTTATTAGCCTTTGCGTGTCACACAAAACAAAGACAGGGAGAGAAAATTGCAGAAGCAAAGAGAGAGTTAATAAAATTTATTCCCTAACAGGAAAAAAATTTCTACTACACCCAAAAGGCCAGAACAACCTCAGACGAACAAACCCAACTATAGAGACGTCAAATTTATATTGTTTGACTTTGTGGCTCACATTGCCCGCCTACATCTCCCAACTGCCACCATTGTTTTTTAGTTTTTGAAGGAGCGTAAACAAAATTAAATTCTCTTTAATGACTCTCCCGACTCCCAAGTTCCGCCTCACGAAAGAATCAATTACTCTCACGAATTATTATTCAATTTGAAAAATGAATCCAAATCTTGACGCAATGTCAACTAACAAACATTTCAAAACAATGTCGAGGGTGCGTAACTTCCCCATGCATAAATCACCTGTATATAATAAAACCCATTATCTATAGTACAAAACAAAACGGTTAGTGAAGCGAACCAAATGGTACCTCAAGAGGGTTAACCGTGACTTTGCGATAGGCATGTTGTGGTTCAAACATGACTTTGTAGTTGACATCTCCATTCGAATTTTGGTCGTTCGGTTGATCAATAGTTACGGTTTTGAAACAAGTACTAAAAAATTCTTCTCCAGCAATCAGAAAATCTCCTTTGGGCGACTTCAGAAGGCTTCCGCCACAGAAAATCATCAGTAAAGGAAGCCGCCCTCCTCGGCTGTCGTCCCCGTCATACTCTTTCGGGTTGATGTCGGTCTGGCCACCAGCTTTCACGGTCTTGCCCGTAATTATTCCGCGAAAGTCAATGATATCCACAACTTCTTTCGTCTTGTTGTACAGCGTGATAGATTTCGTATTACCCATGACTCCAATTCCAGGGTGGGTATTGCTGAGCAAAAGTAACAATAATTTGCGGGGTGGGTATCGTGAGTGCAGTGGGGGTGGTGGAGGATTTTTCATCAGAGGAGTGATTATTTATAGATCGTTCATGGCTACTTTTGTGCCATATTCCATCGAAAAGGAGTAAATTTGGTGCCTTTTTGATTTGCTTGCTTTATTCTCTTTCTCTTTCTCTTTCCTAGCTGCTATAATGCCGTTACCCCACCAAAATGAAAAAGACTACCAATGGAAAGATGTAAATTTCTTAAAAATGTAACACATTTGGAATTCATTGAAACTATAAAACAAAAATTCCACAAGCCAAGAATGTGAGCTTTTTTTTTCATACAACTTGTAAAATTCACATTTGAGAAATTTCAAGTTCATCTTATATGTATCCATGAAAGATTCATTATCAAACAGGCATGGTCCTGGGCCATGGTTTTTTGCGTGTGCTTCCAGAAAACTCACAACTTAGCCAATTTCGAACTTCAAATCATTGTGAATTATAACCCTGAGTAAGTTTCTGAAATTTGCTTCCAAACTATGAATTATTTTACGGCTTATTTACCTTTTTAGTCCCCAAAGTAATAGCGAGTGGCCAATTTCGTCCCCAATCTAAACATTTGTCCAATTTCGTCCCCAAAGTTTAAAATGTGTGTCAATTTGGTCCCCGGTGTAGACGCCGTCCATTTAAGCTGTTAAATAAGGGGCTTTTTCGGGATTTCACCTACAATTACCTAAAAACGCTTAAAAATCTATCCAAATCTAACCCTAACCCAAGTTCTGATCAGCCCACCACCGCGGCTACCAGCTCCCCCTCCTGTGCCTATTCCACCACCAAATCTCACCATCCCAAACCCACTTTCCCACCTTCAACCAAAACCACTTTGATTAAGGTTAAAAACCCTCAATCTGACTCCTTTATCCCTCGATTCAGTGTTCAAGATCCACGATTCAACCATTTAATCCAGCGATTTTGATTTTAGACACGCAAAATCGAACAATAGTCTTTGGACGAGAGTGAAAATCATTTCAAAAAAAGTACCATTATTGAACAAATTCTTGACAGCCACACGGGTATTAATCTTTCAACACCCCACTGTAAACAATCCCATACCCACCTTCTCCAATCACATTCTCATCATAAAACCCATTTTAGAATACTCTGCAAGCTCTCAACGTGTACCGATTAATGCCCGCACCCCAAATGCGACACCTTTTGCCCACACATCCCCACCTGCTCCCCGCCTCCTCTACCGCAGGCACGGCGGGCTGGGTAGAAAATTTGGTGGCCTTTTCCAACCTCCACGTGAATCCTCTGGTGCCCAATTAGCCTCTCGTCTTCTAATCGGTCGGGTTCTATTACGGGTTTGGGGTTTTCTTTGAAGTGGGTTTTCGATGTTTATATCATGGGAGACGTTTGGGAAAGTGGGTTTGGGATGGTGAGTGGTGGCGATTTTGATTTTGATTTTGATTTTGGAACCTAAAAAGTGGGGTTTGTATGTTGGGTGTGTTTTGGCTGAAATGTAAGAGAGAGAGGTGTGTTTTGGTTGAAATGAGAGAGAGAGAGAGAGAGAGAGAGAGAGAGAGAGCGAGGGGGGGGGGGGGGGGGAGAGGAGGGCAAGGGGTGAAATTCCGAAAAAACCCTTTATTCTAACGGCCTAAATGGACGGCGTCTAGACTGGGGACCAACTTGACACACATTTTAAACTTTGGGGATGAAATTGGACAAATGTTTAGATTGGGGATGAAATTGGCCACTCGCTATTACTTTGGGGACAAAAAAGGTAAATAAGCCATTATTTTACATTACAACTGCTTCCAATTATAAGTATGCTACATATGTATTGCTTACATTTCCACACAACAACAGTAAGGCTCCATTTGTGTCGATGTAAAATGTTGTACAATGTAAAATGTTTTCCATGTAAAATATTTTTTCAGAAAACAAATTTCAAACTTTTATTTTCCAGCATTTGGTTAACACTAGAAAAATATTTTTCAAAATAATGGCAGATTGCTGATTTAGAAATATTTTAATTGAATTAACGCTCTCAATTCAAATATTTTTAATTTTTACAAAATTTAATATATCAGCAACATATATACTTGCAAACATAAAACGATTCCAATTGGTTCAGGAGTGGTGGTTTCAATAATGTTCACAATTTAATTAGTTTCAAATGCTTACTGGGCTCCAAAATCCTCTCTCTCTCTCTCTCTCTCTCTCTCTCTCTCTCTCTCTCTCTCTCTGGGTTGCAATGATTGATAAAGAACACTCTCCCATTGATTGTTGCTAATGTGAACAGTGGGTTCTCAAATTATGAATGACGCTCTTGGGGCCGGGAAAATGACTTACGGGAATCTTGGGATGAAATCATTTGTGCCTCAAAGATGGAAAAGGTTTAACTTCTAAAAACATTTTACTTACTTTTGTCTAACCAAACAACGAAAAATACGGAAAATATTTTACGTCGAAACAAATGAAGCCAAAGAAAAAAAAGCCTGCAACGTTAAAACGATGGGCACAATGATCGCGTTGGCACGAGGCCATCCACCTAATCACCTATATATAAACTCTAGACAGCTCAATTTCGGTATTGAAAAATTCTCTAACGGGACATCGTAATGATATTAACATGTGAAGTTCTTAGAAAAATTCTAGCAAATCCCAATTGTCTTTGAAAACTGGAAAACTCAATGGAAATTAACTCTCTATATCCACTACGTAGTGATATGAGGTTACCTAAACAAAATGCAAACTTGTCATATATAATCAAACATTGTCATGTTGTGTTCTTAACAGCTAGGGTGTTTTCTTTGTATGGATTCATAATTTTTTGATAGGCAACAAAATTTTATTAGAATTTGACAAAGGGTATATCGAGATGACCAACCTCTAAGCTCAAGAGAAGACTTGAGACAAAAAGAAGGCCAAAAGAAAAGAAAGAGAAAAAAGAAAATTACATCCAATGCAAAATTGAATGAAACCACAAACAAGGGCGGCGACATCCAACCGTTGAGAGAAAAAACAAAAGTAAGCCCAAAAATAAGTCCACAGACCCGCATTATTAAGGCCATCCCCTTTTAAACCCACCAATATTCCCTTGCTCTTTTTTCTTGCATGCTTCCCTTGCTCGCTTTTATTCTCTCTCCCTCTCTTCCCTGCTATAATGCTTTTACCCCCACCAAAATGAAAAAAAGGCTGCCAATGAAGCACTGGCGATTCGCACGCTGATTGAAGCCAAAAACAAGACCGACCGAGAACCATGGAGATTCCTCCTATTGTCAATAAAAGGCACGTGGTTCTCTTTTCTCTTTCCTTTTGTCCCCCACCATCACATTTTCATTTTCAGATACCTCTTATCCATACCCGTTGAAGACATGGAGGGCCTGTTCCTTAGGATTCTGGATTTGCATTAGGATTTTGGGTAATAAGCGGAGAGAAACAGAGAAAACAAAAATTTATTGGGAACTGTGCGCAAAGATAGAATTCAAAATCGAAATTCTAAAACGAACAAGGTCGGAGACTCCCACACCCCACAAAAGTAAGCATGTCCGAGGTAGATAGCAAGGTTTTATACCCAATTTATTTTTGAGACACGAGGAACTTAAATAGACGTCATGCCGTACATAGATACTTAATTTTTCATCCTAGTGAGTTTAAGAACTTATTTTTTTTCATCTTCAAATTCAAATAAAGCCCAGATTATTGTTTCTCTCTCATAATCCTTCAAATCATTCTCTCACCATTTTCTAGTTTTTCTTACTCTCTTTCTCCTATCTTTCAAATCTTTTTTTCTCCTAATCTTCTCCCTCAATTCTCTCCCCTAAAATCCAAATAAAGAACTTAAAATAAAACTACTATTCTCTCTCCAATTTTCTCTTTCCTAAAATCTAAATATTTCATGATCTAAATTTTATGACATATTTATGCGATTCATGATTTTTTTTCATATAACCTACCGTGTCAAAGTTGCAAGGTTTTATTTGAAGCGTAAGGTCATATTTTGAGTCCATTTCCTTCAAAGAAAAATGTGCAATTTTCTATTTTACACTAAAAGTGGGGGGTTGACATTTTGATATAATTGATATATTGAAATTCTGGTAATGCCATTGTTTCTAAATAGAGGGTATTTTCTTATTTTCATTAAATAAATTAAAGTAAAAAAAAGATAAAAGAAAGGTTTAAGATGTAATCTTTATTTAAGTTTAGAGAATGAAAATAAGATGCTGAGGAGTTGTGAAGTTGCTGTGAGCTGTTTACTGAAGCTGAAGCCTCAACCTGAAATCTGCAGTTTTTTAGATTGTTATCGATACCTTCGACAAGGGTCTCAATAACTTTTATTCTATTTTGGTCCAGAAGTTGTCCAGACGTAAGGGTATCGATCGCTATTAATGAAGGGCATCGATACCTATGGCTTCCGGGCATAGTTTTGTAGTTTTTCAACCTTCCATTAATAGTATACTTTTTGGATATTTTGTATAGAGAGAGAGAGAGAGAGAGAGAGAGAGAGAGAGAGAGAGAGGATGTTTTTGTATAAATACTCATCTCTCTCTCACTTTACAAAGTTCTCTCTCTAGGTGAGATGTCCATTGTTATTCAAGCTTAATTTCTTAAGAACTTAAGTAAGTATTTGTCTTATGTTAATTTCTCGTTTATTAATGTTGTAGCTATGGTTTAGATCTTCCCTAATTTCAAATTTATTTCCATTTTCGTCAGTTAAACATATTTTTCTTTCATAGCATGATTTCTAGTCTTTTTGCTATGTGTGAGTAGTTGTTCGATTAAGTCTCGAGATACTCTTTCCCAAGGACTTAGCGGTTATTTGGTTCTCGAACCCTCGGGCTTAAAATCATGGTTTTCAGAATTAAGTTAACCTAGCAATTTTGGTCTAAGCGAGGGGTGTTAACTCCTTGGTATGCTATTTAGTCAAGCGGTCTTGGCAAATGATATATTGAGGGCTCATGGCCTCCTACGTGTTAGATACATTAGCAAAAATAGGTTAATTTAATTCCATTTAATCGCATCTTTTGATAAACGTAGTCGCTAAAATTAAACCTTCCGGACATGAGAACGCGGTCGTGACTCTCACGTGAGTTATAATTGAGAACCGGTAGCGGCCTTTGTTAAGGGATAGATGATCCCTAGACTTGCCTCTTTTTAGTTCATAAATCTCTTTTCTAGTCTTTTTCATTAGCATTTTCACAGTTTAAAGCAAACCAAGTTGACCGTCTTAAACGCCAAAATCCATTTTATAAAACCTACAATCCAATTAAGCTATGTTTGATTCCCTTCCTATGGTACGATCGTGGACTTCCGGTTATTATGCTATCGACGATCTAGCCCTACGCTTGGGGTTTCCAAGCTTATATTTGAAGGCGAGGTTGGTGTTAAGCATCAACTTAGTTAGGATGTGGGTCATAGGTTGTGATGATGTTTTTCCCCGTTTCCTTTTAATCTATTTATAACTTTGGTTCGTTGATTAATATAATTTTGCTGAAAAAAAAAAGATTGTGAGTTTTTTTCATACTACCTGTAAAATTCACATTTTGAGAAATTTCAAGTTCATCTTATGTGAAACCGTGAAAGATCCATTATCCAACAGACATGGTCCTCACTCGGCCATGGTAGTTTGCGAAAACTCACAACTTTGTAAATTTCCTACTTCAAATCATTGTGCATTATAACCCTGAGTAAGTTTCTGTAATTAGCTTCCAAACTATGGATTATTCTGCCTTACAACTGCTTCCAATTCTGTCATGTTGTGTTCTTAACAGCTAGGGTGTACGTTTTCTTTGTATGGATTCTTAATTAAGGCCATCCCCTTTGAAACCCACCAATATTCCCTTGCTGTTCTTTCTTGCATGCTTCCCTTGCTCGCTTTATTCTCTCTTTCTTCCCTGCTATAATGCTTTTACCGCACAAAAATGAAAAAAAAAGGCTGCCAATGAAGCAATGGCGATTCGCACGCCGATTGAATCCAAAAACAAGACCGACCAAGAACCCACCAATATTCCCTTGCTCTTCTTTCTTGCACGCTTCCCTTATTCTCTCTCTCCCTTTGCTTTTACCCCCACCAAAATGAAAAAAGGTTGCCAATGAAGCAATGGCGATTTGCACGCCAATTGAACCCAAAAACAAGACCGACCAAGAACCATGGAGCTTCCTCCTATTATTGTCAATAAAAGGCTCTTTTTTCTTTCCCTTTTCTCCCCCCACCATCTCATTTTCAGAGATGAGAAATTCTGTAATGCAAGGCTCTGTATGACATCCAGTAGGGTGCACACGAGGCCATTAATCTTGATAATGAATAGTTGAGGTATGATTTTTAATTATGACCGATTTACCGGTCATAATTAATTTTTGATCTGAACCGTTGGTTAATGATATTGACAGCTGTGTGCCACTCTAATCATGCACTACACGGAGGTGCACTATAGCACCCCGGATCCCATTTTCAGATGCCTCTTTCCCCAAAAAAATCATAGCCGTTGAAGACATGGAGACTCCCATGCCCCACAAAATTAAGCATGTCCGACATAGATAGCAAGGTTTTATACCCAATTTATTTTTGAGACACAAGTGCCAAGTTGAATAGCCATTTTAAAATTTCCGATCTACCAAAAAAAAAAAAAAAAAAATAATAATAATAATAGCCATTTTAAAAGAGAGGAACATAAATAGACGTCATGTCCTACATAGATACTCAAGTCTTCATCCTAGTGAGTTTAAAAACTTATTTTTTCATCCTCAAATTAATCAAATAAACCCCAGATTACCGTTTCTCTTTCATAATCCTTCAAATCATTCTCTCTCCATTTTCTAGTTTTTCTTACACTCTCTTTCTCCTATCTTTCAAAACTTTCTTTCTCCTAATCTTCTCTCCCAATTTTTTCTCCCCTAAAATCCAAATGTAAAACTTAAAATAAAACTATTATTCTCTCTCAAATTTACTCTTTCCTAAAATATTTAATGATCTAATTTTCATGACATGTTAATGCAATTCATGATTTTTTTTTCCCCTAAACATACCAGTATCATGATTTATTAAAATATATTATCTATTTCATGACCTATTCCAACAATTATTGATGATCTATTTCAACAGTTATTTATGAAAAATAAAGATTCAATAAATTTTATTCGTCAGGAAAAAAAAGATAACTAATAGATTACTACCATGAAACAAATGAGTTCAAATGTGGCAAGATTCACGAACATGACAAATTTCATGAAACATGAAAATTTTCAAACATGATGTAAGTGAGTGAACACAATACAAGTGAGTTCAAACTTGACAAATTCTTAATGCATGATACTTACAATGACACCTATTGCAACCCAATATTTCGACCGAAAACTTACTGCAATTCTTCCAAAATATGAAAACCTATCTTCAACATACCATCAACTACAACACAAATTTTGACATAAGTGATCCATGAATTTCATGACATATTTAAGAAAATAATCCATGTTTAGGCGGAACTCGGTAACGGCGGCGGAGGACAGAACCCAGGAACGGAGGTGGATGAAACCTGTATAGATATAACAAACCACTGGTCCACTACACTACACAATTGTCTCAAATATTCCACAATTTTCATGATATATTCTTCGACGTCTACAAAAGGATCCATCAGACAATGAAACGCAAATGGCTGCAAAAATTACTTACGCTGTAACACGGGAGTAGTGAATTTGGTATCTCGGAAAAGGGAAAAGCGAGTTGAAATTTTTGTTTGAAAGAATCGTTTAAGCGTAGTGAATCATTACTCGTCACCAGAACTGATTTCCAACCAAGAGACTACATTATGTTATAAATGATAAACTTCGTATCCAAGAATAAGTCCTTAGGGGGTTGATCGGCGATCGGGGGCTGATGCGTTGGGCAGTGGTGGTGGTCATCGACCAAGAGAAATAGAGACCTGAACTGATGATGGGTTTGACGGTGTGGTAGGCGACTATGGGGTTGACGGCGATGGTGAGATTGATCGAAGACGGTGGAGGTGATCGACGATGGTGGGTATATGGGTTTCTCATTCCAGAGATTGGAGGAGAGAAAGAGAAACAATCTTTATTTGGATTTGCATATTGGGGTTACATGACAATTTGAGAATGGAAACATAAATATTCAAACCCACTATGATGGACACTGAAATAAGTCTTGTTAATAGGATGCCTATTTGATTTGTTTCTTTAACTTTTAAATATGTTTTCTTACTCTTTTTCTTTTAACAGACCCACTTTACTAAAAAATGTATAAATTCATCAATCAGCATAATTATATTAATTTGATGATGCTATTTTTAACAATAAGAGAATAATTTATCTTAAACCTTTTTTTATTAAAGTTTGTTCAGTGAAAATAAATTGTTTTAGATTACTTTAACAATAAGAGAATAATTTATTTTAAACCTTTTTTTATTAAAGTTTGTTCAGTGAAAATAAATTATTTTGGTTTACTTAAAGTGAAAATTATTTTTTTGTTAATTTAAAATGAAATTGACAACAAAATTCAAATAAATGAAAGGGAAAAACTTATCAAAACATTAATAGTATGCAAAAGATTTGAACAGGTCTTGAGTAATATCTACAACCACTTAAGCATAATTAATTTAGAATACAAGTGATGCAAGAATCATCTTTTTTTTTTTTTTTTTGGGCTCGGCAAGAATCATCTATTACTTACCTAGATCTAACAGAATAATAAGAAATAAGAGTTACTAGCTTTGCCAAAAACTAAAAGGGCCTCCAGAGACTTGAATCGAGAACCCCTTGGTTTGGAAGGACGGAACAAAACCTGGCTACTGTTCGGGACACCGAGCCCTCTTGACCGTCATTTTGCATGTGACTTCACCAAAGCAGGCTCCTGCTCGTGCATCCACCCGCTCAATTATGTATGTCATCATGACGTTGGCCGAAGCGTTTATGGGACATGTGTCATCATTAGGGCCAGGCAGGTCATGTGCTCCATAACTACCATGTTTGGTGTGTCATATGTGATATCACCTGAGGTGGTTACCCAAGCGTGCACTCCACGCATTTACTTGCCGAGCAAGTAAGGCAAGACCTATACAAGTGAAGGAGGAAACCATAGATGAGGTATGTCATTTCTCCCTAGCCTCAAACCTACCTTCTTCGGCCGGAATCTGACTTACTGGGTGATCACTTGTCTAAGTGGTAGACCACTTTGGGTAACAACTAATTGGGCCTAAGTCTTTGGGAGTTTGGACCCATGTTGACCAAAACGAAATTGATTTGGATAGGGCCAATAGTGTCTTTAATTAAGAACCATGTATCAGGTATTGGTCCAAGAGATCTTTTTCTTTTAAAATGCACACAAGGGCCAAAATATGAAAGTGTTTGGGCCAAAGTTCTTGAGTCAAAGGGCCTGACTTTTAAAGGGTTAATCTACGGATCAAAAAGTGACTAATAAACAACAGTCCAAGTGCTAGAATTAAAAATGAATTTACTGCCACTGCTTTATTTTTTTATAGGCAACAAAATTTTATTAGAAACTCGACAAATGATACATGGAGGAAGATCAAATACGAACCATAGAGATTGAGTTACCATTTGGTCTTCCAAACCTGGAAGACCAAATCCAGGTTTGGACCGGGCTGGGTATTTCTGGGGCTTATTGTATTATTTGGGTTTTGGATCGGGCTTTGTTGTTTTATTTGTTTTGGATCCTTGTAGACTCTTGGGTGGTTTGGGTTTTGCCCCCTGCGGTGTATCTTCTAATTTTTTGTTGGATCCCCTTCCCCTCTCCCCGTTTTTTAATAAATTTCATCTTTTGCTGATAAAAAAAAAAAAAGAGGCCTACAAGAAAAAGAGAAAATTACATTCAATGAAGATTGAATGAGCCTAATGTTACATTGGCCCATAGTACCAATCCATTAAACTTGTCTTGAAAGTTCCAAAATGACCATAATCCCCACATCAACAGGTCCTAAGTAAGTTGATTAAGTCACCACTTGAATCAAAGTGGTGTAAGCATCCATATCGGAATCAATATTCCAACATCATCAGCCTCAGTGTTCAGCAGAATTCCATTAAACTTGTCGTGAAAGTTCCAAAATGACCATAATCCCCACATCAACAGGTCCTAAGTAAGTTGATTAAGTCACCACTTGAAGCAAAGTGGTATAAGCATCCATATCGGAATCAATATTCCAATATCATCAGCCTCAGTATTCAGCAGAATTCTAGAGCACCACCAATCCTCTTAGCCCCCCAATCTTAGGAGTTGAAAAGAGGTATGATAATGAGTAAGCCGCAGCTTTTGCAGCAATAATAGGATGCTCGGCCTCCTATCATTTTCTTAACAGCAACAACTAAGACACAATTTTAGCAGCAAAACCACAAACTTTGACCATCAATCCACTACAAGAAAATCGTTCTATAGCAAGGTCGAAAGCGTTGCCAAAAAATCTAAAAACCGTTGGTAAAGACCACTTTAGGCTATACCAACGGCTGCAGAACAGTTGGCCAAACCGTTGCAATATATCTGTTGCTGTAGAGGTATAGCAACGGTTTTGTCGAGCGTTGGTACAGATTTTTTTTTACTAACGGTTCCATTAGCGACGGTTATAACCGTTGCTAAAGGCTATTTTTTATTTTTTTAAAAAACAAACCACTGTGTGCTGTAAGCCTCCATGTGGCACTGACATGTCACTCGCGTGCTGACGTGGCACCCATGTGGCACTGATGTGGCGCCTACGTGGCATCCGCGTGGCGCTGATGTGGCGCCCGCGTGGCTGGAAAATAATCTTTGCTCCTCCTGAGAGTCAAACCCGCGACCTCCCGTTCTCGCGCGCGCGCGAACCAACTGAGCTAGCACATGACTTGTGTAAAATAACACACCTTTTAATATTTATACTGTACTAGCCGGATTTTTTTAATCCTTTTTTTAAAATTTCGGTTTATACTATGCAAATACTTATTAGTTTCATTTTTTTTTTCAATCCGAAGCGTCTATTTTTTACACAATACAGCATACAATATTCGTATGAAGAATGAAATTATTATTACATAGAATTTAAAGCTAGATTCAATAATTACCTTTTAAAATTGGTATAAATGCACAAGGCTGTATGCATGTAATCATATATGACACTACATTTAATTATAATTGTTTAGATTGATGCAAAGTAGGATAATAATTTTGGTAGGAGTATTATTTTGTAATATTCATTTACAAAAAATGATATCTCGTGTGAGAAAAATAGTTCCATTATTCACTCATCATCAATTAAATTGACATGCACCAGGTTCCAAAAAAAACAAAAGACCCTCTCTGTTTTCCTTTTTTTTTTTCAATATTAATTTGCCGTTTCTAAATTTTTGTTAGATTCACATAAATTTTTTTGATTGGTCAGTCATTACTCTGAGATGAGTCTAAAAAATTAAAAAAATGTAATTAAAAGCATAAAAAATCAATATGGGCGAAAAAATATCAAACAACTAACATTTGTTGTCTTTAGTGTCATCTTATATGATTTTTTTTTCAATTTCGGTCCACAATTTTATACTTTTTTTTATTCTTATTAAAATGAATGATTAATCCCTAAATGATTCATTAGTTTCAGAAATTACCACAAAATGCTAAAAAAATACGTTAAATAAACAATATCGGAAAAAATATCACAACAAAAATTTAGGAAAAATAGCCATAACAAAAGCAATGGTCTCGATCATCATGATTG